>JANAVB010027196.1:5751034-6351034 GCA_029216955.1 Iris pallida | reverse complement strand
CTCTTTGTACTGTTTGGGTCTAAGTGTTGACTCCTACTTCATTATCCTCACCAATATGTCACTGACATCTTAGCTACCCCATTTGTCCTCCTTGTATCAAGCTGATTTTAAGAAGGGCGACTAGTTATAGCCTATGTTGCACAGACATGAAAAAATGATATTGGTATCCATATCTACGCTAATCATGACTTCGCACTAGTTGCGAAGACTTGACTTGTATGGACCATCAGAAAAAACGTGTCACGCTTCCAAATAATTGGATACGAGTATGCGAATATGTCCAACCTACATTGCAGAGTCGATGGCAGTACACTGTCTCTATCACTCGTATTGTTTTTCGAAGAAGGTAAATATTATTGAAAAGCAAAAACTATTCCACCAATCACAATATACTATTCCACATTATGATATATTCATCCACGGTATCATGAATATTCAACGAATATCATCATCCACATAATCTAAGTCACCGATAGCAAATATAGGTAAACCTAAAAGTCCCAAATATAAATAAATAACTAAGAATTCACCAAAACAAATATAATCAACTACATCTATGTTTGTATCCTGTACTTGTATCGTTTCTTTATCCAGTTATCCGTATTCGTACAATCATAAGTTACAACAAAACAAAGTAACAGTTACAGGAAAATTTAAAGTTTTCTACGAAATCCTTGAGCAAGTCCTGTATTTGAGTTATAATATACTTGGGTATGTGATTAATGTCATGCTGAGCTACAAAAGCATGCAAGAGACTAAAGGGTTGTTTGGTTGCAGGTAGTTGGATTTATTTGCAAATCCAACCGCAAAGGCAACATTACTTCGAACACTGTTAAAACTGTGCCAAAACTTTGTTGGTAGGTGAAGATGTCAGCGATAGGAATTCGCTTTCCCCTGTGTTGGTGTGACGAGTTTATATTGATTCATTTCTTAATAAGTACAAGTTCTGCAACAAAAGTATGTACAGAATTTCTACTTTCCAATATGAGCAGTATATATAGAATAATATTTGCCCACGGGAGGTGACTGCACGCTTGCCCGCACGCTGGCATGTCACCTCCCCACTGCCCCCGCACCACTTCGGGCCCATCCGTCCCCCTCCAACAAAATGGCAACACGTAGCTCGCGGGCAACATAGCACTGCCGTATGAAAAATCATGGTACCCTGTCAAACTTTTCTTGGAATAGTCTTGATGATAAAGGAATAGTCTGATGATAAAAAAAAAAGTATTCTTTATATATCTTCTATTTAATTAAATTTTGTTGACACATGTTAACCATACAATACAAGGACGGAACCAGAAATTCAAGATGGGGTGGACTAAATGTGGGCCGACTAATATGAAGAAAAAAATACAAAAAAATAAAGGAAAAAAAGGGGGGGTTTTTTGGAGCCCACCCCAGCCCTGCATGTGGTTCTGCTCTTGTAACCATGTGAAGCGGGAACAAAATAGGAATTATCATGCTTTTCAGTTTGATTAACCAAAATGGAATAATTAAACTCACACTGAAAATCATACTGTCAACTTAACAAATTGAAACCAGGATATCAAGATTAACTTGTTCATCTATTCATCAAGCCTTTCCAATCTATTGCTGCGCTCTCATGTGATTGAAATTTTGATATGTAGGACAATAGGCAGCCTGATGGCTAGCGACTTCTCACATTCTAAAGGTTCTGTACAAATACTAAAAAATAATTTTTTTTTAACCACTCTAAAAAAGGGCTTTTTTCCAACATTCTAAGGACCATTACTGCCGTTTCTTAAAAAATAGGACCGTCTAATCTAAAAATGGAGATTTTGTATTAGTAATATGTACGGTGTTTACATTTTTGGCCTTCCAGTTTTTGGGGCTATGTACGATAGCACAATTTGTACATGCTCAGAAACAGTCCTTCCTGATGGTGTACTTCACATACATACGCCAAGATTTATTCAAATTCAGAAGTCTGTGTTGGCCATGAGTCAAGCAGTTTGATATTGACATGTCAACCCCCATACCGAGCCTTGACTGCATATACATCAAATCTCAAGATGCCATGAGCAGAAAGTCTGGTCAGGGAAGCAGCTGGGAAACTACATCAAACAGACATGAGACTTGCTTGTTACCAATCTTGAACAAGTTGCATGTTTCAAGTCAAGAGGATTAGACTGATGATAGCTAGTTCTGATCATGCAATGATATTATGTCGAAACATATTATGAGGCTCTCACATTACAGAGTAGACATCATCAGAAGATTGTGCTGCAAGGTTACATTGTGATTTTCTTTATTTTCTTATTTCCAATTAAATTGTTGTGAATTAAATTATATATATATATATATATATATATATATATATATATATATATATATATATATATATATATAATTTTGCAGAACTTTAAGTATTCGATGGGAGGGAGCAATGCATACTCTTTTTCTGAAGAAAATAACTGGTAAATGCCTAGTGCAAGTGCATACCTATGATACCTTTGTCAAATAAAATTCAGGATAAGTCAGGTTTGAGGCTGTCGATCAGTTACATTATTAGCTTGACTGATAATTAGTTTGTTCATTGATTCTTAGTCCTTTTATGCCGAAAACTTGAACAAAATTATCTTTGAAAAATCAAAGATGCTTAATCTCCTTCTTCGCTCTTCCTTAAAACTTACTGTTCTCCAACTTTTATGTTTTTCACTATTGATGAAAGAAAATATATAAGATGGAAGCTATCACTATTGATGTTATGTGAGAATTTGATTGCCAGCAAAGAGATGTTGGCTTTAGCAATATTAGTGGAAGCTGTCATGCTCTCTAACACAAAAGCTGCCCATCATACTTAGTAAAAGGTTAGAGACTAATTGCCTAATGCTAAGCTTTAGTTGGTGAAGGAAATGCATCAATTATCTCAAGACCACATCAAACAGAAGTTATCTAACTCTGATCTCTTAACAAGCTCAATATTGGAGAAACTAAGATGAGGGGGGTCCTTTCAAGCGGTTCTAATCACTTTTGATTAGGTAGCAATTTGGTGTTATTAACATTTTTTTAGTCGGCATTTCTTTTGAAACCCTTGTGTCTGACTGACATCTGGGTAAGAGAAGTGCACATAAGGCGTGGGCGTCATCTTGGCCTAATTATTGTTGGTCCCGGGGCGTAATTTTAGATGGAAAATTGAGAAATAAAACGATTGTAAAAACAACGTTTCGTAGCAATACTTCAAAGAAGGTGCACGACAGAGATCCTTGGAGGATTCTGGATAACGAAAATCTAAAGATATTTCGTTATAGCAGCAAACGAATGTAATGCTTCTAAAAAAGAAGGTACAAATCGAATTGCTAGCAGCAGTAGCAATTGTCCACTAACAGTTTCTGATTAGATCAGAACAGTTCTCGTTCAGAACGAGTTGAAGTGGATGACAGGCGATTAAGTGGATGGAAGAACAGTATGTTGGGGTGAATGATCACCGGCGCTCAAAGCTTGATTCGTCCCACACGAACAGCTTCCAGGAACCAGCAAGTTCGACATAGAACTTCGAAACACTCCGCTCTTCTGACTCCTCAGATGGCCCGGACTCCTGCGCTAAGTGGCACTGGTGCACTTCTCTGCTCTCTGGAACTCTGTAGAAATTCGTAAGGAATTGTGCTCTGAACACCTGTGTACTGAGAGAGAGAGCAGAGAAGCTTATATAGGTCCGTACTGTAACCGTCCAGTTAGCACAACGTTCGAACGTGAAAAAACTGTCCCGAACATTCTGTAACTGCTCAAATTATGCACTGACACAATTTGAGCCAACAAGCGCACAGTGCGCGCCACTTGCGCCATACGCGCCATACGCGTACAGCGCTCACAGCGCACCTGTACCACCTGCGCCACACGCGCTACGTGCGCTACCTGCGCACATGCGCCACACGCGCGCACCCCGCGCCAACCGCAGCGCCAACTGCTGCACCATCTGGCAGCGCCAACTGGCGTGCCATCTGGCCGCACGATCGGCCAGCGCGAACTGGCGCACAAACGGCTGCGCAAGAGGCTCGCGCAACTGCGCAACTTAAGCGCACTATGTGCCTAGCGACGATGCTGATGTGCTAAGTGCAAAGTGCGCCAACAAAATGCCACAATACGCCTCATGAGTCCGAGTCCGAGTCGCTAAGCCCTACGGGGCTTAGCTCCAATGGAATAAATTCCAAGAGCAAAAAAGAAAATGCTTTACCATGGAGTATTATCCTTTCCTCCTAGTAAAATCACCCACATGGTTCCCTCCTTAGGGTCACTACCCCATGTGCATATCTCAACAACACATACAAAGTATATATATATTGAGATACCTCATGATGCTTTTCCAATGTGGGACTAAAGTTACTAGGCATGTTCAGAGCAAGCTCTCTACATGCAAAGAAAAACATCCAACAATTTTCCACATATCTCAATATATGGAGTTGAGTGTTCCGTATAATAACTGTTCATCATGCATTAGGAGAGATGTCGCTGACGACTTAAATCTTTCCGCATGGGTCAAATAACAGACTATAATACAAGAATGGACTAAGCCTTAAATTCTACACCATTGCTAAAAAATTTTCCACTCACATAATGTAGTTACATTGCTTCTGGCTGCATATTAAAGACCTTGTGTCAGCCTGGTTTCAGTGTATAATTTTGGGCGTCAACAAGTTTACCCTCAAGAGACGGCCTACTATCTCTCGTCCATACACTATAGGTGAGTTCTTTATTAAAGAGACATGGCATGAAACCTTGCGCTTCCCTTGCGGTGCTACGTCGCTATGACATGGCATAAAGCCGAGGCATTATCCCTACCCGGGAACCTCATCGTAGTGTCATACTAATGTAGCATGAGGTCACAGCCTCTTTGTAGTGCCATACTATCCAGCATGAAGCCTTAGGCTCCCTTGCAGTGTTACGTCGCAACGATATGGCTTGCAAGGCCGAGGCTTTACCCCTATCCGGGTACCTCATAGTGGTGCCATGCCACTGTAACATGGGGAACACCTTCCCCTTGTAGTGCTGTCTACCCCTCTTCAATTTTATCATACAACATTAAGCTACCTGCCTATTTGCGGTGCTACGCCGCTGTGACTTGGCTCGCAAAGCCGAGATATTACCCCTTTCGAAAATCTCATGGTGGAGTCATCCAACTGTAGCATTGAGTTTCACTCCTTGTAGTATCGCGCTACCGTACTTTATGTAAAGCATACCCAGGCATTCATTCTGTCTGAGAACTCATTAAGGCGTTTAAGCCAACCTAATCACAGGATCCGTTTTCTGCAGAAAATATACAGTAGACAACAGTAGTTGTAGGTCCGTAACCTCTCCATGCCATAGAGGACATGTACGCACTGTTTCTGATATTTTTTCAGTTAATGGTCCTCCCTTGAACCAAAAGCTAGATGCCTAATAGATTTCTCTTTGAACTAATAGCATAAAACTTTATGATAGGATTCAATAACATAATATCATAATGCCTTCAAGTCCATTTTATTTACTGTGTTATCGACCAGCTGGCACTTGAGGCCCTTGGTGAACGAATTTGCCAGGTTCTTTTGACTCCGAACATCAATTACTGCAATAACACCTCTCTTGATGAGATCGTGTACTGCCATGTGCTTCAACCGCACAATCCTCTTCTTCCCATTGAAGAGGTCACTTGATGCCACCGTCGTAGTCGCCTGGTTATCGCAGTATATCGGTATTACCGGTATTTATGCCCCAACCACTGAAAGATCATACATGAGCTTCCGAAGCCATTCTGCTTTCTCCGCTGCGGTATCAAATGCAAAGAACTCAGATTCCATGGAGGACCGCGAGAGCATAGCCTACTTCTTCGACTTCCACTATATAGCAGCTCCATCTATTGTGAAAATGAATCCACCTGTGGACCTCTCACTCTCCAACTCTGAGCACCGGCTGACATCACTAAAGCCTTCTACTGCCAGCGGATCTCCGCTGTAGTACAGTGCATATGTCTGAGTCTTCTTGAGATATCTTATTACCCGTTTCACAGCTTTTCAATGCTCAATGCCTGGGTTGCTCGTGAAACGACTCAGCATTCCTACGACGAAAGCAATGACAGGCCTTGTGGCAGTAGTAGCATACATCAAACTTTCGATAACACTTGCATACTCTAGCTGCTTAACGCTTTCCCTCGAGTTAGGGTTCAGCTTCAGATCACACATGTAAGGCGTATCGATTCCTGGAAGATCCTGATACCCGTAGCGTGTGATCATCTTCTCAATACACTGAGACTGCGACAACGCCAATCCAGTGTCTGTCCGGATGATCTTGATCTCTAAGATCATATCAGCTTCCTCCAAGTCCTTCATACTGAATTTAGTTGAGATGAACTTATTTGTCTCCGTGACACAGCCTATATCCGTACATAGGATTAGCATGTCGTCCATGTACAGACAAACGATTACACCTCTTCCATCAGCGAACTTTGTGTAAACACACTTGTCCATCTCGCTGACCTGTAGCCATTTGACCTTATAACCTTGTCAAATTTTTCATGCCACATCTTGGTAGACTGTTTAAGACCGTACAAGGATTTTACCAACTTGTAGACTTTGTCTTCAAGACCCTTGACGACAAATCCCTCTGCTTGTTGCATGTAAATCTCTTCGGTCAGCTCGCCATTTAGGAAAGTCGTTTTCACATCTATCTGATGTATCACCAACTTATGTATTGCTACGAGAGCAATCAACATTCTGATGGTGTTCATTCGGACTACTGGAGTATACGTGTCAAAGTAGTCGATCTCCTGCTTTTGAAAAAAAATCTTGGCTACCAGCCTAGCCTTGAACTTGTCAATAGTTTCGTCTACTTTAATCTTCTTCTTGAAAATTCATTTGCACCCGATGGGTTTTGCTCCCTCAGGAAGATCAACCAACACCCAAGTGTTATTTGAGGTGATGAATCAATTTCATTGTCTATCGTCTCCTTCCAAAAACCTGAGTCTCGTATTCATCGCCTTATCATAGGTAAGCGGATCTGCTTCCACATGATAGGTGACAAAGTCAATTCTGAAGTCCTTCGACCTCCTCACACGCTTAGCTGACGGCTCAGCGGGTTCTGGTTCAACCGTTGTTTCAATGACATCTTCTTGGACTATATTTTCATTGAAGACTTCAGTTTCCTGCGCACCCTCATTATTCTTCGGAACATCCGCTAGAACAATGTTCTTGTGCCTTGCAAATTTGTCTTCAAAATATTCTGCGTCACGAGATTCAATGATATAGTTTGACATAATATCAAGAAATCTTCGAGCATCACTCTTCTCGGCATAACCCAAGAAGATCGTCTTTGTAGTCATTGTCCCAAGCTTCTAAATCTTTATATCTGAAAGCTTCACATATGCTAGACACCCCCACACTCGAATGATATTCAAGTTAGGTCTGACCTTGAACCAGAGTTCATGAGGAGTAACGTCTGAAGTTGCATAAGGTACTCTATTTAGAATAAAAGTGGCTGTCAATGCAGCTTCTTTCCAGTAGCATTTTAGAAGACCCGCAGTCAACAATATTGAGTTTATCATTTCTGTCAACTTTCTGTTCTTTCTCTCTGTTACTCCGTTTGATTAACGAGAGTACGGAACCGTAGTCTTGTCGACAATTCCATATTTTTTGCAGAATGATGCAAATTCATAAGACCGGTACTCTCCACCTCGATCACTTCTTATTCTCTTGAGTTGTTATCCAGTCTGTCGTTCAGCCTCGGCCCTGAACTCTTTGAACTTCTCGAATGCTTCGTCCTTGGCGTTCAACAGGTAGACAAACGCATACTTTGAGAAGTCATCGATGAAGGTTATGAAATACTTCATCCCGGCCTTTATAGAGAACTGTTTGAAGTCACAGATATCGAAGTGTACCAACTCCAGAAAATCTGTGCTACGATTAACCCGAGAAAAAGGTTTCCTTGTGATCTTCGTTTGAGCACAAACTTCATATTTCTCTACCTTATCTCCATATTTGGAGATAAGTCCTAGACTAGACATTCTGTTTATTCGTTTACAATGAAAATGTCCTAATCTATTATGCCACAACTCAAGAATATAAGCAGAATGAATGATTGCATTAACAACATTGGACTGATTTACAAGCTAAATTTTAAATATTTTTTCGGTATAAAAAGCTTTTCTGAAGTATGTTCCCTTTATGGACATCACCATCTGGCCAGCATTGATGTCCATCCTTAGGCCTGTATTACAGAGTAGGCCTTCCAAGATCAGGTTCTCTACGATAGCAGATACATGCTTCACACCTTGAAGCGTTATAGACTTCCCAGAAGTCAGCTTCAATACCACCGTCCCGATCCCTTATACACCAACTTGTGCTTGGTTCGCCACCATAACAACTTCAGATGTTGGTGTGTAGGTGGTGAACCACTCCGTGCTTGAGCAGACATGGCAGGTGGCACCAGTGTCTATCCACCAGTCAGAGTCAGCCCCTACCGCATCAACCTGAACAATCATAGCAACAACGTCAGTTATCATAGAAACCTTGCTAGGCTCACCTTGCGCTGATTGCTTGGCCTTCGCTTTACATTCACTCTTAAAGTGGCCCTTCTTGCCACACTTGAAACAAGGCATTTGGGACTTTGACTTTTGATGCTTGAAGGAGGTCCCATTCACTTTCAGATTGTTGGGGTCCTTCTTCTTGCTGTGGGAAGCCGCCTGCTTCCCTTTGAATTCTTTGGTGTGAACCAAATTGGCGTTAGCCAGCTGTTTGGACAGAGTGTCCACCTTTAGTTGAGCCCTCATCTGGTCCTTAACGTAAATTTTCTGCAGGAGATCTTCCAGACTGATCTCCAACTTCTTCCTATGCATGTTTGCATAGAACTTGCTCCACCCAGTAGGGAGCTTCGAGACAATCCCTCCAATAGCAAACTTGTCAGGGAGGGGCATCGTCTCATCTTCCAACTTCTGTCGCAGCTTCAGGAACTCCTTCACCTGCGGCAGCATTGGCTTCTCGTATTCAAAGAACCACTTGTTATATCTTTCAACTAAAAATATCTTGTTTCGGTTCTTATCATCTTCGTACAATTTCTCCAGAAACTCTTATATCTCTCTGGCAATAGTCTTCTTTGAATATAATTCCGCCAGGGAGTCTTCCATAGCATTTAGGATCATAAGCCTACAAATGCTATTGTCCATTCTCCACCTGGCATGGTTCTTAGTAGCAGCAGTAATTGCGGCTACAGATCCAGTTTCTGGAACAGTAGGTTCCTCCTCAATAAGCACATGGTCAACATCAGAGAATTGAATATTGAGGCTAACCTTCCTTTTCCAGATTTGATAGTGCTCACCATCAAATTGCTCTAACTTTGTGAAGTTATGATTGATTAGCGAAGTACGAAAGTTTTCTATCTTGTGGAATCAAGCTTTGAGATTGTTGATCCCGGGACGTAATTTTTAATGGAAAACTGAGAAATAAAATGATTGTAAAAACAACGTTTTATAGCAACACCTCAAAGAAGGTGCCCAACAGAGATCCTTGAAGGATTCTGGATAACGAAAATCTAAAAAGATTTTGTTACAGCAGCAAACGAATGTAATACTTCTAAAAAAGAAGGTACAAATCAAATTGCTAGCAGCAGCAGCAATTGTCCACTAACAGTTTCTGATTAGATCAGAACAGTTCTCGTTCAGAACGAGTTAAAGTGGATGACAGGTGATGAAGTGGACGGAAGAACAGTCTGCTGGGGTGAATGATCACCGGCGCTCAAAGCTTGATTCGTCCCACACGAACAGCTTCCAGGAACCAGCAAGTTCGACGGAGAAGTTCGAAACACTCCGCTCTTCGACTCCTCGGATGGTCCGGACTCCTGTGCTAAATGGCACTGGTGCACTTCTTCTCTACTCTCTGGGACTTTGTGAAAATTCGTAAGGAATTATGTTCTGAACACCTGTGTACTGAGAGAGAGAGCAGAGAAGCTTATATAGGCCCGCACTGTAACCGTCCAGTTAGCACAACGTTCGGGACGTGGAAAAAGTCGTCCCGAACGTTCTGTAACTGCTCAAATCGTGCACTGACACGATTTGAACCAACTGGCGCTATGCTGACGCGCTAAATGCAAAGTGCGCCAACAAAACGCTACATTACGCCTCATGAGTCCGAGTCCGAGTCGCTAAGCCCCTACGGGGCTTAGCTCCAATGGAATAAATTCCAAGAGCAAAAAGCAAATGCTTTATCGTGGAGTCTTATCCTTACCTCCTAGTAAAATCACCCACATGGTTTCCTTCTTAAAGTCACCACCCCATGTGCATATCTCAACGACACATAGCACGTATATATATTGAGATACCTCATGATACTTTTTCAATATGGGACTAAAGTTACTAGGTATGTTGAGAGCAAGCTCTCCACATGAAAGGAAAAGCTCCAACACTTGTCGGGCACAGAACTTGTTCAACGTGTGAACGTGCACTATGCATTCAAAGAGCATTTTCCTCTTCTTAGTTAGAACTTCTTGGTGAATGCTAGGATTGACTAGTCCAGTTCACCATCCATCATGACTTGGGTGTTCTGATAGGATCCACATCACTTTTGAGTTTGTTGAGTGAGTGACATACTACTGGTGTAAGCCTAACGTAAGGGTTTTCTTAAAATTGGTGTCCATGTTAGTACTCCTGTGTGCATGGTTTGAAAACCACATAGCTGAGTTCTCAAACCCTATCATTATTTTTGGGATATCAGAACTAATTTCCAGCACATCAGAGTCTAATGATATGTGAATCTTTATTTCTGCATTTCGCCTTCATTTAAAAGCTTTTTCTTGATTTTCTTTAATGCTTGTGAGTTTTGCATATTAAGTAGGCGGTTCCGTGATATATTAATTTCTTGAGAGGAAAAAAAAAAGAAGTAGATACGCTATCTGCTTCATTAATTAGTAACTTGTGTCGAAATCAAATTAACCTCATTTAAAGTTCAATTCTCAGTATCATTGTGAGCTGTAGTTTTCCTCGATCTGCTTAAAGTGTCTACCAAATATGACTCAAATACAAGTCGATTTGATAGAGTATAGTTCCATTTTGGAACAAATCCGGTCCCGTAATTCCATTCTGGCGTATGTGTATTTCAATATTTGATTATTCATTTACTGACACATGGTGTGTTAGCTCAAGTTGTTAGAGTTTTTCCTTTCCTTGACCTTGTAGAGAGCTTGCTCTCAACAAGCCATGTAAGTTTAGTCCCACATTGGAAAGAAAAACTCATGGGTATCTCAATATAACCCCTCTCGAGGAGTAGAGAGATGCACATGGGGTGGTGACCCTAAGGAGGGGACCATGTGGGTAATTTTACATGGAGGTAAGGATAAGACACCTATTAAAAGTATCCATGCTTTTTGGCCAAGCTCAATTTAATTCCATTGGGGCTAAGCCCCAAAGGAGCTTAGCAACTCGGGCTCGGGCTCTGACTCATGAGGCGTAATGTGACGTTTTGTTGGAGCACTTAGCATGTCAGCATCGTCGTATTGTGCGCTTTTGTTGCGCGAGCCTCTGCGCGGCCATTTAGGCGCTCGGGTGCATGGGCGCGTGGGAGCTGGGCGCTTAGGCGCCAGGCACGCGCACATTTGCGCACTGTGGCGCTGTAATACTCAGAACGTGGCTGTCAACGTTCTGAACCGTTCCGAAACGTGCGATAACAGATCCGATAATTTTGGATCTGACATTCAACGTCGCGCACTATGACGCGAGCCTCTGCGCGGCCGTTTAGGCGCCAGGTTGGGTGCCTCTGGGCGCACTGGGAGCACTGGGTGCTTGGACGCTTGGACGCTCGGGTGCATGGGCGCTAGGGCGCCAGGCGTTGGGCGCACGCACATTGGCGCACTGTGGCGCTGTAACGCTCAGAACGTGGATGTCCACGTTTTGAACCGTTCCGAAACGTGCGATAACGGATCCGATAATTTCGGATCTGACATTCAACGTCGCGCACGTTTCGGATATGAGCGGTTAGAGGGCTTATGCTTGGTTTGTGGGGCACCAGACCACAGGGTTGGGAACTGCCCGAATAGGGGGAGTTCATCTTCTTCAACCTTTTCTAGTCCCTCGGTTAGGGGACCATCCCCAGTATCAGCCCAGCAGCAGCAGCATTACCCGTTACCGAGGCCCTTGCCGCCTCAGGCCCAAGCATTTCAGCAGCAGAACCCCCAGCAGTATGCACAAGTCCAAGCTCAGACCCAGAACCGCCAGAGAGGTTTCCAGCAGAAGGGAGCAGCACCCAGAGGGCAAGGTCAGGTCATGGCTATGACCGTGGAGGAAGAGTTAGCTTCAGGTGAGGTGGTGGCAGGTACCATTCTCGTCAACTCTTTTCCAGCATCAGTATTATTTGATTCAGGTGCATCGCATTCATTTATGTCTGCACGATTCGCTACACGGATAGGGCTGGAGCCCGAGTCATTATCAGTAAGGCTTAATATACTTACTGGTAACGGACTTGTGAGAGTAGATAGAGTATTTTCCTCATGTCGAATCGTAGTTAGCGGTAGAGAGTTTTTCGCTAGATTGATAGAATTTCCGATGGCCGATTATGACGTGGTCTTAGGAATGGATTGGTTGAGGGACCATTATGTTAGAATAGATTGCCATATCGGTAAGGTTATTTTTAGTATTCCTGGTGAGCCAGAGTTTTTATTTTTCCGAGACGGAGTAGAACCTTCTCCCCCAGTGTTGCGGATGGCAGTAGCAGCCGCAGTTCAGTTTTCCAGAGTTGTAGAAGAGTTTCCCGATATTTTCCCCAAGTAGCTTCCAGGTATGCCACCAGAGAGAGAGATCGAGTTCACCATAGACTTGATCCCCGAAACAGCACCAGTGTCAGAGAGAGTCTACCGGATAGCACCGTCAGAATTGGAGATCTTGTATAAGATGATTGAAGAACTCAGGACCAAGGGATTCATCCGTGCTAGTGGATCGCCTTGGGGAGCCCCGATGCTTCTTGTGAAAAAGAATGATGGTACGTCCAGATTATGTGTTGACTATCGTACCTTGAACTCAGTGACAATCAAGAACAGATATCCTCTCCCGAGGATAGATGACTTGTTTGACCAACTCAGAGGAGCGACAGTATTCTCGAAGATTGATTTGCGGTCAGGATACCACCAGATCAGAGTCAGAGAGCAGGACATCCCGAAGACGACATTTAGATCCAGGTATGGGCATTGGGAGTTCCTTGTTATGCCCTTTGGAGCAACCAATGCGCCGGCCGCATTCATGGACCTCATGAATCGTATCTTCATGCCTTATTTGGATCAGTTAGTGATTGTGTTCATAGACGACATCCTGGTCTACAGCAAGAGTGAAGCGGAGCATGACCAGCATCTCAGAGTTGTCCTCCAGATTCTCAGAGAGTACCAGTTGTACGCAAAGTTCAGTAAATACGAGTTCTGGCTCGATCGCATTTCATACTTGGGTCATATCATCACCCGAGGAGGAGTAGAAGTGGATTTCCAGAAGATTGTGGCTATTGAGACGTGGCCGGTACCCAGCACAGTTGCAGAAGTTTGCAGTTTTCTTGGCTTGGCCGGCTAGTACCGGCGATTTGTTTCAGACTTTGCTCGAATTTCAGCACCACTGACGTAGTTGACCCACAAGGATGTGTAGTTTGCTTTGACCGCAGAATGTCAGGATTCTTTTGAGAAGTTGAAGCGAGGTTTGATGACGGCACCCATTCTCACGCTTCCAGATAGGACCGGAGAATTCTCAGTGTATTGTGATGCTTCAGGCAGAGGTTTAGGATGTGTTTTGATACAGCATGGGAAGGTAATAGCTTATGCGTCACGTCAACTTCGTGATCATGAGAGGAATTACCCAACCCATGACTTGGAGCTGGCAGCAGTAGTGTTTGCACTTAAGCTTTGGAGACACTACTTGTATGGAGATAGGATGGAAATTTTCATCGACCACAAGATCCTGAAGTATGTGTTTACTCAGAAGGATCTTAACATGCGTCAGAGGAGATGGCTAGAGCTGCTTGTGGATTATGGCATCAACCTGCAGTATCATCCTGAGAAGGCCAATGTCGTTGCAGATGCATTGAGCAGAAGAGCCGGAGTTTACTTTCTAACAGCGCAACCAGAGTTATTAGCATATCTACAAAAAATGGGTATAGAAGTTATCCTTCCTACCAATGTGGCATTGATGTCCAGCATGCAAGTACAGTCCAGTATAGTTGAGAGGATCAAGTTAGCTCAGTCCTCAGATTCTAAGCTTCAGCGGCTTAAGGCAAAATGTGTAGCAGGACGAAGACCAGATTCTAAGCTTCAGCATCGTCGCATTGTGTGCTTTTGTAGCGCTCGTTGCGCGAGCCTCTATGCGACCGTTTGTGTGCCAATTTGGGCGCCAGGTTGGGCGCCACTGGGCGCACTGGGCGCTCGGGTGCTTGGGCGCACGGACGCACGGGCACGAGGGCGCGCGGGCGCATGGGCGCACGGGCTCACGGGCGGGCGGGCGCCATGGCGCCTGGGCACATGGGCGCCAGGGCGCGTAGGCGCTACAGTGCCAGGGCACGTGGGCGCTGGGCGCCAGGCGCCGGGCGCGCGCGCATTGGCGCACTGTGGCGCTGTAACGCTCAGAGCGTGGCTGTTCACGTTCTGAACCGTTCTGAAACGTGCGATAACGGATCCGATAATTTCGGATCTGACATTCAACGTCATGCACGTTTTGGATCTGAGCGGTTACAGTAAAACACTATAAGTAGAGACTCTCTTCTTTCTCAGAAAGTAACTTCTTACGATTTTTTCCAGAGAGAAGAGAGTGCTTCTGCGTCAGCGCCCTGTGGTTTTTTTTCGTCCGACCGAGGAGGCTGCGAGCATATTGGCAGAGCGTTCGAGAGTTCTAACGAACTTGCTGGTTCCTGGAAGCTGACCGTGTGGGCGGATCTAGCTTTGAGTGTCGGTGTTCTTGCACCCCAGCAGGATTTCTCTTCCTCATTCTTCTTTTTCCTCTACTGTAAACGTTCTGTCTCAATCACAACTAGTTTGTGAGGAAGAACATCTTCTGCTGTAATCATTTTTTTGCCTCCACCTCGCTGCTGTCACGTATCGGAAGCATAACTTTCAGTCGAGAGCCTTCTAATTACGTTTTCTCACAGAGTTTTCTTCTGAAATTACGCCCAGAGACTAACACAAGTGATGTATATAGTGGAGAGTTTTTTTTAGTAGGATTGGTTCAAATCCCAGTATCTATATTTGTTTTTATTATCATTCCTTGGATAAATCCCTTTTGGAGGGACCTAGCATAGACTAGGCCCGACTCGAGCATAGGAAAGGACAAAGAGCGCAAAGTGGTGCTTTGATGGTGCACTTTACACTTTGAACTTTGCATGTTCATGCACTGTGCAGCTCTGTTGTGGTAGCGTCGCAGCATAGCTTGCCTCACTGGAGACTTTGCACTTTGTACATTTGCGTACTGTGTAGCTCTTCTGTGGTAGTGCAGCTGCGTAGCTAGCTTCGCTGCAACTTGTTCAGTTCATAACATCCATTATCGAAAGTTACTCTTGATTAATAACTCCACATTATTAGTGGGATGACTATTCAGTTTTGTAACTGACAATGTGTTGCTCTCCTATATTAGAAGAGCACCAGCACTTTGTGCTAAGGGGTCAAAAGAGAAATCTCTTAAAGATAGAAGAGAAAATTACATCCCTCTCTAGTAGCTTATCCCAGGTTCTGCATCAATATATCATTGTTTGCTCGATGAAGGGAGGTGATAAGGAGAGTGTTCAAGTTTGATTATGAGCAATCGAAATTTGTTGGTTCCTAGGAGCAAATCAACACAAAGATGGTCAAATCTTGCTTTGAACAACGATGATTTTATATCGTCCAGCAGGAAAATTTTGCTAATTTATTTTAGAAACTATGAGCAATCTTTACTGTTTTATTTCCATAGCAAATTATTCTGCTTAGCAGTCCCGATGTTATTTTTCTATAATAGTTCCACTACTGGATTTATAATACAGCAGTTTGTACTGCTGAGATTATGATCTCTTTAGCAAGTTATACCTACTGTTTGGAACCCGTCCAAAGGGGTTTATCTCCTCAGATGAGGATACTTGTACGAGAATTTCAACAACAATCTCAAAGCAAGATTTTTGTGATTTGCAAAGTTTAAGACAATCTCAAATATATTATCACGTTAACGTGATGGAAGTTTATACAAGTCTCCTGAACACAAGCTTTCACAAGCTGAAAAAGTTCGACAATGAACAATACAACCATTGGAAGAGGTAAACCAGACTCAATCTCCAACTCATGAATGTGGATTACTTTTTAATAGAATCAGGACCTGTAATCCCATACAATGAGAATGCTCAAGTGATTGCTGTCGTGGTCACCGTACAACATCAACGCAAGATATATAACAATCTCAGCAAGTTACTCATCCCCAACTCTTTGGCGGAAAAGTTAGTCAAATCTTATAGCAAGAAGGAAAAGATGAGAGACATCTGGGAGTCTTTCGAAAAGAAATACAAGGACGATGAAGTTAATAAATTCATGGTAATAGAATTTGAAGACGAAATAATGTGATGCCCCAGGTAAAGTAGCCCATAAAGCTTCAACAGAAACCGAAGGAAAATTATATGCCTCTCGTTAAAATGTTCATGGTAGGAGTCATACCCTCTAGACGTCCTACAAGCTGGGATTGCTTTACTACTGACATGTATCACAAAAAAAGCTAAAGTAGAGATGGAAGATCTTATGTGCTTTATCCACACTGAGGATGAACCCATAAACAAGATCAAAGTATATTTATTGTTTGAACAATTTACTAAGTTAAAAATGGTCCAAATTGGAGATTTTGAGGATGTAGAGTTGAAAAATAATGATAGATTATTATTGATAAGAGACTACATATATATAGGAGAGGCTAGCCTCCTCTCCTATTACTCTAAGCAATATGGGACTAAAGCCCATTAACCAATAACTCTAATATAACACTTAACACCCTCCCTCAAGCTGGAGCATAGATGTAAATCATACCCAGCTTGTTACATAGAAATTGAACCCGAGGACCCAAAAGAGGCTTTATGAAGATGTCAGTTATCTGGTCGCCGGTCCTCACATGTTTAAATTTTATCACTCCCTTTGTATATTCATCACGAACAAAGTGGATGTCAATTTCAATATGCTTTGTCCGTTCATGAAATACTGGGTTGGTAGCAATGTGAATAGCAGATTCGTTATCACACCATAGATCTGCCGCTTGAGATCCTGCGTCTTCTTCCAGTTCTTGTAAGATATGCTTCATATATAATATCTCTGACGTGCCATGAGCAATAGCTCGATATTCTGCTTCTGAGCTTGAGCGTGCTATCACACTCTGCTTCTTGCTCTTCCATGACACTAGATTTTTGCCAATAAATACTGAGTACCCAGATGTAGATCGTCTACCTGTCAGACTTGCTCCCCAGTCAGCATCAGTAAAACACTCAATACGAGTGTGTCCATTATTCTCCATTCGAATTTCTTTTCCTGGATCCTTGACAAGATAACACAGAATTCTGAGAACTGTCTGCCAGTGTAAAACTCTTGGAGAAGCCATAAATCTACTTGCAACACTCACTGCAAAAGAAATGTCCGGACGAGTCATGACTGCCAAGTAGTTCAGTTTTCCAACTACTCGACGATACTGATCTAGATTGGTCATTAGGACCCCTTCGTCTGGAAGTAACTTTGCCCCTGGATCCATAGGTGATGTTGCTACCTTGGCTTGCATCGTGCCTGAATCATTTAGTATGTCCAGCACATACTTTGTTTGGGATATTACAATGTCCCGTTTACCCCGTATGACCTCAATGTCCAAGAAATAGTTCAAGGATTCCATATCCTTGGTTTGAAATTATTCTCCCAGAAACTTTTTGAGGCCTACAATATCCTGGCTGTCATCTTCCGTGATTACAATATCATCAACATAGACACCAAGGAGTATTCTTCTAGCAGATGTGTGTCGATAGAAGATTGAATGGTCCTTCTTTGATTGACACATGCCAAACTGAGTAACAACATGTGTAAATCGACCAAACCATGCACGAGGTGATTATTTTAGGCCATAGAAGGCCTTTCGTAAATGACACACTTTACCCTCCCTTGCAATGAACCCGGGAGGTTGCAATACATAGACTTCTTCATCAAGATCCCTGTGAAGAAAAGCATTTTTGATATCAAGCTGAAGCAGCGGCCAATCATAGCGAACAGCCAAGGCTATTAAGACATGAACAGATGTCATTTTGGCAACAGGAGAGAAGGTCTCGAAGTAATCCTCACCATATTTCTAGGAATATCTTTTGGCCACTAGACGAGCCTTTAGGCGACCAAGAGTGTCCTCCGGTTTCATCTTAATCGTGAACACCCATTTGCAGCCGACTGCCTGTTTACCAGTAGGTAAGTCGACTAAGTCCCAAGTATGATTTTTGTGGAGAGCTTTCATCTCCTCATTCATAGTAGCACGCCAACCAGGATGTTTGAGACCCTCCTCAGCAGTCTTGGGAATTTGAATCCCATCAATAGTAGCCACTAGAGATTGAGTGTGACTGGTAAGTCCTTTGTAGCTGTCAACATACAAGGGATGATCATGACAGACACGACGAAGACGTTCTGGAAGCGAAACTGTCGGAGCTACTGGCAGAACTGGTGGAGCTGCTGGTGGAACATGTAGAGGCAACTCATTGGAGCCGGAGCTGCTGGTAGAACCGGAGCAGGAGGATTCTGTGGGCGATGTCGGCACTGGCCGAATCGGTGTATGTGGACCATCAGCATGGGAGACTAGCTCAGTAAGTGAGGGCACCTGTACGAGGGGCTGTTGTGTTTGAGGAGGAAATAACAAAAAATTCTCTTCTGAATAGACTAGGGAAACCGGACCCGTTGATTGTGGGAGTGGTAGAAATTCGATTTCTACAAAGGTAACATCCCGAATGAAAAAAATATCTCTTCAAGACAGGAGAATAACACCGATACCCTTTCAGACCTTTAGGATACCCAAAAAAAATACATTGTATCGTCTTAGGATCTAATTTAGAAAGGGTTGGTCGGGTATCCCGAACATAGCATAAGCAGCCAAAGATTCTGAGAGGAAGAGGAAATGGCTCTCTTCCAGGAAAAAGCCTAGAAAAGGGAGTGCTACCATTGAAAACTGATGATAGCATGCGATTAATAAGATAACAAGCAGTAAGAACCGCATCCGACTAAAATCTTGGGAGTACGTGCTTGAAACATAAGTCTGTGTTGTTCCAGTAGATGGCGATTATTACGTTCAGCTACACCATTTTATTGTGGTGTGTACGTATAAGAGGTTTGGTGGATGATGCCATTGCGGGCCATATGTCTATCGAGATGACGAGATAAATACTCACGGCCATTGTCACAGCAAAAAAATTTGATTGGAATACCAAATTGTATTTTTATTTTGGCATGAAAGTTACACCAAATGTTAAACAACTCAAAACAAATTTTCATCAGATAAACAAAAGTGACACGTGAGTAATCATCAACAAAAGTAACAAAGTACTTAAAACCCATTACTGATTCTATCGGACAAGGTTCCCATACATTAGAATGCACCAACTCAAAAGGAGCGGAAACAATTTTATTTGAACTCACCAGATAAGGAACCCGATGATGTTTAGCAAAACTACACGACTCACAATGAAAAGAAGCGGGGATATCTAAAGATGGATACATTTTTTGGAGAGATTGGGATGATGGATGGCATAACTGACAATGTAACTCCAAAGGATCGAGTTTCATGTCGGCACAGGCAACAGAAGAAGTTACGTCAAACAGGTACAAACCTCCAGCCACATGCCCCTTACCGATAGTCTTTCCAGTTTTCAGGTCCTGAAAAACATAACCATCAGGAAAAAAAGGTTACCGAACAATGTAGTTCCCGAGTAATTTGACTAATAGAAATTAAACTAAACGGGTTCCTAGGTGTAAGTAATACAAAATCGAGTGACAATCCGAAAGAAAGACTGGCACTTCCACGAACTCAGACAGTCAGGAAACTACCATTGGCAACAGTAATGCCAGAAGCACGACGTACAGGTACATAATCATGTATTATACCTGCATCACCAGTCATGTGAGAGGACAACCAGAGTCAATTACCCACTGCTTGGGTTTGACTATGCATGCTGTTGAGTATCTAGCTGTGGATCCAGACGTAGAAGCTTCACCACGACGTTAATCCTATAAATCAAGAAACTCTGTATATGAGTCTGAAGTCATCTGAATAGATCAGACACCATCATCAGGGGAATCAGTCGTGACATTAGTAGCAGGTGATTTAGTGCATTGCCAATAGAAATGGCCAAGCTGACCACAGTTAAAGCAAGTACGCGGTCTTCCTCCATCACGATCATTCCACGTCCTCCATCTCGACCAGCATTTCGACCACCACGGAATCCTGTAAGAGCTACACCAAGAGCAGAGCGATCAGCAGGAGTATTATCCGGAGTGGTCTCAACTACTTTTGCCGCCCGAAGGACATGATAGTGTGCTTCCAACAGGGACGGTACGTCAGATCCAGCAATAATCTGAGAGCGAGCAGAGTCCGCATCAGGACAGAGAGAGGCAAGATAAGCCATGACATGAATCTGCTCATGTTGAGCCCTTGCTTCATTAATATCCGATGTAAGAGGTAATACGCGGTCGATCTCATCCGTCATAGCCTTAAAGGCCCGGAAATGGTCTTTATGAGATTTGCCTCCTTGATTTGCTCGGTAGACACCAACGACCGAGTCATAGATACGAGACAAATTGCGTTTACCATCAAACGTCGCCGCCAACACCTTCCATAACTCCTTCACGGAGTCCGTATTTTGAACCATGTCTTCCACCGATGATTCCATGGAATTCATTAACTGTGTAAACAATCTACTGTCATTTGTCTTCCATTGCTCAAAGATGGGATCATTTTCTGTTGGAGGGTTGTCAGTCAGATGTTTGGACAACCGCATTCCTCGAAGTGTCTTCTAGACCTTCTTTCTCCATGTCGAGTAGCCCTCTGGCCCTTCCAACCGTTGATCGATAAGTCGAATGGAGGAAATCGTCGTGCTAGTGCCCGCTAGTGTGTTGCTGACACTAGTATCTGTGGTACTGTTATTCGTCGTAGAGTCTGCCATCTGTCAGAGATTCGACTGTCAATGTGTTCTTTTCATTTGATAAACACAGCAACTCTGCCAATGCACTAAAAACGGAGCCAGAACCGGCACACGTGCATAGAAAGCAGAGAGTGTGGATCACAAGCCAGGACAGAGAGATAACCCATGTTAACCTCTATTAGATCCTGGTGTAAAGATCAAGGAAAGAAACAAAGATTCATGCACAACTGTAATGCCTGTGGTTCGTATTACGTATTTTTGGAATACATGTACGTATTTTATCTTGTATTGCATGATTCCTTGCTTAGCTTTTCTTCATGGCTTGGTTTATTCTTGGGTTGGTTCGGCTTGGCTTGGTTTTGCTTTGGTTCATCATGAACCAAGGGTGAACCCCTACCTACCCCCCCATTAGTATTTATTAACCCATTCTCCTTTCTCTCTCCTCATTACTCTTCTTCTTCTCCACCATAACTTCTTCACCTACCAGAGAGAGAGAGGTCTAGGCAAGTGCAACTTGTTTCATGGAGGAACTCTAATTTTATTGTTCCATTCTCTTCTTTACAGCATTCTAACATACTTTAGTACTTGGCATTTTTTACTTTCCATGGCCAGATTCTTGTAGATCTAAGTTTATTTTATTTTCGGATTTGTGTTTTAATCTACTTAATCTTATTATTTCTAAGTTTTGATGGTTCCATGTTGTAAAAAATTTTGTTCTGCCCCATTTTGACCTATGGAAGTTCGGATTTGGACTCTGGATGAAGGTTTTATGGAGCTTGGAAGCATGGGTTCATGGTGTTCGTCTTCTCGAAAATTTTGGAGAAGAAGAACAGTTCTTTGGCCGCATGGCAGTACTTGACCGCATGAACATTCATGCGGCAAGTCGCTCTCAGCCGCATGAGAGCCTTGCACTCCGAGCCGCATGGACTTCTCCCCCGTCAGCCGCATGTGCACCCATTCCCGCCAGCCGCATGAGGGCCCTTCTTCCTGAACCGCATGTACACCCGTCACTCCCAGCCGCTTAAGTAACCACATTAACCCAGCCGCAGTGGCCCCACTCAGATGAGCCGCATGAGACCATTGTAAACCGAGCCGCATGGACTCCTCCCCCGCGAGCCGCATGACACCCACATGCGCCCTTGACTGAACCTAGCCGCATGAGCTTCTAACTGAGCTACATGTGCCTCCTTCTATTCCTAGCCGCATGGGCTGCTCCCGCCCTCAGTTGCATGAGCTGCTCCCGCATGGATTCCTTCCTTGGCCGCATATGCTTGAGCCGCATGGCTTTTCCCTAGACTTGTATTCTATGATTGAATTATTATTATTTGATTTTACTGATAACTCATGTCTTGTAATCTCAGCATAACTTGGGTCTCCTGGTTGAATGCTTGCACTATGATGCTCTGCACATGTACCATGAACACGACAGTGACCCGCAGTGATGCACTCTTGATACGTAACATGACCTGATGGTGGCCCGTCGTGGCGCACTCCTAACAAGTAAAAACTTGACATGATAAACCTAGCATATCTTGATAAGCTGTTGTGACAGCTACCTGACATGACATGACCTGTATAAATAACTTGGACACCGTAGGCGATTGTGCTTGTACAAATAACCCAGTCCTGTCTTGCATCATGTCTAGGATGGGACTCTTGAGTACCACGGTCAGGAGTACCTACTGAAATAGAGTAAGGCTAATAACTAGATTAATACATTAGTCATAATGAGATCTCCCAGCTACAGGCAATTCCGTTACCTGGGCGCGCTTGGGATCTGTAGCCTGCCGTCGAGTAGGACACATTTCCAGCACACTGCCATGTGTTGCACCCTTCAAGCTACTTAAGGGTACATGCGTTTCCTGGACGATGTACCCACCTGAATTCAACCCCTAATTTTCGACCTGGGTAACCTGGATGGTCTGCAGGGCTTGTGGCTGTGGAATAATCTCACTGTATCTTGCCAGTAACTAGGCCTGTAATAACCCTAGCTAGTTAAAGTATCAAGCCGTACTTATTGCTTGGCCGTGATTGTTGAGTGGGGAATAATCAGTCTAGTCTTGCCTTTATCCTGTATAAGATTGTTACATGTTTCGATTTTCTTATATTATCTTGCTGATAAATGGGAGAAACCAAGTTCGATTCAGATGAAGGGTTACAATCCCGGTCCTTGTTTGGTTTAAGGGTTATAACCTGGTTATCTGAATGGTTTCATGGTTATCTTACCGTATATCCTCGTGATGTTATATTTCCCCAGTTTACTATATAATTATTATCTTCTGTGCTAAATGCTGGTTTTAGTTCCTAAGTGAAGCTTCCTTTGTGGCACTTGCTCTTTCTGGGGTCTGACCCAGCTGGTTTTGTATGGCCAGATTTCGGAGCAGCTCCAGAGGATCTACCGACTTTTCAGCCCGATGGTGACCACTACGCGTAACCAGGGCAACGAGTGGGTTTATTTTTGATCTCCCACTTTATTGTAAAATTATTCTTTTGAGGCGTTTAGCCGACGAGCACCTGTTTAGCTTGATTGCTCTTACTTACTGTCTGCCTACGGGCTGTAACATGATTGACAGATCCTAGGGTTGATCATGTATGACTAAACTCTTGCTAGTCCTAACATTTTGTAACGACTCGCTTCATAATCAGCTGAATATGTAATATTTGGGACGCCTTATTATTGTATATTTAATGATCATACATCTTGTGACTTTTACCTACTTGTTTGTGATTGAGGCACTAGGCTTGTTCATGGCCATAGGAGACTGTTGGCTTGTAGTGAACCCTCATGTATCTAGACAGCCGTGACCATATAGCGAGGTGGGTTGCACTTTAATATACATAGCTGGCTATGTCTGCCTCCGCTCTCCAGTATTCTGGTTCTGGGATGTGACATGGTTTAAGTGGTGGCCCATGCAGGTCTTGTAAATCAAGATATGTGAGGGTTTACCGAATAGATGTCTCAATCAGTATTCGTCCTTGATCTCTGCCCGTATCTTCTGAATCCCTGGATTCTTGTCCTGATCATATGCTTGTATCGTTGATCTGTCCTGGTCCTTCCTTATTGTTCTCCATGTCTTCTTCAGCGGCATCGTTCCTGGACCTGCCGGTCAGCAAGGCGGAGCACTTCCTGTGGATCAGCAGCAACCCGAGGATCAAGCCCAGCATTCCGGAGTGGCCTCCAGAGTCGTGCCTTCTGGCGGAGAGCCACCAGTCCAGCCAGTTCAGCCTACCGAACCTGATTATGGCACTTTGGTAGGTCTCGTCAGGACCTTGATAGCTTCCCAAGATCGTCGAGGAGATGCCTTGTACCAGGCAGTGACGGATGCTCTGACCAGAGGACGACATCAGGGTAACAGCGCGGCCAACAGCTTCAAGCGCTTGAACCCTCCATTCTTCGACGGTAGTGAAGATGCTATTGCTTCTGATGCATGGCTTCAGGACACAGAGGTGATTCTAGAAGCAGCCAGGACCCCAGAGAACGAGAAGGTAGCCGTGGTGTACTTGCAATTATTAGATCTTGCCCGCAGCTAGTGGGCGGCTCAGGCCGTTGGATTAGCAGCACCCATTGCTTGGGCGGTATTCAGAGAGAGATTCCAGACCAAGTACTTCGACGCTGTAGCTCGATACGATCTGCAGACGAGGTTCACCAATATGAAGCAGATGGGCAGGACGGTCGACGGATATGCGGCCGAGTTTTCCAGGCTCAGTCGGTTTGCTCCCACTTTGGTGGCAACCGAGTTTGATAGAGCTCAGCGATTCCAGCAGGAGCTTCACCTGAAGATTTTGTTGGCAGTTGAGCAGTTTGAGCATCAGACTTTTGATGCAGTCTTGAGAGCAGCTAGGAGACATGAGTATACCTCCCAGAGGATTGTGGATAGGGCCGGAGGTCGAAAGAGATCCCACGGCCGGATGAATCAGTCTTCAGCCCCAGCCTCGGCAGCCAGGGCTTTGACCATTGGAGCACCAAGGAGGGCAGCTTCAGTTACGTCGGTTCAGCATTCAACCCCGACGTACCCTCAGCAGCAGAAGCAGAAGCAGAAGCAGTTTTCCACAGTGGGATGTTCTCATTGTGGAAAGCCAGGCCATGTAGTGGCAGAGTGTCGCAGGGCACAGGAATTGTGCCTGGCTTGTGGAGCAACAGATCATAAGGTTGGGTCCTGCCCGAATAGGGGTGGTTCATCATCGTCCAACCTTTCTACCTCTTCAGTGAGAGGACCAGCACCGGCCCAGCAGCAGTATCCATTGCCGAGGCCCTTGCCGCCTCAGTCCCAGGCGTTCCAGCAACAACACCCCCAGCAGCATGCTCAAGCCCAAGCCTTGAGTCAGAATAGGCAGCGAGGATTTCAGCAGAGGGGACCAGCACCCCGAGGGAATGGTTAGGCTACGGTGATGACCGCAGAGGAAGGATTGGCACCAGGAGAGGTAGTGGCAGGTACTATTCTCGTCAACTCCTTTCCAGCTTCAGCTTTATTTGATTCTGGTGCATCGCATTCGTTTATGTCTGCACGATTCACGACACGGATAGGATTGGAGCCCGAGTCATTATCAGTAAGGCTCAATATACTTACTGGTAACGGACTTGTGGGAGTCGATAGAGTATTTTCCTCGTGTCGGATCGTAGTTAGCGGTAGAGAATTTTCTGCTAGATTGATAGAATTCCCGATGGCCGATTATGATATGGTCTTCGGGATGGATTGGTTGAGGAACCAGTATGCTAGAATAGACTGCCATATTGGTAGGGTTGTTTTTAGCATTCCAGGCGAGCCAGAGTTTTCCTTTTCCCGGGGCGAAGTTGAGCATTCTCCTCCAGTATTGCGAATGGCAGTAGCAGCAGTGCAGTTGTCTCGGATAGTCGAAGAGTTTCCAGATGTTTTCCTAGAAGAGCTTCCAGGTATGCCGCCAGAGCGGGAGATCGAGTTCACCATAGACTTGATTTCTGGGACAGCCCCAGTATCCGAGAGAGTCTACAGGATGGTGCCGTCAGAGTTGGAGATCTTGTACAAGATGATTGAAGAACTTCGAACCAAGGAATTCATTCATGCTAGTGGATCGCCATGGGGAGCCCCGATGCTTCTTGTGAAAAAAAAGGATGGTACGTCCAGGTTATGTGTTGATTATCGTACCTTGAACTCAGTAACAATCAAGAACAGATACCCTCTCCCGAGGATAGATGACTTGTTTGATCAGCTCAAAGGGGCAGCAATATTCTCGAAGATCGACTTGCGCTCAGGATATCATCAGATCAGAGTCAGGGAGCAGGACATCCCAAAGACAGCTTTCAGGTCTAGGTATGGGCATTGGGAGTTCCTAGTGATGCCATTTGGAGCGACCAATGCGCCGGCTGTATTCATGGATCTCATGAATCGTATTTTCATGCCTTATTTGGATCAGTTCGTGATTGTGTTTCTGGATGATATCCTGGTCTATAGCAGGAGTGAGGCGGAGCATGAGCAGCATCTCCGTGTGGTTCTTCAGATTCTCATGAAGCATCAGTTGTATGCCAAGTTCAGTAAATGCGAGTTCTGGCTCGATCGCATTTCGTATTTGGGTCACATCATCACTCGAGGAGGAGTAGAAGTGGATCCCCAGAAGATTATGGCTATTGAGTCGTGGCCGGTGTCCAGCACAGTTGCAGAGGTTCGCAGTTTTATCGGATTGGCCGGCTACTACCGGCGATTTGTTTCAGACTTTGCCCGAATCTCGGCACCATTGACCCAGTTGACCCGCAAGGAGGTGCAGTTTGCTTGGACAGCAGAGTGCCAGGATTCATTTGAGAAATTGAAGCGAGGCTTGATGACGGCTCCCATTCTCACACTTCCAGATGGAACTGGAGGATTCTCAGTATATTGTGATGCTTCGGGCAGAGGCTTGGGATGTGTTCTGATACAACATGGGAAGGTAATAGCTTATGCGTCACGACAACTTCGTGATCATGAGAGGAATTACCCAACCCATGACTTGGAGCTGGCAGCAGTAGTGTTTGCACTTAAGTTGTGGAGGCACTACTTGTACGGAGATAGGGTGGAAATTTTCACCGACCACAAGAGCCTGAAGTATGTTTTCACCCAGAAGGATCTCAACATGCGTCAGAGGAGGTAGCTGGAACTACTTGTGGATTATGATGTCAACCTGCAGTATCATCCTGGGAAGGCCAACGTCGTTGCAGATGCATTGAGCAGGAGAGCCGGAGTTTATTTCTTAACAGCGCAACCAGAGCTGTTAGCAGATCTTCAGAAGATGGGTATTGAAGTTGTCCTCCCTTCCAGTGTGGCATTGATGACCAGCATGCAAGTTCAGTCAACTATAGTCGAGAGGATCCTGATGGCACAGTCAGCAGATTCCAAGCTTCAGCGACTCAGAGCAGAGTGTGAGGCAGGACGAAGACCAGAGTTATGCATTCATGAAGACGGTACACTTCGACATGGTAAGCGTCTTTGTGTACCCAGTGGAGATATCAGACAGGAGATCATGGCAGAAGCTCACAGTTCTCAGTATTCCATTCATCCGGGCGGTACGAAGATGTACCGAGATATCCGTCAGCACTTCTGGTGGAATGACATGAAGAGGGAGATAGCCCGGTTTGTCTCTCGTTGTTTAGTCTGCCAACAAGTTAAGGCTGAACATCAGAGGCCCGCTGGACTTCTTCAGTCCTTGCCGATTCCAGAATGGAAGTGGAAACATGTGACCATGGATTTTGTGACTGGATTGCCTAGATCCCCAGCTGGTCGAGATGCTATTTGGGTTATAGTTGACAGGCTCACGAAGGTAGCTCACTTCCTCCCGTTCAGAGTCGGTCAGTCGACAGCTCAGTTAGCAGAGATGTACCTCAGGCAGATTGTCAGGTTGCACGGAGTGCCAGTTAGTATCACCTCGGACCGAGATTCAAGATTCACGTCGCACTTTTGGCGTAGCCTGCAGGAGAGTTTGGGAACTCGTCTCCAGTTCAGTTCAGCATATCATCCGCAGACAGATTGTCAGTCGAAGCGTACAATCCAGACTCTTGAAGATATGTTACGGTCCTGTACACTTGACTTCAGTGGTTCATGGGAAGATCACCTGCACCTGGTAGAATTCTCGTATAACAACAGTTTCCAGGCCAGTATCCAGATGGCACCGTTCGAGGCACTGTATGGTAGGAAGTGCCGATCCCCGCTAGCATGGGATGATGTCGGAGAGAGGCAGATGCTCGGTCCAGAAATGATTGCCCAGACAGTTGAAGTGGTCAGAAGAGTCAGGGATCATCTTTGAGCTGCCCAAGATCGCCAGCGCCATTGGGCCGATTCTCATCGGCGCCCTTTCGAGTTTTTTGTCGGCGACCATGTATTCCTAAGGATTTCGCCTAACCGTGGCATCATTCGTTTCGGCGCATGGGGAAAGCTTAGTCCTCGGTATATAGGGCCGTTCGATATTCTGGAGCGAGTAGGAGATGTGTCCTATCGTCTCGCTCTTCCGCCGTCGCTAAGCGAGGTGCATGACGTGTTTCATGTATCCCAATTACGACGGTATATCCCGGACCCGAACCACATCCTGGATCATTCGGAATTGGTTGTTGGTACCAACCTTTCGTATAAGGAGAGACCCGTGTCTATATTGGATCGGAGAGAGAAGATACTCAAGAACAAGACTATCAAGTTAGTCTGAGTTGCTTGGGGTCATCACTCCTTGGGTGAGTCAACATGGGAGCGTGAGGATGATATCCGATCGCGATATCCCGACTTGTTTGACTCGTGAGGTATAATGTCTTCCTTATGCCTCATGCCTTCGATTCCTTACTTGAATAGTGATTGTCTGCCTAGTTATAGCTTGCATGTGATTAATATAGCTTTTTTTCGTCTCTCTAGCCTCTTAATTAAATTCCGAGGACGGAATTCTTTTAAGATGGGTAGAGTTGTAATGCCTGTGGTTCGTATTACGTATTTTTGGAATACATGTACGTATTTTATCTTGTATTGCATGATTTCTTGCTTAGCTTTTCTTCATGGCTTGGTTTATTCTTGGGTTGGTTCGGCTTGGCTTGGTTTTGCTTTGGTTCATCATGAACCAAGGGTGAACCCCTACCTACCCCCACCATTAGTATTTATTAACCCATTCTCCTTTCTCTCTCCTCATTACTCTTCTTCTCCACCATAACTTCTTCACCTACCAGAGAGAGAGAGGTCTAGGCAAATGCAACTTGCTTCATGGAGGAACTCTAATTTTATTGTTCCATTCTCTTCTTTACAGCATTCTAACATACTTTAGTACTTGGCATTTTTACTTTTCATGGCCAGATTCTTGTAGATCTAAGTTTATCTTGTTTTCGGATTTTTTGGATTTTGATCTACTTAATCTTGTTATTTCTAAGTTTTGATGGTTCCATGTTGTAGAGAATTTTGTTCTGTCCCATTTTGACCTATGGAAGTTCGGATTTGGACTCTGGATGAAGGTTTCATGGAGCTTGGAAGCATGGGTTCATGGTGTTCTTCTTCTCGGAAATTTTGGAGAAGAAGAACAGTTCTTTGGCCGCATGGCAGTACTTGACCGCATGAACATTCATCCGGCAAGTCGCTCTCAGCCGCATGAGACCCTTGCACTCCGAGCCCCATGGACTTCTCCCCCGTCAGCCGCATGTGCACCCATTCCCGCTAGCCGCATGAGGGCCCTTCTTCCTGAACCGCATGTACACCCGTCACTCCCAGCCGCATAAGTAACCACATTGACCTAGCCGTAGTGGGCCCCACTCAGATGAGCCGCGTGAGACCATTGTAAACCGAGCCGCATGGACTCCTCCCCCGTGAGCCGCATGACACCTACTTCCTTCTGAGCCACATGCGCCCTTGACTGAACCTAGCCGCATGAGCTTCTAACAGAGCTACATGCGCCTCCTTCTAGTCCTAGTCGCATGGGCTGCTCCCGTCCTCAACCGCATGAGCTGCTCCCGCATGGATTCCTTCCTTGGCCGCATATGCTTGAGCCGCATGGCTTTTTCCTAGACTTGTATTCTATGATTGAATTATTATTATTTGATTTTACTGATAACTCATGTCTTGTAATCTCAGCATAACTTGGATCTCCTGGTTAAATGCTTGCACTATGATGCTCTGCACATGTACCATGAACACGGCAATGACCCGCAGTGGTGCACTCTTGATACGTAACATGACCTGATGGTGGCCCGTCGTGGCGTACTCCTAACAAGTAAAAACTTGACATGATAAACCTAGCATATCTTGATAAGCTGTTACGACAGCTACCTGACATGACATGACCTGTATAAATAACCTGGACACCGTGGGCGATTGTGCTTGTACAAATAACCCAGTCCTGTATTGCATCATGTCTAGGATGGGACTCCTGAGTACCACGGTCAGGAGTACCTACTGAAATGGACTAAGGCTAATAACTAGATTAATACATTAGTCATAAAGAGATCTTCCAGCTACAGGCAATCCCGTTACCTGGGCGCGCTTGGGATCTGTAGCCTGCCGTCGAGTAGGGCACATTTCCAGCACACTGTCATGTGTTGCACCCTTCAAGCTACTTAAAGGTACATGCGTTTTCTGGACGATGTACCCACCTGAATTCAACCCCTAATTTTTTACCTGGGTAACCTGGATGGTCTGCAGGGCTTGTGGCTGTGGAATAATCTCATTGCATCTTGCTAGTAACTAGACCTGTGATAACCCTAGCTAGTTAAAGTATCAAGCCGTACTTATTGCTTGGCCGTGATTGTTGAGTGGGGAATAATCAGTCTAGTCTTGCCTTGATCCTGTATAAGATTGTTACATATTCTGATTTTCTTATATTATCTTGCTGATAAATGGGAGAAACCAAGTTCGGATCAGATGAAGGATTACAATCCCGGTCCTTGTTTGGTTTAAGGGTTGTAACCTGGTTATCTGAATGGTTCCATGGTTATCTTACCGTATATCCTCGTGATGTTATATTTCCCCAGTTTACTATATTATTATTATTATCTTCTGTGCTAAATGCTGGTTTTAGTTCCTAAGTGAAGCTTCCTTTGTGGCACTTGCTCTTTCTGGGGTCTGACCCAGCTGGTTTTGTATGGCCAGATTTCGGAGCAGCTCCAGAGGATCTACCGACTTTCCAGCCCGATGGTGACCACTAGGCGTAACCAGGGCAACGAGTGGGTTCATTTTTGATCTTCCACTTTATTGTAAAATTATTCTTTTGAGGCATTTAGCCGACGAGCACATGTTTAGCTCGATTGCTCTTACTTACTGTCTGCCTACGGGCTGTAACATGATTGACAGATCCTAGGGTTGATCATGTATGACTAAACTCTTGCTAGTCCTAACATTTTGTAACGACTAGCTTCATGATCAGCTGAATATGTAATATTTGGGACGCCTTATTATTGTATATTTAATGATCATACATCTTGTGACTTTTACCTACTTGTTTGTGATTGAGGCACTAGACTTGTTCATGACCATAGGAGACTGTTGGCTTGTAGTGAACCCTCATGTATCTAGACAGTCGTGTCCGTATAGCGAGGTGGGTTGCACTTCAATATACGTAGCTGGCTATGTCTGCCCCCGCTCTCCAGTATTCTGGTTCTGGGGCTTGACAACAACAAACCATATATGTGCTATTTATTAAATTTTCGAAAAAAAATATTGAGGGGCAGAGGTTCCAGCAAACAACAATATGTTTACCCTTTGAGAATCCCAACAATAATTTTTTTTTGGAAACCTAATTTAGGGTTTGGAGGGATTGGATGGCGGTTGATGGAAGGAGGAGAGGGTTAGGGATTTGAGTCATCGGGGGGGCTGACAGGGCAGCGGGGGGTCTGAAAGGGCAGCGGGGGCAGCAGGTCGGGGAGGGCAAGGGGGACAACAGCAGCGGGGGGGCTGACAGGGCAGCGGGGGCAGCAGGGGGGCAGGGGCAGCGGGGGTAGGAGGCATCAGGTCGGGGGGGCAGCAGCAAGTCGGGTGGGGGGGGGGGGGGCAGCAGCAGCGGGAGGGGTGACGGTTAGGGTTTGTGGGAAGAGATTAGGGTTTTATGGAGAGAGTGCGAGTGGTGGGTGACGGCTAGGGTTTTGGCTTTGATACCATGTAGAGTTGGAAAATAATGATAAATTATTATTGATGAGAGACTACATATGTATAGGAGAGGCTAGCATCTCTCCTATTACTCTAAGCAATGTGGGAGTAAAGCCCATTAACCAATAACTCTAATCTAACATTTAACAGAGGACAAAAAGAAATCTACTTTCAATAAAAGTATAAGGACTTCAAGAACCTGAAGGTGAAGTCAAATTCCTTCAAGACAAATCCTAAGGAAGAAGTAGGCTGCTAAAATTGCAACAAGAAGGGGCACTACAAAAAAGAATACATGTCTAAACCAAAGCAGAAGGTACATAAGGAAGGTGAGATTAACATGATTACTGCAGGTAGAAATGTCAGCAATTGATACTAGCTAGTGGGTAGACACTATAGCCTCATGTCATGTGTGTTCCAAGAAAGACATGTTTGTAACATATGAACCTTTATTTGAAAAGGTGACTATGGAAAACAAGACTCAGGAGTGAAGGGATTCGGGATAGTAGTGTTGAAGCTGACTTCGGAGAAGTCACTTACTCTCCCAAATATAAAGCACTTGCCTAGTATCGTAAAGAATCTGATCTCTAGAAGTCTCATGTTTAATATTGGTCTGAGGATGGACATCAATGATGGCCAAATGGTGATGTACTATAGGGGTACTTACTTGGCAAAATATTTTGTACATAAGAAATTCAGCTTGAAGTACCTTCTGAATGTATAAATGAAATATATGCTTTGTTTCTTCTCTTGGATAATAGACTAGAATATTTTTACTATAAAAGAACAAACAAAATGTCTAACTTGGTTCTTATCTTCAAATGTGGGGATAAGAAGGTAGAGAAATGTAAAGTTTATGCTCAAACAAAAATTGTAAGAAAATCATTTAAGAGGGTGAACCAGCATAAATCTTGTAGAGTTGATACACTTTGACATATATGACTTCAAACACTTCACCTTGAAGGCTAGAAGAAAGTATTTTCTCACCTTCATTGATGACTATTTGAATACGCTTTCATCTACCTTTTCAAGTCCAAAGATGAAGCGTTCGAAAGGTCCAAAGATTTCAAGCAGTAACTGAACAACAAACATATCAACAACTTAAGAGACCCATAAGTGATCAAGGTAGAGAATATTGTTCACACGAATTTGCATCATTATTCTATATGGGATTGTGAATAAGATGACTGCTCCTTACTCCCCTCAATCGAATGGAGTTGGTGAAAGGAAGAACTGTACTCTGATGGATATGGTGAACTCCATGATGTTAACAACTGGTCTTTTGAACTACTTCGTGGGAGAAGTTGCTCTAACATCAACCTTTATTCTAAATGGAGAATAATTCGCACAATCAAAGGTAACTTCTCATGAACTGTGATTCAAGGTCAAAGCTAACTTGAATGTTATTCGAGTGTGGAGGTGTTTAACATATGTTAGGTATCTATATCAAGATGTAGAAGTTAGGAACAAGGACCACTAAAATAATTTTTCTAGGCTACACTAAGAAGATTGATAGTCAAAAAAATTTTGATCTTGAAACCAATCAAATCATCGAGTCTTGAAAAGCTGAGTTCTTCAAGGATAAGTTTACCAGATACAAGGAAGATAGTATTCCTAATCTGACTGAAAATATCAAGAGGGCAAATAACCTAGGGAAAATGATTTTATTAGAGGATTCTTTTGTTGAACCAGAACTCGTTGAACCACCTAAAAAGTGTCACGCCCCGATTCGAAGAATCGATAGTCGTCTCCCGGACATGATGTCGTGCGAACTTAGGTTGCGATCGCACAAGGCATAGTCATAAGGTTATCCGAAACACAACAGCTAAGAGAGTATGCAGAGAAATTGAACAACACATTGAGGCAGAGAAACGTTTTATTTTATTGATAATAGACATCATTTACAAGACTCTATTATAATCATGTCGTGCGGGCTTTACAAAAATGACTCGATTATAAAATGAACGTCGATGAGATAGCGAGGCAATATACTTCTGACTCAGAGTGTCTTCCATAATATTTTCCTTACCCGACGTATAGTCAATAGTCAAGTCATAATCTTTGATCAGTTCAAGCCAACGCCGTTATCGCAAGTTCAGCTCCTTCTGCATGAATAGATACTCGAGGCTTTTGGCGCTGGACCCTGATTTCCTGGATGGTGTTGTTGATGTTGAGGCGCCATTGGGTTCGGCCTTCTGGTCGACAGTTTGCACGCAGATGGCCCGTCTTGCCACAGTGCCAGCATCCGCCTTTAGGACATTCATTTGTATGGTGTCCGAAATTATTGCATTTGTGGCAACGAGTTCCTGGATTCCGCCCTTGGTATCCGTCCTGATTGTCGTTGTTTGGAAGCTTGTTCGTATTGTTTCCTCCTGTATGGCTAGGGCGCTTGTGGTTGTATGTTTGCACAACGCCAGCAGCTCCTGGGGGATATTGACGCTCAAGACGGAAAGCGTGATTCAGAGACTCACCCATGGTCTTGTATTCAGGCATCGATACATGGGCAGAGATAGATGTACGCAAACCCAGTTCGAACCGTCGAGCGCGACTCTCCGTTGTCGGCAAGAATGCTCCAGCAAATTTAGCTAATTTATTGAATTCTGTTGCGTACTGCCGCACCGTCATGTTCCCTTGTTTCAACTGCATAAATTCATTTTCTTTTTTCTATCGAACGGCTGCAGGAAGGTACTTAATTTCAAATACCTTTCTAAATGTAGCCCAAGGAATCGTCGCAGTCTCGTCTTCACGTCAGATTTCTCGCTTTTGCACGGACCACAAATCGTGTGCGTTCAATCGGAGTAGAACTTGTGCACATGCAACTTTCTTTGAGTCATTGACACCCAGAAGTTCAAATCGGTCTTCCAACTCCTCCAACCAGTCGATCACCGGAGAGGGATCATCGGTACCGTTGAAGGAAGTGCGACTATTCTTCGTAAATTTTGACACCTCAAAGTTGGAACTTCTTGGTGTTGCAGGTAGACGCTCGGGCACTTCTGGTTCGATTTTAATCGGTCGGACTGCAGGCTCGATCACGGTAGGCGTTGTCGCAGAATTATTGTTATTGGCCACAACTGTCTGGACTATATGCTGAAGAGTGTCAAGCTGCTTCTGCTGTAACTTGAATTGGGCCTCGAATCGGTTCTCAAACTGAGTCTGTCGTACCTCCGTCCGCTGTCGATGAAGCTCATTCTGGCGCTGGTTGGCCTCGGCATGACGTTGTTGCGCCTCTAGCATACTCAACATCTGTTCCATAAAGGCATTCAACATCCGTTCAGGCCTTAAGCTACTCGAGCCGCTCGAGGCACTCTTTTCGTTCACAGTCGCAGCTTCTCTAGCTTTTAGAATATAAAAGCAACTCTCGTTAGTTTCAGAAAATGTTAAGGGTTCACCGTATGGAACAACTCATCTCATCGATACGAGGTCAACGGTTCGAGACTGGAGGCCAATGACGTAAAGCCGTGCTCTGATACCATTATGTCACGCCTCGATTTCGAAGAATAGATAATCGTCCCCCGGGCGTGATCCGTGCGAACCATGTTGCAATCGCATAAGGCATAGTCATAAGGTTATCCGAAACACAACAGCTAAGAGAGTACGCAGAGAAATCGAACGGGAATGATTGAATTAAGATCATTTTCTTGTGATGGAAAGGCTTCTTCGGAATCAAGTCCCATATTCAGCGGGTTGCGCCTCAAGGATTGGCTCTACGGCTGAGTCAGGAGAGACCTCTCGTTGCTCTGGTTTTCATGTCGCACTTGATTTGGCTTTGGCTTTGACTTTGGTTTTCATGAATGCGTTTTCGTGAATATTTTTGATAGTTTTCATGGCTTGCGTTTTCGAACTTTGCATTCATATCGAATATCTTGAATAACACAGTGTTTTAATCATTTGCTTATGCGATTGCAGGTGATCGTGTAGGCGACGTCTAAGTGCAACCAACCAGTCCCTCGCTTGAAGCAAAAGACTAAGGTGAGTGACAGACCTCCTTCACCTCGACCCTCTGTTTCAAAAATAAGAACTCAGATAACTGCATCAAATTAGAATGAGTTACTCGAAAAATACAAGTTCTATGCTCAAAAAGAGAAAAGAATAGGTTCTAGAAAAGAGAGAGAATTATTTCAGGATCTGCAAAACCAAGTAAATGAATCGATTACATAACAGTCCTAACGATACTATAAAATGTGCTTGAATAACTTGTTAACTTAAACACGGTCATGGACAACTTGCGCGCAAGGCTTCGCTTCCTCGAACGGCAACCCGAGGCCACGGGACCGTTTCGTCCTAGGAGGAATGCAAGATAGTTGTGCTGGATGCTAGCACGGGTCATTCGGGACTTTCAGCGGGGCTAGCTACCCGCGCTGAAATCGGCGCCGTCTCGACCAGGCTATACGTCCAGGATGGTTCGAATTGCCAGTGACCCACACTTGCACATAAATTATAAGCTTGTTATAAATATGACAGGGAAGGGACATGGTAAGTTACGCTGCAGCGGCATGCTCTGTCGTGGGTAAGATGTATCGTAAGTTATGTTTTATTGCCTATGGAATGCTTGCCTTTTAACATGTTAACATGCAAATCAATCAGGATGGCTAGAAAGATCACAAAATGGCTAACATATTTTTTTTATTAAACTGCTTGAACAAATGGAAGCTTGGATTTAATTAGCCACTCGCCAGTACATGTGATCGTACTAACCCTCGCTATCCGCAGGTGCCGTGAATCCAGAGGAACGTGCCAACTAACCAAAGCGACATTCGAGTTTTGAAGCTTCAACCGCGTGTCGAAGACTCTCGCTACTCCATTTTTGAAGACTCTCTGCATCAGTCCAAGAAACATGTCTCGGCTTCCCTCCATTCCAGGTGGCTGGAGTACTTTTGTTGTAAATTGAGGGATGTATGTGTGGAACGACTATCTCATCGGCGTTCATTTGTAATCGAGTCAATTTTGTAAAGCCCTCGCGGCATGATTGTAATAGAGTCTTGTAAATGATGTCTATTATCAATAAAATGAAAAGTTTCTCTGCCTCAATGTGTTGTTCAATTTCTCTGTGTACTCTCTTAGCTGTTGTGTTTCGGATAACCTTATGACTATGCCTTGTGCGATCGCAACCTAGGTTCGCACGACATCACATCCGGGGGACGACTATCGATTCTTCGGAATCAGGGCGTAATAAAAAGTAGTGGGGAAATCAAAGGACTTCGGGGATGATTTCATCACCTATCAAGTGGAAGTAGATCCATTTATCTTTGATGAGGCAATGAAGACCAAAGATGTTATTTTCTAGAATGAAGCAATCAATGGTGAGATTGACTCCATAATATTCAATAACGCTTGGGTGCTGGTCACTCTACCTGAAGAAGCAGAACCTATTAGATACAAATAGATCTTCAAGAAAAAGATTATAGCCGATGAAATTGTAAACAAGTTCAAGGACATGCAAGTAGCAAAAGGGCTTTTCATAAAGAAGAGATTAACTACTTCAATACATATGCACTAGTTTCTCAGATGACAATTATCAGTATGCTGATCACACTAGTTGTGATTCACGAGATGATAATTCACTTGACGGATGTGAAGACAATATTCTTGAATAAAGATCTAACTGGAGATATTTACATAAAAAATTGGTTTTTTCATCAAAAGAGTTTATGATAAGATGTGCAAAATGGTAAAATCCCTTAACGATCTAAAGTAGGCTTCCAAGATATGGCACGAAAGTTTGATAAAGTTATCATATCAAATCGAGGTTAGCTGTTAAAGCTAGCATTGTCATGATGGATGACGATGACCGGCGAAAAGATCTTATCGAAATCCACGCCCTTTCGCTGACTGTAGCATTTAGCTACCAACCTCGCTTTGTATCAAAGGCGAATAGCATCTTATGTCTGCTTCACTCTGAACAACCATCGATTCTTCATCCTTCTTGCCCTTTAGCAACCGCACCAGCTCATAAGTTGAGTTTGTCTGCAATGAACTCATCTCCTCTTACATGGCATGCATCCACTCCTGCCTGTATTTGCCTTTCGTCGCCTTTACAAGATTTCAGACTCTCCCACATTAGTCAATAGCACATAATCATCTGGCAAGTACCTCGTGGATGGTCTACGTTCTCTCGTGCTTCTCTTCAACAGAGCCTTTGGTGTTGGTTGTGTATGACATCCTCATTTCCTTCAAGAACTGCCTCAGCATGCTCATCCTCCTGAGAGTCGTCATCATCATTAGACTGATAACCAAGGTTTGGAGCATCTCCATGTATTGCCCCCCCCCCCCCCCCCCCCCCCACCCCCCCCCCCCCCCCCCCCCCCCATAACTGGATTCTCTGTAATGTCTCCTAAAATCATCTCGAAGTGTGTTGACTCTAACTCAGAAAATCTCCAGCTTCAAAAAGCATCTCGGAATCCTTAGTGTTGGTCATAGTCTGATCCTTGGCAAATACCACATCCATGCTTCTGTAGAGCTTTCCTTCCACTGGGTCGTGTTTTCGGACAAAAAAGAAGTGTTTTTCTTCTCAAGGAAAACTTTTATAATACTCATTACAAACAAACTTATTACACTAAATACATAAATTCTAAGAACAAGTTGTTGAGATTCTCGATAGTACAACGATGGAGATAGAACTGCCGCATGGTTCCTTTACTCCATTGATCATCATATGATCTTTGCAAAGGCTTTCAATGTGCGCGAACACTGGTTGGTCGAGGGTTTTGTTGCCCAAGCAGCGTATATATCTATCGTTTCTATGTAGTCTAAGCCATGTTCTACCACGCGGCTTGCTGCTATTGTAGTTGTACGTCCCACGAACACACAACCTCTGACAGCTGGTCGAAGAGTCGCCTCGATCTCTGTACTATTCTCTATGTTTTGTCATGCATTGACACGTGGAAGCAGCACATTTGCATAGGCCACGCGAAAGCAAACTTAGCAGGAAGCATGCATGATCCGCTAGAAGCAAGGTTCGCACTGGAATAAGTTGGGCAGGAAGTATAGTCCGGCGGAAGCAAATAATATAGGGAACATAACATGCAGGAAGGTAGTGACCTGTAGGAAACATAAGTTGCTAGAAGCAAAAAAGACAATTAGCTGGGCTCACGGGAAGGAGCTTCATGCAACCTACCCTGCCATGTGGCTATTGTGCACTCCTACCGAGTACACAAGTTGGTAAATTCCGCTACCGCTACGAAGGGGGGCGCCCCAGACTTAAACAATGAGAGGCTGATCATCTCGTAACAGTGTTAGGCTTGATGTCAGGAGTGGCAGCACCAGAAACGCCGGTTAGCGAGACACCATTACGGACATATATATACCTTTGTGAACCGCTATGAGCATGACTAGCGAGCAGACCCATAGTGTAGAAACTGCCACAAGATTTAGAATTCTTGATAGTCCCACAATTACCAAGCAAGCAACAACAATGAATTGTCCTAAGTTGATATCCTCACGAAGAATACCAAAAAAGCAGCATTATTCTCATTAACAAGAAGCCTAAGAAATGAGTACTTATTTCGCTCTTAAAGAAAACTGCAGATGTACGTACATCTTCAGCAATCACCTGCATGGGAAAGATGGGCTGTTCCTGCGCAAACTTTATTTGAGAATCCAGTTGAATAACTGGGCTGCATTTATGAATCCCCATGAAATAAGCCAGAACAAGAACGACACCTGACACCTTACTAGAAGAAACTGAGAAAGAAGAAAGAGATCACAATGGCCTACTTAAGTGGTTGAGTGGATCCAAGAGATTCAGGCTATCCTGTTAGGTTTACACATGGTCTCGTTTGGTTTGCGGAATCATCAGGTTGGGAAAGGAAAGTGATTACTTTCCAATGTTTCCCAATGGAAGAAAAATTAGGAGGAGAAGTGATTCCATCCATCCAACAAATGAATCACTTTTCCACATTGAAGTATTCACTTAACTATCCAAATTCCTTGGCACCCAAACATTGGAAAGAAAAATCAATGGGAATTGTAATTTCCCAAAGGGAAGGAAATGCCAAGGAATTGATTTCCTTTCCCTTCCATTCCGCGAACCAAACGAGGGTGCAGTCATAGATACTAGCCTGAAAGAAAGTGTGCCCATCAGTCGTAGAAGACAGGCACATTAAATATCACTAGTCTACATGTACTTGTTTTGCACGTATTTTGATTAGAATATCATAAGGTCGGTTGTCGTCTTTTCCAGGTGATTATTCTTGTGTGTCTTTTTTCTTTTTTATAATGCCAAGAGATTCAAAATACAATCTTTTCTCAATTTCCTATTGAGAATAATAATCTTTGGAAAATGGCAAGGGTAGAAAAATTTTACCATTGGAACATAGAAAGTTGTATGAAAAAAGAAAACTTGCATGCAAACTTTATTGCGTTGACTCTTAAACATAAATGGCATACAAGTTGACATAATAACATCATACTTATAAAATACTTAAGGGCATTTGAGGAATTCAAAAGTTTCACCATCAAGTTTTTTTATTATATAGTAGAATAGATATAAACGAAGTCTAATTAGGCCACTCTATGAAATAGAAACTACAACCTAACTCTGCTACGATAAGCTTGATCCAAAGTTTGTAATTGTTCTTAGCAAAAGTAACCAAGAAAATTGTTTCCATTCCAGCTATGATGACCCAATTATGAACTATGTAGTTGTTTAGCATTCACTAGAAAATTTTGGAAGGCTAATCAGCTCACTGTAAGTACTAGTTTGGATTCATCTCGTTTGCTTAAACGTCCATTTCCACAACACTCGTTGAGCTAGCATTTTGGAAATGCCCATTTGAGTCCCGAAATGAATGTGGCACGTTTGGAAAAAAAAAAACGACCATTCGAAATGGAAAACGTTTGGCTCAACACTTGTGTTTGGCACCAAATGAAATCACGAATGAAATGTCCTTACAATCCAGATTAACCCTAAAAAGATAAGAATATATTTTGTACTTAAATTTCTCACATAGAAAGATTGCTTGCAAAGCTAACTTCAAATTATGTTTTTAACAGATAAGCCTGACAAGGGAAGCTTCCTTGCTTTATTATGGCAGGAAGCCAATACCGAGAAGCTTCCGGATTTTGGAATGCTCCATCTTCCTTTTTGAAGTTAAAGAGACTTAAAATTGAATAATTATGGTATGCATTACTCTTCATTCACTCTAAGAAGGTGAAAATTTCGATAACTCATATTGTATGCATTCATTTGTTTCTTTATAAATGCAAACGTTTCTAATGACATAAAAATGAATGCAATAGATTTAAGTCATTGATGTTGAAATGGAATCCTTCTTCTCTTTGAATTTCCATTAGGAGAGACTTATCATTCTCGCTGATATTCCTCTACTTCGGCTTCGATTCGGTTTCAGAGCCTCTGAGCATACAACACCACCACCTATACCACAAATGTTTGGGGTATGTTGTGGGAATCTTTTTCTTCCATTCAGCTCTTTAAGGGCCATGTCTACTATAACACTAACAAACCATGTCCTTCTTTCAACTCCAATCAATGTTCGTTGGCCTACCTCTAGTACTGGTGGCTCCTTAAAGTACTATATTATTGCTCCTACAAACCAGACATTTATTGGTATGTGTTGCACATGTCCAAACCTTATGTCCTCAATTGACATCGTCTCTACCTTGACGAATACACTCGTTTCTTATCACATATTTTAATGTATTGACATTCATCCATCTTAGCATTCACATCCTCTAGGGATACAAATCTCTCAGAATTAATGATGTAAAAACAAAAAGAAATATAACAATAATGACTTATACCTTGAAGGAAACTCGAGAAATCCATACAACCAGTCAATCAATCATGTTACTCTATTCCCACAACTGTTCTTCATACTTCACATTCTCAACTCAGAAACCAAATTACCACATTACCACAGACGAACCAATCTTCTCAATTGGAAACCTTTAGGAACATGCAATCCTCTAAAATCAAAACCCCAAATAGTCTAAAGAGGCAATCATCTCAAATGAAATTTAAATATCAAGCAGTGGAAAGATGCAGTTCACTCATATCAAAATAAGAAACATCGAAACCATCCATTCTCACATACCCAAGTGCTCAAAATGATCTTACTCCTGCCACACTGGCAGACTGACTGGTTGTAGTGTGAGTGATATGATAGTAAGGACGGCATTATGTGTGTGACGGTAAGTCTTGCCGCTTGCATCTGGGAAAACAAGTTTTGAGTCACATAAACATTAAACTCTACATTAGACGAAGCCTCGCCCTACTAGGATGATCTTTGTTTAGGAATAAGTTGCATATGGGAATCCCATCTGTGTTACGTGTCTGCATCTACTTAATTACACAATCGGTCATTATGATCAAATAGGTTCAAGTATCACAATTCTTTAATGAAACTTACATTGCATATATCTGATAGTTTGCCATTGGAGAAATATATATACATCACACCATCAAGAGAATTTAATCAACTGATGCCTGTAGTTTGCCATTAGAAAAAAAAAAGGGAATGTATGTCCTTTAGCCTATACTACTGCGGCACTCCTCAAAATGGCAAAAACACGTAGACCTATTGACAACGTGCACATACCAACTGGCGACGATATTCTCTTAAACATGATGTGCTAAAGGAAAACATATGACCATTAATCAAATATTGTTCTCCTAATCAACAGCCTAAAAACTAGTGGCAATTGATCTTAAAAGAACCAGAGATAGGTGTCTTGAGCAATTACCCAAACTTTAGAGTCAACAGCCATGAGAGTCGAGACCTTAAATATCATGTGATAGAAGCATTCATTTCATTGAGGACACATCAAGGCTCTCCACGCACACACACACTAGCTATAGGGCACACCAAAATCAGTGTCATGCATGTGTCGTCGTCTCCATATTGTGTCATTGTTGACTTCGTGTTCATGCAACATAGTTCTAGGTACTTAACAATCTCCTAACTATAATTCATCAACCACACAAATGATGCAATCTTCTTTTAGGGAAGCAAAAAAAATCTATAACATTCAAGGAAAAATTCCTCACAGAATAACACAACCGCCGACCCCGATATGCACATAGAGACGGCAAAAGAAGAAGAAGACATCAATAGCACAGAATGATAACAAATCTAAACATCGATGAGATCGGAATCAGATATACCATCAAGCCCACGAGTTGTCGAAAGCGGCCCACGTGAGCGCATGCGAGAACCCTTGGAAGCTGATCCGTCCATCGCCGTCCATGTCCGCCTCCATGATCATCCCCGTCAGCTCCTTGGCGGTCAACGCGTGCCCTAGCTTCGCCATCGAGATGGCGAGCTCCGCTGCGGTTATATAACCGTCCCCGTCGCGATCGAACATGTTAAATATCCGGTTCAGCTGGTCCTCCGTGTAAGAGGATACGGCGGGGAGGATATCGGGGGCAACGAGCACGATGAACTCGGAGAATTCGACGAGGCCGTTTCTGTGGTCGTTGGCCTTCTGGATAAGGTTTTCGAGCTGGTCTAGGCCGGGATTGAGGCCGAGAGTCCGGAGGAGGGAGCCAAGCTCGAGCTGGGTGAGCCTGCCATCGTTGTTTCGGTCGAACGAGCGGAAGATCTCCCGGAGCTCGGCGATGTAGTCTTCGTCAAGCACCACCGGAATATCACGGATGCCGCCGCAGGCATTGCCGTTACAATCCATCGCTATATCTCGTCGGAATTATTTAAAGTTTGAATCTTTCTCTCAAAGTCCAGCCATTTCTTCTCCCTACAACCAAACCTCGTCGGAACTCTTTTGCGGCTTTTCTCTCAAATTCCAAACATTTTTTGCTCTCTTCAACAAAATCGATCAAAATTTCATCGGATTCTTCAAATTTTGGATCACACCCATTTTTCGTTTTCCTCCCCAAGAAATCCGATCGGAATCGTCAGTTCTTCAAAGTTTGAATCTTTCTCTCAAATTGCTCCCATTTTTTTTCTTCTGCTTCAGCAAAAGCGATCCAATCAGCAAGATCGAGGAGGGATGGAAAAAAATCGCGGAGAGTGGACCTGAAAATTGTGTCTTTTCCCGATCTCTCTGGAATTAGGGTTAGGGTGAGATCTTCTTCTTCAAAGCTCGAATCTTTCTCTCCAATTCCAACAAACTTTATGCTTCTTCAAGAAAATCGACCGGATCAGAACAAAAAAGGTATAGTTTTTTGTTCCGATCCGAGAGAATTTTCAGGTAAGAGGGATTGTTCGGAATTAGGGTTAGGGTTAGGTCATGGAAAAAAAATCGATTTTGAAAGTGAAAAATTGGGGAAGTGGAACAATAATAAGAACAAAAATAAAATAAAATAATAAACAATTGTTTTTTTGGTTGGTTGGATTAAGTTTAAAGATAGCAAATGGAACAAACCCCGCGTGAGAAGCGGGCTGCATTTCCTTCACTGAATTTGTTTAAAATTAGAAAAAGAAAATTAAAGAATTTTGAGTAAGAAAAGCACAACAAAAGGAAAATTGGTATGGCTTCGTGCAACTTTTCAAAATATTGTATAGCTTTATGTACCTTTTAAAATCTTATACAACTTTTTGTACCCTTTTAAAAAAATTTGTACCACTCTCCAGCGTTCAGCCTATGTGACAGTCAAAATGCCAACTCACCCTCCTACATTGTTTTTGCTGAGTTGGCACACCAAATAGAATTTTATAAACAAAATTATTGATTCACGCAAATTTTTGAACAAATAAGTGATAACCCTCTTAAAGAATGCATATATATATATATATATATATATATATATATATATATACACACACACACACACACGCACACGCACACGCACACGCACCTCGTTTGGTTTGCGGAATCATCAGGTTGGGAAAGGAAAGTGATTACTTTCCAATGTTTTCCAATGGAAGAAAAATTGGGAGAAGTGATTCCATCCATCCAAGAAATGAATCACTTTTCCACAATGAAGTATTCACTTTACTTTCCAAATTCTTTGGCACCCAAACATTGGAAAGGAAAATCAATGAGAATTGTAATTTCCCAAAGGAAAGGAAATGCCAAGGAATTGATTTTCTTTCCCTTCCATTCCGCGAACCAAACGAGGGTGCAGTCATAGATACTAGCCTGAAAGAAAGTGTGCCCATCAGTCGTAGAAGACAGGCACATTAAATATCACTAGTCTACATGTACTTGCTTTGCACGTATTTTGATTAGAATATCATAAGGTCGGTTGTCGTCTTTTCCAGGTGATTATTCTTGTGTGTGTTTTTTCTTTTTTATAATGCCAAGAGATTCAAAATACAATCTTTTTTAAATTTCCTATTGAGAATAATAATCTTTGGAAAATGGCAAGGGTAGAAAAATTTTACCATTGGAACATAGAAAGTTGTATGAAAAAAAAAACTTGCATGCAAACTTTATTGCGTTGACTCTTAAACATAAATGGCATACAAGTTGACATAATAACATCATACTTATAAAATACTTAAGGGCATTGAGGAATTCAAAAGTTTCACCATCAAGTTTTTTTATTATATAGTAGAATAGATATAAACGAAGTCTAATTAGGCCACTCTATGAAATAGAAACTACAACCTAACTCTGCTACGATAAGCTTGATCCAAAGTTTGTAATTGTTCTTAGCAAAAGTAACCAAGAAAATTGTTTCCATTCCAGCTATGATGACCCAATTATGAACTATGTAGTTGTTTAGCATTCACTAGAAAATTTTGGAAGGCTAATCAGCTCACTGTAAGTACTAGTTTGGATTCATCTCGTTTGCTTAAACGTCCATTTCCACAACACTCGTTGAGCTAGCATTTTGGAAACGCCCATTTGAGTCCCGAAATGAATGTGGCACGTTTGGAAAAAAAAAACGACCATTCGAAATGGAAAACTTTTGGCTCAACACTTGTGTTTGGCACCAAATGAAATCACGAATGAAATGTCCTTACAATCCAGATTAACCCTAAAAAGATAAGAATATATTATTGTACTTAAATTTCTCACATAGAAAGATTGCTTGCAAAGCTAACTTCAAATTATGTTTTTAACAGATAAGCCTGACAAGGGAAGCTTCCTTGCTTTATTATGGCAGGAAGACAATACCGAGAAGCTTCCGGATTTTGGATTGCCCATCTTCCTTTTTTAAGTTAAAGAGACTTAAAATTGAATAATTATGGTATGCATTACTCTTCATTCACTCTAAGAAGGTGAAAATTTCGATAACTAATATTGTATGCATTCATTTGTTTCTTTATAAATGCAAACGTTTCTAATGACATAAAAATGAATGCAATAGATTTAAGTCATTGATGTTGAAATGGAATCCTTCTTCTCTTTGAATTTCCTTTAGGAGAGACTTATCATTCTCGCTGATATTCCTCTACTTCGGCTGCGATTCGGTTTCAGAGCCTCTGAGCATACAACACCACCACCTATACCACAAATGTTTGGGGTATGTTGTGGGAATCTTTTTCTTCCATTCAGCTCTTTAAGGGCCATGTCTACTATAACACTAACAAACCATGTCCTTCTTTCAACTCCAATCAATGTTCGTTGGCCTACCTCTAGTACTGGTGGCTCCTTAAAGTACTATATTATTGCTCCTACAAACCAGACATTTATTGGTATGTGTTGCACATGTCCAAACCTTATGTCCTCAATTGACATCGTCTCTACCTTGACGAATACACTCGTTTCTTATCACATATTTTAATGTATTGACATTCATCCATCTTAGCATTCACATCCTCTAGGGATACAAATCTCTCAGAATTAATGATGTAAAAACAAAAAGAAATATAACAATAATGACTTATACCTTGAAGGAAACTCGAGAAATCCATACAACCAGTCAATCAATCATGTTACTCTATTCCCACAACTGTTCTTCATACTTCACATTCTCAACTCAGAAACCAAATTACCACATTACCACAGACGAACCAATCTTCTCAATTGGAAACCTTTAGGAACATGCAATCCTCTAAAATCAAAACCCCAAATAGTCTAAAGAGGCAATCATCTCAAATGAAATTTAAATATCAAGCAGTGGAAAGATGCAGTTCACTCATATCAAAATAAGAAACATCGAAACCATCCATTCTCACATACCCAAGTGCTCAAAATGATCTTACTCCTGCCACACTGGCAGACTGACTGGTTGTAGTGTGAGTGATATGATAGTAAGGACGGCATTATGTGTGTGACAGTAAGTCTTGCCGCTTGCATCCGGGAAAACAAGTTTTGAGTCACATAAACATTAAACTCTACATTAGACGAAGCCTCGCCCTACTAGGATGATCTTTGTTTAGGAATAAGTTGCATATGGGAATCCCATCTGTGCTACGTGTCTGCATCTACTTAATTACACAATCGGTCATTATGATCAAATAGGTTCAAGTATCACAATTCTTTAATGAAACTTACATTGCATATATCTGATAGTTTGCCATTGGAGAAATATATATACATCACACCATCAAGAGAATTTAATCAACTGATGCCTGTAGTTTGCCATTAGAAAAAAAAAAAGGGAATGTATGTTCTTTAGCCTATACTACTGCGGCACTCCTCAAAATGGCAAAAACACGTAGACCTATTGACAACGTGCACATACCAACTGGCGACGATATTCTCTTAAACATGATGTGCTAAAGGAAAACATATGACCATTAATCAAATATTGTTCTCCTAATCAACAGCCTAAAAACTAGTGGCAATTGATCTTAAAAGAACCAGAGATAGGTGTCTTGAGCAATTACCCAAACTTTAGAGTCAACAGCCATGAGAGTCGAGACCTTAAATATCATGTGATAGAAGCATTCATTTCATTGAGGACACATCAAGGCTCTCCACGCACACACACACTAGCTATAGGGCACACCAAAATCAGTGTCATGCATGTGTCGTCGTCTCCATATTGTGTCATTGTTGACTTCGTGTTCATGCAACATAGTTCTAGGTACTTAACAATCTCCTAACTATAATTCATCAACCACACAAATGATGCAATCTTCTTTTAGGGAAGCAAAAAAAATCTATAACATACAAGGAAAAATTCCTCACAGAATAACACAACCGCCGACCCCAATATGCACATAGAGACGGCAAAAGAAGAAGAAGACATCAATAGCACAGAATGATAACAAATCTAAACATCGATGAGATCGGAATCAGATATACCATCAAGCCCACGAGTTGTCGAAAGCGGCCCACGTGAGCGCATGCGAGAACCCTTGGAAGCTGATCCGCCCGTCGCCGTCCGTGTCCGCCTCCATGATCATCCCCGTCAGCTCCTTGGCGGTCAACGCGTGCCCTAGCTTCGCCATCGAGATGGCGAGCTCCGCTGCGGTTATATAACCGTCTCCGTCGCGATCGAACATGTTAAATATCCGGTTCAGCTGGTCCTCCGTGTAAGAGGATACGGCGGGGAGGATATCGGGGGCAACGAGCACGATGAACTCGGAGAATTCGACGAGGCCGTTTCTGTGGTCGTTGGCCTTCTGGATAAGGTTTTCGAGCTGGTCTAGGCCGGGATTGAGGCCGAGAGTCCGGAGGAGGGAGCCAAGCTAGAGCTGGGTGAGCCTGCCATCGTTGTTTCGGTCGAACGAGCGGAAGATCTCCCGGAGCTCGGCAATGTAGTCTTCGTCAAGCACCACCGGAATATCATGGATGCCGCCGCAGGCATTGCCGTTACAATCCATCGCTATATCTCGTCGGAATTATTTAAAGTTTGAATCTTTCTCTCAAAGTCCAGCCATTTCTTCTCCCTACAACCAAACCTCGTCGGAACTCTTTTGCGGCTTTTCTCTCAAATTCCATACATTTTTTGCTCTCTCCAACAAAATTGATCAAAATTTCATCGGATTCTTCAAATTTTGGATCACACCCATTTTTCGTTTTCCTCCCCAAGAAATCCGATCGGAATCGTCAGTTCTTCAAAGTTTGAATCTTTCTCTCAAATTGCTCCCATTTTTTTCTTCTGCTTCAGCAAAAGCGATCCAATCAGCAAGATCGAGGAGGGATGGAAAAAAAATTGCGGAGAGTGGACCTGAAAATTGTGTCTTTTCCCGATCTCTCTGGAATTAGGGTTAGGGTGAGATCTTCTTCTTCAAAGCTCGAATCTTTCTCTCCAATTCCAACAAACTTTATGCTTCTTCAAGAAAATCGACCGGATCGGAACAAAAAAGGTATAGTTTTTTGTTCCGATCCGAGAGAATTTTCAGGTAAGAGGGATTGTTCGGAATTAGGGTTAGGGTTAGGTCATGGAAAAAAATCGATTTTGAAAGTGAAAAATTGGGGAAGTGGAACAATAATAAGAACAAAAATAAAATAAAATAATAAACAATTGTTTTTTTCGGTCGGTTGGATTAAGTTTAAAGATGGCAAATGGAACAAACCCCGCGTGAGAAGCGGGCTGCATTTCCTTCACTGAATTTGTTTAAAATTAGAAAAAGAAAATTAAAGAATTTTGAGTAAGAAAAGCACAACAAAAGGAAAATTGGTATGGCTTCGTGCAACTTTTCAAAATATTGTATAGCTTTATGTACCTTTTAAAATCTTATACAACTTTTTGTACCCTTTTAAAAAAATTTGTACCACTCTCCAGCGTTCAGCCTATGTGACAGTCAAAATGCCAACTCACCCTCCTACATTGTTTTTGCTGAGTTGGCACACCAAATAGAATTTTATAAACAAAATTATTGATTCACGCAAATTTTTGAACAAATAAGTGATAACCCTCTTAAAGAACGCATATATATATATATACACACACACGCACACGCACACGCACACGCACACGCACCTCGTTTGGTTTGCGGAATCATCAGGTTGGGAAAGGAAAGTGATTACTTTCCAATGTTTTCCAATGGAAGAAAAATTGGGAGGAGAAGTGATTCCATCCATCCAAGAAATGAATCACTTTTCCACAATGAAGTATTCACTTTACTTTCCAAATTCTTTGGCACCCAAACATTGGAAAGGAAAATCAATGAGAATTGTAATTTCCCAAAGGGAAGGAAATGCCAAGGAATTGATTTTCTTTCCCTTCCATTCCGCGAACCAAACGAGGGTGCAGTCATAGATACTAGCCTGAAAGAAAGTGTGCCCATCAGACGTAGAAGACAGGCACATTAAATATCACTAGTCTACATGTACTTGCTTTGCACGTATTTTGATTAGAATATCATAAGGTCGGTTGTCGTCTTTTCCAGGTGATTATTCTTGTGTGTGTTTTTTCTTTTTTATAATGCCAAGAGATTCAAAATACAATCTTTTTTAAATTTCCTATTGAGAATAATAATCTTTGGAAAATGGCAAGGGTAGAAAAATTTTACCATTGGAACATAGAAAGTTGTATGAAAAAAGAAAACTAGCATGCAAACTTTATTGCGTTGACTCTTAAACATAAATGGCATACAAGTTGACATAATAACAACATACTTATAAAATACTTAAGGGAATTAAGGAATTCAAAAGTTTCACCATCAAGTTTTTTTATTATATAGTAGAATAGATATAAACGAAGTCTAATTAGGCCACTCTATGAAATAGAAACTACAACCTAACTCTGCTACGATAAGCTTGATCCAAAGTTTGTAATTGTTCTTAGCAAAAGTAACCAAGAAAATTGTTTCCATTCCAGCTATGATGACCCAATTATGAACTATGTAGTTGTTTAGCATTCACTAGAAAATTTTGGAAGGCTAATCAGCTCACTGTAAGTACTAGTTTGGATTCATCTCGTTTGCTTAAACGTCCATTTCCACAACACTCGTTGAGCTAGCATTTTGGAAACGCCCATTTGAGTCCCGAAATGAATGTGGCACGTTTGGAAAAAAAACGACCATTCGAAATGGAAAACGTTTGGCTCAACACTTGTGTTTGGCACCAAATGAAATCACGAATGAAATGTCCTTACAATCCAGATTAACCCTAAAAAGATAAGAATATATTATTGTACTTAAATTTCTCACATAGAAAGATTGCTTGCAAAGCTAACTTCAAATTATGTTTTTAACAGATAAGCCTGACAAGGGAAGCTTCCTTGCTTTATTATGGCAGGAAGACAATACCGAGAAGCTTCCGGATTTTGGATTGCTCCATCTTCCTTTTTTAAGTTAAAGAGACTTAAAATTGAATAATTATGGTATGCATTACTCTTCATTCACTCTAAGAAGGTGAAAATTTCGATAACTAATATTGTATGCATTCATTTGTTTCTTTATAAATGCAAACGTTTCTAATGACATAAAAATGAATGCAATAGATTTAAGTCATTGATGTTGAAATGGAATCCTTCTTCTCTTTGAATTTCCTTTAGGAGAGACTTATCATTCTCGCTGATATTCCTCTACTTCGGCTGCGATTCGGTTTCAGAGCCTCTGAGCATACAACACCACCACCTATACCACAAATGTTTGGGGTATGTTGTGGGAATCTTTTTCTTCCATTCAGCTCTTTAAGGGCCATGTCTACTATAACACTAACAAACCATGTCCTTCTTTCAACTCCAATCAATGTTCGTTGGCCTACCTCTAGTACTGGTGGCTCCTTAAAGTACTATATTATTGCTCCTACAAACCAGACATTTATTGGTATGTGTTGACATGTCCAAACCTTATGTCCTCAATTGACATCGTCTCTACCTTGACGAATACACTCGTTTCTTATCACATATTTTAATGTATTGACATTCATCCATCTTAGCATTCACATCCTCTAGGGATACAAATCTCTCAGAATTAATGATGTAAAAACAAAAAGAAATATAACAATAATGACTTATACCTTGAAGGAAACTCGAGAAATCCATACAACCAGTCAATCAATCATGTTACTCTATTCCCACAACTGTTCTTCATACTTCACATTCTCAACTCAGAAACCAAATTACCACATTACCACAGACGAACCAATCTTCTCAATTGGAAACCTTTAGGAACATGCAATCCTCTAAAATCAAAACCCCAAATAGTCTAAAGAGGCAATCATCTCAAATGAAATTTAAATATCAAGCAGTGGAAAGATGCAGTTCACTCATATCAAAATAAGAAACATCGAAACCATCCATTCTCACATACCCAAGTGCTCAAAATGATCTTACTCCTGCCACACTGGCAGACTGACTGGTTGTAGTGTGAGTGATATGATAGTAAGGACGGCATTATGTGTGTGACAGTAAGTCTTGCCGCTTGCATCTGGGAAAACAAGTTTTGAGTCACATAAACATTAAACTCTACATTAGACGAAGCCTCGCCCTACTAGGATGATCTTTGTTTAGGAATAAGTTGCATATGGGAATCCCATCTGTGTTACGTGTCTGCATCTACTTAATTACACAATCGGTCATTATGATCAAATAGGTTCAAGTATCACAATTCTTTAATGAAACTTACATTGCATATATCTGATAGTTTGCCATTGGAGAAATATATATACATCACACCATCAAGAGAATTTAATCAACTGATGCCTGTAGTTTGCCATTAGAAAAAAAAGGGAATGTATGTCCTTTAGCCTATACTACTGCAGCACTCCTCAAAATGGCAAAAACACGTAGACCTATTGACAACGTGCACATACCAACTGGCGACGATATTCTCTTAAACATGATGTGCTAAAGGAAAACATATGACCATTAATCAAATATTGTTCTCCTAATCAACAGCCTAAAAACTAGTGGCAATTGATCTTAAAAGAACCAGAGATAGGTGTCTTGAGCAATTACCCAAACTTTAGAGTCAACAGCCATGAGAGTCGAGACCTTAAATATCATGTGATAGAAGCATTCATTTCATTGAGGACACATCAAGGCTCTCCACGCACACACACACTAGCTATAGGGCACACCAAAATCAGTGTCATGCATGTGTCGTCGTCTCCATATTGTGTCATTGTTGACTTCGTGTTCATGCAACATAGTTCTAGGTACTTAACAATCTCCTAACTATAATTCATCAACCACACAAATGATGCAATCTTCTTTTAGGGAAGCAAAAAAAATCTATAACATACAAGGAAAAATTCCTCACAGAATAACACAACCGCCGACCCCAATATGCACATAGAGACGGCAAAAGAAGAAGAAGACATCAATAGCACAGAATGATAACAAATCTAAACATCGATGACATCGGAATCAGATATACCATCAAGCCCACGAGTTGTCGAAAGCGGCCCACGTGAGCGCATGCGAGAACCCTTGGAAGCTGATCCGCCCGTCGCCGTCCGTGTCCGCCTCCATGATCATCCCCGTCAGCTCCTTGGCGGTCAACGCGTGCCCTAGCTTCGCCATCGAGATGGCGAGCTCCGCTGCGGTTATATAACCGTCTCCGTCGCGATCGAACATGTTAAATATCCGGTTCAGCTGGTCCTCCGTGTAAGAGGATACGGCGGGGAGGATATCGGGGGCAACGAGCACGATGAACTCGGAGAATTCGACGAGGCCGTTTCTGTGGTCGTTGGCCTTCTGGATAAGGTTTTCGAGCTGGTCTAGGCCGGGATTGAGGCCGAGAGTCCGGAGGAGGGAGCCAAGCTCGAGCTGGGTGAGCCTGCCATCGTTGTTTCGGTCGAACGAGCGGAAGATCTCCCGGAGCTCGGCGATGTGGTCTTCGTCAAGCACCACCGGAATATCACGGATGCCGCCGCAGGCATTGCCGTTACAATCCATCGCTATATCTCGTCGGAATTATTTAAAGTTTGAATCTTTCTCTCAAAGTCCAGCCATTTCTTCTCCCTACAACCAAACCTCGTCGGAACTCTTTCGAGGCTTTCTCTCAAATTCCATACATTTTTTGCTCTCTTCAACAAAATCGATCAAAATTTCATCGGATTCTTCAAATTTTGGATCACACCCATTTTTCGTTTTCCTCCCCAAAAAATCCGATCGGAATCGTCAGATTCTTCAAAGTTTGAATCTTTCTCTCAAATTGCTCCCATTTTTTTTCTTCTGCTTCAGCAAAAGCGATCCAATCAGCAAGATCGAGGAGGGATGGAAAAAAAAATCGCGGAGAGTGGATCTGAAAATTGTGTCTTTTCCCGATCTCTCTGGAATTAGGGTTAGGGTGAGATCTTCTTCTTCAAAGCTCGAATCTTTCTCTCCAATTCCAACAAACTTTATGCTTCTTCAAGAAAATCGACCGGATCGGAACAAAAAAGGTATAGTTTTTTGTTCCGATCCGAGAGAATTTTCAGGTAAGAGGGATTGTTCGGAATTAGGGTTAGGGTTAGGTCATGGAAAAAAAAAACGATTTTGAAAGTGAAAAATTGGGAAAGTGGAACAATAATAAGAACAAAAATAAAATAAAATAGTAAACAATTGTTTTTTCGGTTGGTTGGATTAAGTTTAAAGATGGCAAATGGAACAAACCCCGCGTGAGAAGCGGGCTGCATTTCCTTCACTGAATTTGTTTAAAATTAGAAAAAGAAAATTAAAGAATTTTGAGTAAGAAAAGCACAACAAAAAGAAAATTGGTATGGCTTCGTGCAACTTTTCAAAATATTGTATAGGTTTATGTACCTTTTAAAATCTTATACAACTTTTTGTACCCTTTTAAAAAAATTTGTACCCCTCTCCAGCGTTCTGCCTATGTGACAGTCAAAATGCCAACTCACCCTCCTACATTGGTTTTGCTGAGTTGGCACACCAAATAGAATTTTATAAACAAAATTATTGATTCACGCAAATTTTTGAACAAATAAGTGATAATCCTCTTAAAGAACGCGCATATATATATATATATATATATATATATATATATATATATATATATATATATATAGATAGAGAGAGAGAGAGAGAGAGAGAGAGAGAGAGAGAATAAGGGAGGTGATGTGTTACCTTATGGGTAGTTGCTATGTGTTAACCCCCCCCCCCCCCCCCCCCCCCCCCCCCCCCCAATGCTATCATCATGCACAAAAAAGTGTACAAGTGCATGATGATAACATGGGAGGTGACATATAGCCACCTCACCGTGAGGTGATACTTCACCTCCCTTTTATATATATATATATATATATATATATATATATATATATATATATATGTTACAAGTACAAAGATCACAAGTCCATTTTCGAGTAAATTCCACCCCTAACAAGGATGATTAAAATAATAATAATTTTATATTTGTGATATTGGTACATAACTTTTGATATATGCGTCTAATTTGTGATATATGTATTTGACTTGTGATATTGGTACATTAGATATCATGGAAGGACTCATCAATCGCACATGAGTCCGTAGACACGAAACATGTCTTCTTCGGAGCTACATACCACAAATGACACATGAAATGGGTTACACAAAAATTGAGACAAAAATAAAATTTAACCTAAATAGTGAAAATAAATTATATCAAGATGAAGTGAAAGAAATTTTAAAACTTTGGTGAAAATAGAGTTTGAAAATGCCAAAAAAGTAGAGTTGAATCGAGGAAAATGCAATGAATAGTGGACCCAAGGAGGGTTCCACACTCACATGTAAACAAAGAATATAGTTGGGACTTTTAATACGTTATTAATTTCCACTTCCTAAGAGAAGTTGGATTCATAAAAGTTTGTTCCATATGAAGGAGGTTCAAGCCTTTTACTAAAATTTAATACGATTCTACATAATGTACATACAAAAAGTGAAATCATACAGATGTATATAAGAACAACTATTGGAAAGAAAATAAAAATTATGAAGGGACCTCCACAATAGCGGCATACCAAATTTTCCATATTAATTTAAGTTTGGTTTAAGAGCATCATTAGTAGATAGAGCTCAAGCAATGCATCTTGAGATCGAAATTTATAATATATAAAAAATCAGAATATGTTGGGTTTGTATGATAATAGTAGAGTATAAATTTTGAGATTCAAATGAGATGAATGGATATAGACTCATGTGTAACTTCTTTCTTTTTTGAAAAATTATATAAAATCTAGAATCTAAAAATTGTGGCTCCAAAATTGATTCTTGTTATTCTTCAAAATGAGATCCTACATTCCGAATGTAGAATTTTCGAGATCTATATTGCGACTGGAAAGAGATCATCACGGGCTTCAATTGAGTCTTATTAATCTACAAACTCCTACATTTTGAATTTAGAAATTATAATGAACTAGTAATGTTCTAAGAAATGGGGTGGATTGTTGTGGTGGTTGGGGGGTGGGTGGGTGGGTTAAAGTTTAGGTTGCCATTTGTTTTGGCTTATTTTCCAATCATAAAAACTTTTAGCAGTTCTCATTGTTGCTTTTTTTTGTCATTTTTTCAATAGAGCCGGTGGGACAAGAGTTCAAATATATCGTTTAAGTACTAAAACTAGTTTCTCACCGAGGTTTGCTCTAATCTAAGCCTTAAGCTTTATGGATTGCTCCTTTGGTGTAGGAAAAATTTGAGTGTTCAAAGCAAGGCCTCGTTTGGTTCACGGATTTAAGGAATTATGAAAGAAAACTTGTTCTTTTTCTTTGTTTGATAGCCACAAACTTGGAAAGTATTTTTCTAACATGGGAGAAAATAGGAGGGAAAATGTTTCCAGATCTATGGATTCATTTTTCCTCCCCATTTCCTAGCATTTACTACCAAAAATTATGACATAATAGCCTTGAGTTATTGCATATTTTACCAATTAACTTTTTGTATTATGTTGACTTTAATTATGTTGGTGTTGGATATTATTGGAATATTGATATATATTTTTCTTTCCTTTTCTACACCAACGGGAAATCAAATGGTCTTTCTTAAATGCTTTCATTATTTTATCAAACACAGAAAAATTTATCTGATAAGAATCCTATTTTCCTATTTCCATAGAAAATACAAGGGAATTGATTTCCCTTCTGTGAAACAAATGAGGCCTTAGAGCATCCATAATATTTGGAGCTTATAAAGAATACATCTGGAGGCCCAAATTTATAATAATAAAACATAAATCTCGAATGTGTTGGGTCGTATATGAATAATATAAAATGATCAACAACATAAATTGACCTTTGGTGACAAATGTGAAAGCACCCTTGGGGGGGGGGGGGTGAATAGGATCAAGCTTACTAATCAAGCACTAAACGATTGCCAATAGGCAATTTAAAGATTAAGAGTGCAAGAGAAGAAGTAATAAAAAATATCAACACCGATATATTCTGGTATCCTTCCGAGAGGTACTCCAGACCCGGAACTCTCTCCAACTTTAATCCAATATTATTGCAAATAGTACAACGTGACCTTTTATCTGAAGGCCAACCAACTTCTTACACGAGAGCTTTTCTCCGAAGGACTCTCCCACTTCAATACACGAGAGCTTTGATCCGAAGACTCTCCAACTTCAAGAGAGCTTTGATCAGAGGACTCCCCAACTTCAACCTCTTTACAAGAAGATTTATGATCTTCTTACAACAAAAGCTAAAGATCTAACTTTTATAACTCAAGAACACTCCGATACAATTTATTGATATGCGAGTAAGTGAAAGCTTTGGTAGAGTTGTTGTGGATAAGCTTTGGTAGTCTAGACATTTTAAGGCTCAAAACATCAACCTTGAAGGGGTTCAGTGCTATTTATAACCAAAGCAAAAGAAAGGAAAAAGGCACAACTTTCTTTCAGCGAGCAGAAGATCCATCGATCATCCGCGGACGTCCATCGGATCTTCCGTCTGTAGTATGCAACGGTTATAATCATCGATGGGACACGATCCAATCGTTAGATTACAAACGGTAACAATTCAGATTATTAGTCGAATTATTTCGGACGTCTGTCGAATAATCTGAAAGTTCACAGAACATTTTTTGTAGTTCATTCTGATCATCCGTCGTTCATCCGTGGAGATCCGTCGGATCTTACGAGTGACTACCCAAATGTGATCATGGGTTATTTTCTACCCAGCTTTCGATTTTGTCATCCATTTGTTGTGTTTACAATTATCTTCAGACTCATTACATACTCCAAATATACTTCTGCAGGTGCATGCTTATTTAGAGTCTTGAAATGATGATGGCATGACTTGGCTTTTATTTTTGTACTGAGATATCTTTGTCTCCTTGACAGCCGTTGTCCAAAGATACCCAGATTGTGAAATCTGAACCCCCATGGGGGAGGGGGCGCTACCCCCTCGGCCCCCGTCCACTGACAGGGCTGCGGAACCCCCGAGTGCGTGGCTTCGGAGATATTGTTGGGTGGTTCAGAGAAATCTTGTGGGATACCGTCATCTTTGTCCCATCATGATTTTTTTTATTGCATTTGTCCATGTTGATCTTGTTTATTTCTTTTCTGTAGATACATGTTAGATGGACAAAGTAATATATATTGTAGCAAGTATGATAAATTTAAGATTTCTTATGGTAAATGTGAATGCGTTAAATCCATACTAATAGAAATGTATAGGTTACCAAAATGACCACATATGTCACACCACCCAGAAATCGTTCGTCTTCGTATCGATTTATCCGAATCATCGTCCTCACTGGGGCATGATGCTATACGAGTCTGAAGTTGCGCTCGTACAAGGTAAGATGACAAGTCTCAAATGGTTATCTTTGATATTGTTATTTAGCAGACATTTATCTTATCAGGATATACCTTAATTCAATCCACAAAATTTACCTTATCAGGATATACCTTAATTCAATCCACAAATTTTATCTCGATGCAAGATCAAAGTCAACAACGAACATCAGGAATCAAAATCAACAACAAATCAAGGAAGTGTAAATGGAGGCAAACGAGAACAATTTTCGAGATAGGGTTTAGAAAGAGATTCACAAGGGTTATCCCAAAGATATTATCTAGGTCGAAATTCAAAATTCCTTAAATATAGTCTAGAGCAAATCCCAACCTAAATGGTTATATGTTCAACTTCTACTTCCTAGTTCTCTCAGGGGTCCATAGACTCATCCTAGAATAAGGTTTGATAACAGACAGATATTCAAGATTAGGACGAGCGAAAGCAAGTGGGAATAGACTCGAGAGTTTTCAAAGTAAGATTCTCAGGGATTATCTCCGGAATCTATCAAGAGTTCCTAACTGTGATTGAGAAACTCCAATCATAACCTAGAACCTATATCCTAATAGCAGGCTCGTAGAAGCGCTCTAAGTCAAGCACTACTACGAAATCGTACTAGTTGCGACTATGACCTATATAGGCCACCACAAAAATGTGTCACGACCCGTACCCTAATTAGGGGTACGAGCACATGGGTACGTCCAGCCTACGCCGCAGAATCGACGGTAAAATGCTGTATAGGTCTACTAGAAAGTATAGCATCTAGACACAATATATATGTACCTGTCATCTCCGCACGGAGGTATATAATCTCAACTCAATCACAAGACATCTAAGGAAGATAGGTACGAATATCATAAAGATATGATAGAAATATAAGTATGAAAATAGAAGCAAAGTCACAAACATATTAGAGAGTCAAAAACATAACACAAGGTCCCAAACACAAATATAATATAAGTCTCAATACTAGCTGGCTCGTAGTCCAGACAAACCTATCTAGCAAATCTAAATAGGTGCTATATCATCTACGGGCTCCAGGGGTAATGTCTCATCAAAGTCTCTATCCTGGCCATACCCGTAAAATGTAGAGCAATCAGCCAACATGTCCTCTGTAAACATCAACGATTATCCTGTCAGGAAAATGAGCACGTACACCTCCAACAACAATTTCATAGTATTGACAAATGCTATAAGAGACAATCATAATAGAATACAAGATGACTTATCAAGACTGTAAGTAAAACACGATATATAAACTGGAAATTATGTCAGGGTATAACGTACAGAAAAGTAGAACAGTACAGGAATATCTAATGTATAATATAAACATAAAATGTACCTTGAGATATTAGAGCATTATGTGATCGGCTTGGGTCAAGATCAGGCTGTATCATCTGACTGGCTATGAACAAGAACAACAAGAACTCTGGGTCAGGCCACCAGCATGGAAAGCTATGAACAAGTAGGGTCAAGCTTTACCCTACGTGAAGTAAGGGTATAGTTATGAACAAGTATAGGAATACAAGTATGGTATTGATCACATAACAACTAACAACTCCCCATCCCCGAATAGTATATAGATCCGGACATAGCACGCCATGACACGGGATTCTCTAAGAGGGTAGCTAATCTCCCTCAAAAATCGGTGTCTATACAAGTATAAGAAATAAGATCGAACAATGTACCAATATACCAAGAAAGTCCAGGAATAACATCTCATGCCAGGATCCAACGTATACTAGCCCGTGCACCATCGTGACAAGAATCAAGTAAAATACTATAACTGAATCGGATACAGAAGATATCAAGACAAGAAACTACTATCAGAGAATGTACTCGCATGCGGTCCTGAGCTGTCAAATGGGGTCGATGTTCAGAGTGATGTCACAAACCTAAAGATGAGATATATATAAGCAAATTAGGGTTCAACAGTGTTAGGCATGATTATATAGTATAAGCTATGTAATCTAGGTCAATCTCAGTCCAACTAAGTCAAACTAGGTCACACTAAGTCAAAGGTTGGCTTACAGTTGACTTTTGATCAACTGGTCAACTCTAGTCAACTCTGGTCAACTCTAGGTCAAACTAGGCTAATGTTGACTAACAGTTGACTTTTGGTCAACTGGTTAACACATTTCTAGGCCAAGTGTTGACTGATAGTTGACCTTTGGTCAAAGCAGTCAAACTTGGTCAACCGAGGTCAAAACTAGCCTAAGCATACTATTCCTAATATTTACCTACCAGATACCATATATCTTGGTCAAACATGATCAACTCTAATCTAAGAATTAAAATATCAAGTTGTACCTCATTATTCGTACATCGAAACCTACGACACGCAAATCGAGATAAGATAATCAACGGTAAGGTTAATAATCTTATCACAGTGATCCACATGATCATCTTGTCAATTTCAGCGATGTGAGATCACTGGAATCGACTGATCTCAGTTTCGTTGTACTAATTCTGAAATACGAACTTACTAAGAATTAATTATAATAAAAGGTAATATACAGAAAAATATCTACAAATATTGTCGGATGATGAAATAAACATCATCGTGTCCAGAATGGTCAAATCAGCTAGGATAGCCTATCCATAAGTCCAATTTGGACACAGGGGCAAAAAGGTAATTTTGGGTCAAAATAGTGTCCGTGTCGGATCCGCTTTGCACCGAAAATGTGCAAGGATACCAGTCCACTAAACCTAACAAATTATATGTCCACAAATCCAGAATGACGATACGAACCCAACGTATATCCAGAATTGGATTTCGTTGACCGATCTCAAATTGGTCCGTTGACCAGGACATTAAAATTCTAATTTGTACGAAAAAGTGTGTCAGAGCCAATGTCCTTAAAACTCAACAAATTATATGTCAATGAGTCCAGAATGACGATATGAACTCAACGGTATATCCGAAATTGGATTCCGATGAACCGATCTCAAAATGACCCGTTGACTTAGACCGTGGGGCCAGCTTTGCACCAAAATACGTGCCAGAGGCCATGTCCTCCAAATCTAACAAACTATATATGAATTCATGCCAGAACGATGCCACGTGTCTATTGTTGGTGTCGGAATTGAAATCCAGAGTCCCGGGTTTTAAAATAGAATTTAACAAGTTGGAAATTATGAATTCGGACGGCCAACTTTGGCATCAAATTCAACCAATCAAACATGCTCACAATGAAACAAAACTTAAGGGGCAGGAAGAGGGTTATACCAGCTACGCATAGGAACTAGTGGCACACCAAACGGAGCTGCAATGGAGGAGATATGAGCCGACGAAGTTGGCTCCGCAAAATTGTCCAAATTTTTTACAATTTGAACAGTCAACTTGGCGGCCGATTTTGATGTATCAAACAATAAAATTAACGGACGAAACTTGAGAAAAGTGAAGAGGGATATACCAAGATTGAGACAGAATAAACGGTTCGACGATCCAATGGTCAGATTTTCCAAAATATACGCACGAAGTTGCTGCAATGAGGCACACATTCTGAAATTCGTCCGCGCGGGCGTCGACGGAATTTCGTGTAAAACGCACGAATCAGACGTTTCTCGCACCGGGGACGAGAGGGATCGCCATGGGGGCCTGCCCGGGGGTGCGCCCGGCCAAGGGGGTCGACCACGGTGGCAGCGGCGGCTGCGACGACGCGACGTTTGTCGGTAGTGGCGCGCGGCTGCTGCTGTTGCCAGTGGTGTGCTACTGTTGGTGGTGCTGCACAGCTGCTGTGACACGGCCATGGCTACGGCGACGACGGCACAGTGGCGGGGCACGATGGAGAAGGTGGAGGAGAGGTGGTTCGTGGTGGTGGTGATGGTATGGTGGTGGTGGTGTAGATGATGGTGGTGGAGAAGAAGAATAGGAAGAGGAGGGGGAGCCCGGCCTAGGGAGGAGAGGGGGAGCCCAGCCTAGGGAGGAGGAGGGAGGTGGCTGAGGTGGTGGTGCTGTGATTAGGAGGAAGGAGATAGATGAGAGGAATTAATGAAGGAAGAGAGAAAGAAAGAAATATTAAGAAAGAGAGAGAAAGTAGAGAGAAAAAGAGAATATAAATTCTCTACATAGATTTTAGGGCGGGCACATGGAGGGGGTTTGTGTGTGTTGTGTTGTCATGATAAAATGTGGGGTTGAGATGGGTTGGGGGTTAGATCAAAGGCTAAGATTAATTGTAGCTTTAATAAGACATATCTTAGGGATTTAAATCAATGGGTTTGTCTATTAGATATTTAAAATGGGTAGAATAGGTATTTAATATTTTGTAAGGAAAAATAAGGCATGGGTGTTCATAAGGGGATAACATGGAGCTTGGGTTTGAATTCAGTTGAGCCGGGTCGGGTCAAAACAGACTTGGTTCAATAAACGGATTAATTTTAGATATTTATGATCATGGATAAATAAGTAGCATGCGGGAGCTCAAATAAATATGATACAAGTATTATGTGGGTAGTAGGCTCAAAATGGGTCAAAACCATATATTGGGTCGACTAGGTTGGATCGATGTCGGGTCCCAAAATTAAATTGGAAGTCAGGTCACATTTTACGGTAGATAATTAATTGGCCTAAATTGACCCAAAAGTTGTGCGAAGCAAATGAAGCACAAGATGGTGTGTCTGAGTGGGACACGAAGGTCATGGGTGTAGGGTGTCTCGAGTAGATCATACATGAGAAGTTGGTTTCAAGAAAATGACTAGTCTTGTGCTCCTAAATTAAAAGTCACGGTAGCGTGCATATGATGATCAAAGATAAAAGTGGGAATTTAATTAATAATTATTCAACGATCAAATGGTCTAAATTGACCCGAAGTTGTGCGAAGCAAAAAAAAAGTACAAGGGAACAAATTTGAGTGGGACATGATATATTAACATGAAGATAATCTTGTCTACTACAAACTCATGAAGAGAGTTTCCAGAGATTGGCATCCTTGATGCTCCAGAAATCAAAGTCACGGAAAAGAACATTAAATAAAATAATAATCAAATAACAATATTTATTTAAAATAATTGATTAAGAAAATAAAAAAAATCCTAAATTTCAGGGGGCTTACATCCTACCCACCTTATAAAAATTTCGTCCTCGAAATTACAAATCATCTAATAGGTCAAGCTAAAGAATGTAGCCGCTAAGGCTATAGTACTAAATCTGCTATCCTTGTGATTATCTATCATATTTCTCTCTACAAATATTCTAGTCCAGGATCAACAAACTTTTTCCATAAAAATTACGTCATTTTACTCTTTAGAATATTCATATCAATAAGAACCTTTACGTATATTCTAAAATATAGGTCATCCTCGAGATACGTATATATATATCAACAATGATTGGCCATCAACCAAAATTTCAATCTCAATAGCAATTTGTTTGTTTCCTTATCCCGTCCTAAGTATCTTTATCCTATTAATCACAAGCTCCTTGAAATTATACATTCAAAACATATTCTTGGCATTGAGCCTTCTCTCTTTTACTCAAGAACTCCTGAATATAAACCCTCAAATTCAAACTCTTGATTCATTTACCGATTTATTTATTACTTATGTACATATGTCCTTATTTTGTTCCTGCTATCTTTCGATCTTGCACGTAATGTTATCTCCTTCTGTTTCATTCCACATATCGATCTATCCTCAATCATAAGTAAATGGCTTCTAGATAACTAATAATCACTTGGTCATCAAAGTCCTACAATGTTCAACCCTCGAACCTAAGCACAAGATTCTAGTCCTAAATCCGTAGTCACAAAAATATAATATTTTATTACTCTATCTCAGATACCTTATCATCAATCTATACTATCAAACTAAATCATTCTTAATGGTTTCTAAGTCCACTATAGTCAGTCACTCATATCTGTCCTATAAGCTTAATCTAATAAATCCCCAAGAAAAATATACTCATCATAATCACATAATAACATATCATAGTTATAAAATCTATTAACGAGGTTTGGCGATTTCAGTCGTCAATTAAATAGAAGGTAACAAGGGCCTAAGACTGGATCGAGCAATCCATATCAATATTCAGACAAGTTAAGGGTCAAGCAAGACAGGAAAGATTGTCGAAATATTTCCAAGAATAGTACGAGGCCAAACGAGATGCATAGGACATAGTCGAAGTAAAACTCAAGAACCATATACCTCCGTAATTATGTCATATGAAGTTAGTATCGTGCTAGTATGCATCTGGCTGCGATTAACTTCCTTGTTCCATAATACGACGGATGGCTGCAGTGCACAGCTGCCACGCCAGATAATATAGGTTCCTGAACTTAACTTGGCTAAATTCGTAAAATATTTCCAAACAACTTTTGTAAAATAAAGGAGAAGATGTTAGTCAAAATGCTTAGGGAGTGGTCCGAGTAGAATTCGAGAAACATATTTAACCATGATGTCGTTACCTGAAGTCATACCTCACCAGTATTTTTCTGGATACAAACTCCCGATTCCGTAATACAAGGATAAATATACTTTTCGAACCTTTCATGAATCAACCCATGAGGCACTTTCAACAATTATCGGGAAGGACAAGAAGAATTATCCAAGAGGTTAGCGAAGAAGAGTTTAGTCAAATTATAGGGAAGACGGAACACAAAACAATCATGTCGAGAAAAATCCTAGTTGTGGCTGTAGATAGACATAGTTAATTAAGAGGGGGGAGAATGATGATAAGAATTTGTTCTTGCTTATCTGGTCATAATAAAGTAAACCGGTTTAAGATATAATCTTATAACCATACACATCTTCCTGAAATTATGTTGCCAGAATTTTCGCACATCAGTAAGCATAGCCGCAATAAACGATAGAGTCAATAACTAAGGTATACACCCTAAAATCATGTCATTTGGAATTCTTACCACGCCAACCGGTATGGCTGCAAAAAAATCTAAATTCCGTAACTAGGATAAGCATATCTAAAATCAGGCTCTGTGTCCTTGTCATGCTAGCTAGTATGACGACAATAAATTCTAAACTCCATAAATAAAGCAGACATTCACCTTATCAGGATATACCTTAATTCAATCCACAAAATTTATCTAGATACAAGATCAAAGTCAACAACGAACATCAAGAATCAAAATCAACAATAAATCAAGAAAGTGTAAATGGAGGCAAGCGGGAACAGATTTCGAGATAGGGTTTAGAAAGAGATTCATAAGGGTTATCCCAAAGATATTATCTAGGTCAAAATTCAAAATTCCTTAAATATAGTCTAGAGCAAATCCTAACCTAAATGGTTATAGGTTCAACTTCTACATTCTAGTTCTCTCAAGGGTCCATAGACTCATCCTAGAATAAGGTTTGATAATAGACAGATATTCAAGATCAGGACGAGCAAAAGCAAGTGGGAATAGACTCAAGAGTTTTCGAAGTAAGATTCTCAGGGTTATCCCTAGAATCTAGTAAGAGTTCCTAACTGTGATTGAGCAACTCCTATCATAACCTATATCCTAATAGCAGGCTCGTAGCAGCGTTCTAAGTCAAGCACTACTACGAAATCGTACTAGTTGTGACTCTGACCTGCATGGGCCACCACAAAAATGTGTCATGACCCGTACCCTGATTAGGGGCACGAGCACGTGGGTACGTCCAGCCTACGCCGCAAAATCGACGGTAGAACGCTGTATAGGTCTACTAGAAAGTATAGCATCTAGACACAATATATATGTACCTGTCATCTCCGCACGGAGGTATATAATCTTAACTCAATCATAAGACATCTAAGGAAGATAGGCATGAATATCATAAAGATATGATGGAAATATAAGTACGAAAATAGAAGCAAAGTTACAAACATAGTAGAGAGTCGAAAACATAACATAAGGTCCCAAACAAAAATATAATATAAGTCTCAATACTAGCTGGCTCGCAGTCCAGACAAACCTATCTAGCAAATCTAAATAGGTGCTATATCATCTACGGGCTCCAAGGGTAATGTCTCATCAAAGTCTCTATCCTTGCCATACCCGTAAAGGGTAGAGCAATCAACCAATATGTCCTCTGTAAACATCAACGGTTATCCTGTCAGGAAAATGAGCAAGTACACCTCCAACAACAGTTTCATATATTGACAAATGCTATAAGAGATAATCATAATGGAATACAAGATGATATATCAAGACTGTAAGTAAAACATGATATATAAACTGGAAATCATGTCAGGGTGTAACGTACAGAAAAGTAGAACAGTACAGGAATATCTGATGTATAATATAAACATAAAATATGCATTGAGATATTAGAGCATTATGTGATCGGCTTGGGTCAAGATCAGGTTGTACCATCTGACTGGCTATAAAAAAGAATAACAAGAACTCTGGGTCAGGCCAGCCAGCATGGAAAGCTATGAAAAAGTAGGGTCAGGCTTGACCCTACGTGAAGTAAGAGTATAGCTATGAACAAGTATAGGAATACAAGTATGGTATTGATCACATAACCACTAACAACTCTCCATCCTCGAATAGTATATGGATCCAGACATAGCACGCCATGACACAGGATTCTCCAAGAGGGTAGCTAATCCCCCTCAGAAATTGGTGTCTATACAAGTACAGGAAACAAGATCGAATAATGTACCAATATACCAAGAAAGTCCATGAATAACATCTCATGCCAGGATCCAACGTATACTAGTCCGTGCACCATCCTGACAAGAATCAAGTAAAATACTATAACTGAATCGGATACAGAAGATATCAAGACAAGAAACTACTATCAGAGAATGTACTCGCCTGCGATCCTGAGCTGTCAAATTAGATCGATGGTCAGAGTGATGTCACAAACCTAAAGATGAGATATATATAAGCTAATTAGGGTTCATCAGTGTTAGGCATGATTATATAGTATAAGCTATGTAATCTAGGTCAATCACAGTCCAACTAAGTCAAACTAGGTCACATTGAGTCAAATGTTGACTTACAATTGACTTTTGATCAACTGGTCAACTCTAGTCAACTCTGGTCAACTCTAGGTCAAACTAGGTTAATGTTGACTAACAGTTGATTTTTGGTCAACTGGTTAAGACATTTCTAGGCCAAGTGTTGACTGATAGTTGACCATTGGTCAAAGAAGTCAAACTTGGTCAACCGAGGTCAAAACTAGCCTAAGCATACTATTCCTAATATTTACGTACCAAAATACCATATATCTTGGTCAAACATGATCAACTCTAATCTAAGAATTAAAATATCAAGTTGTACCTCGTTATTCGTACATCGAAACCTACGACACGCAAATCGAGATAAGATAATCAACGGTAAGGTTAATAATCTTATCACAGTGATCCACATGACTATCTTGTCAATTTTAGCTATGTGAGATCACTGAAATCGACTGATCTCAGTTTCGTTGTACTAATTCCGAAATACGAACTTAATACGAATTAATTATAATAAAAGGTAATACACAGAGAAATATCTACAAATATTGTCGGATGATGAAACAAACATCACCAACGTGTCCAGAATGGTCAAATCAGCTAGGATAGCCTATCCATAAGTCCAATTTGGACACAGGGGTAAAAAGGTAATTTTGGGTCAAAACGGTATTCGTATCGGACCCGCTTTGTACAAAAAATGTACAAGGATACCAGTCCACTAAACCTAACAAATTCTATATCCACGAATCCAAAATGACGATACGAACCCAACGGTTATCCAGAATTGGATTCCGTTGACCCGATCTCAAATTGGTCCGTTGACCATGACATTAAAATTCTGATTTGCACAAAAAAGCGTGCCGGAGCCAATGTCCACAAAACTCAGTAAATTATATGTCAACGAGTCCAGAATAACGATACAAACTTAACAGTATATATATCCCAAATTGGATTCCGATGAGCCGATCTCAAATTGATCCGTTGACTCGAACCGTAGGGCCCCGCTTTGCACCGAAATACATGTCAGGGCCAACATCCTCCAAATCTAACAAACTATATATGAATTCATGCCAAAACGATGCTACTAGTGGTGTCGGAATTGAAATCCGGAGTCTCGGGTTCAAAAATAGAATTTAACAAGTTAAAAATTACGAATTCGGACGGCCAACTTTGGTATTAAATTCAACCAATCAAACGTGCTCACAATGAAACGAAACTTAAGATACAGGAAGAGGGTTATACCAGCTGTGCATAGGAAACAGTGGCATGCCAAACGGAACTAAGATGGAAGAGATACGAGCCGACGAAGTTGGCTCCGTAAAACTGTCCAAAAATTATATAATTTAAACGGTCAACTTGGCGGTCGATTTTGATGTATCAAACGATAAAATTAATGGACGAAACTTGAGAAAAGTGAAGAGGGATATACCGAGATTGAGACGGAAGAAATGGTTCGACGATCCAACGGTTAGATTTTCCATAATACACGCACGAAGTTGCTGCAAAGAGGCGCACATTCTGAAATTCGTCCGTGCGCGCGTCGACGAGATTTCATGCAAAACGCACGAATCGGGCGTTTCTCCTGCCGGGGACGAGGAGCTCGCCATGGGGGCCTGCCCGGGGGTGCACACGTCCAAGAGGGTCGACCACGACGGCGACGCGCGGTTGGCCGACAGTGGCGCACGGCTGCTGCTGTCTGTGCTGCACTGCTGCTGCCAGTGCTGTGCGACTGCTGGTGGTGCTGCACTGCTGCTGCGGCCTAGAGAGGAGAGGGGGAGCCCGGCCTAGGGAAAAGGAGGGAGGTGGCTGAGGTGGTGGTGCTCGGGTGATGGGGGTGCTGTGATTAGGAGGAAGGAGATAGTTGAGGGGAATTAATGAAGGAAGAGAGAAAGAAAGAAATATTAAGAAAGTAGAGAGAAAGAGAATAGAAATTCTCTACATAGATTTTAGGGCCATCCACATGGAGGGGATTTGTGTGTGTTGTGTTGTCTTGATAAAATGTGGGGTTGAGATGGGTTGGGGGTTAGATCAAAGGCTAGGATTAATTGTAGCTTTAATAAGCCATATCTTAGGGATTTAAATCAATAGGTTTGTCCATTAGATATTTAAAATGGGTAGACTAAATATTTAATATTTTGTAGGGAAAAATGGGGCGTGGGTGTTCATAAGGGGATAACATGGAGCTTGGGTTTGGGTGCAGTTGAGCCGGGTCGGGTCAAAACAGACTTGGTACAATAAACGGATTAATTTTAGATATTTATGATCATGGATAAATAAGTAGCATGCGAGGCTCAAATAAATGGGACACAAGTATCATGTGGGTAGTAGGCTCAAAATGTGTCAAAACCATATATTGGGTCGACTAGGTTGGATCGATGTCGGGTCCTGAAATTAAATTGGAAGTCAGGTCATATTTTACGGTGGATAATTAATTGGCCTAAATTGACCCAAAAGTTGTGCGAAGCAAATGAAGCACAAGATGGTCATGGGTGTAGGGTGTCTCGAGTAGATCATACATGAGAAGTTGGTTTCAAGAAAATGACTAGTCTTGTGCTCCTAAATTAAAAATCACGGTAACGTGCATATGATGATCAAAGATAAAAGTGGAAATTTAATTAATAATTATTCAATGATCAAATGGTCTAAATTGACCCGAAGTTGTGCAGAGCAAAAAAAAGATCACAAGGGAACAAGTTTGAGTGGGACATAATATATCAACATGAAGATAATCTTGTCTACTACAAACTCATGAAGAGAGTTTCCAGAGATTGGCGTCCCTGACGCTCCAGAAGTCAAAGTCACAGAAAAGATCATTAAATAAAATAATAATAAAATAACAATATTTATTCAAAATAATTGATTTAGAAAATAAAAAAATAACCCTAAATTTCAGGGGGCTTACAGATGGTTTTGTATAAAACCCAAACTTTTCTCTCTCCTCCTCCATTATTTCATTTCTTTTCATCTTCTTCCTTTTTATTTTCTCCTCCAACCTAAGGTAAGTACATCTTGTCAAATGTTGGACAAATATTATTTTATTTGTTCTAAACTCTTCCTTACATGATTATAAGCCTCTTTAGAACTTGGAGTTTTTTATTTTTATAGCTGGATTCTTATAGATCTAAGTTTGTAACATTTTTGATTTTTTTTTATTTTGATATATTAAACCTTGATATTTTTGAAAACTAATTATCCTATATTGTAGAAAATTTTGTTCTACCCAATGTTAACCTTTGAAAATTTAGATTTCAAAATATTTTGCGGAAGCTATGGACTTTTGAAGTTCATGGGTTCAACCAAGCGTTTTCATGCTGGTTGGAGAAGATGAACACTGTGTGCGTGCGCCTTAGCGCTGCGCCACTATGGGCGCTTAGTGTTTCCCTTTGGGCGCAATTTTTCCCTTTAGGCGTATAGTGCTCCTTTGGGTGCATAGTACTTCCCTTTGGGCGCATAGTGTTTCCTTTAGGCGCATAGTGTCCCTTTGGGCGCATAGTGTCCCTGTGGGCGCATAGCCACTCCTTTATGTGGGCAGATGGCTTCAGGCGCGTAGTATGGATATTTTCATACTTCTACACCACCTAGGTTGCGCAGATCTCGGCACATCCTGGCCCTGGCGCCTCTTGGCCCAAGTGCCCTTCTATGCTGGTGCATGCTGGCTAACGCCACCCTGGCCCATGCCAGCTGTCGCCATCCTGACCCTGGCCCCCTCTGGCCTTGGGTGCCCTTGTGCGCCTAGGCACCATTCTGACCTTGGCACCCTTCCTGGCCTAGGCGCCTTCTTGGCCATGGTGCCACCTTGGCCCGTGCTGGCTGGACCTAGCACGAATGACTATTTTGACTGTCTTGCCCATTTGAGCTATTTAGCTGTTAGTCTTGAAAAACACTCGAACACGAAGCTGGTAGACATTTTTTTTGGCTTCAGAATTTTCTCAGTTCACCTTATTGGAGTTCGTATGCAGCTGTTAATTTAAAACTTAGTTTTTATCTTCTAGCATGTTTTCGATACTTGACCGAATATGATATTTCCTTTAACGAAAATGAATTTCCTCAACATGATTTGGATGATTTTGTACAGTTAGAGAATAATTGTACACCCTTGTTACACTAGATACTAGCACATATTTAATATTTGATCTATGCCAAGTAGTTACTTTTATTTATTCCCACTTCCATACCATATATACCCCTTTTTAGACAAGTTCTTACTTACATGCTATATTTGTTGCCATTTCTCTTCCTTGCTTAGCATGATTGTGTCCCGTCGGGATGCACTTATGATTTATGTCTTTTCTTTGCTTTACATGATAGTGATCCATTGTGGTGCACTTATATTACACGTTACTTCTCTGCTTATACTAGATAGTGACCCGTCGTGGTGCACTCTTGAACATGTCTTTCCTTGCTTACATGATGGTGGCCCGTAGAGGCGCACTCTTGACAAGTACTCTTTATGACAAGTAAACCTAAACATGACATGCTTAATCAAGATGCTGTTGCGACGGCTATTTCCCCTGTCACGCCCCAGAACCAGAATACTGGAGAACGGGGGACAGACACAGCCAGCTACGTATATTGAAGTGCAACCCACCTCGCAATATGGTCACGGCTATCTAGATGCATGAGGGTTTATTTACAAGCCATCAGTCTCTTATGGTCAAGAACAAGCCTAGTGTCTCAATCTCAAGCAAGCAAGTAAATGTTACAAGATATTAGATCATCAGACATACAAGGTAAAGCATCCCAAACATTACATATTCAGATGATCATGAAGCTAGTCATACAAAATATGAAGACTAGCAAGAGTTCAAGTCATACATGATCAACCCTAGTATTTGTCAATCATGTTACAGCCCTTAGGCAGACAAAAGTAAGTTTCAATACGAGCTAACACTTGCTCGGCGACTAAACGCCTCAAAAGAATAATTTACAATAGAGCGGGGAACTAAAAAAGAAAACCCACTCATTGCCAGGGTTACGCCTGGTGTTCACCATCTAGATGGAAGACAGGTAGATCCTCGGGAGCTACTCTAAAATTTGGCCATGCAAAACCAACCAGGTCAGACCCCAGAAAGAGCAAGTGCCACAAGGGAGACTTCACTTAAGAACTAAAACCAGCATATTAGCACATAAAGACATAAATGATAACAAAATACATGATTTAGAAAAAACAGGATGATAAACGATAAGATAATTAAAGAACTATTCCGGTAACCAAGTTACAATCCGTAAACCAAATAAGGACCGGGGTTGTAATCCTTCACCTAACAGAGCTTAGTCTCCAATCATTTTTCGATAAGAGTAAAGCATAACGGTAATGTACCGAAGTAATCATAGACCACTACAAAAATTTGTCAGATTAGCGGCGTTCCAAAATATCGCTAATCACGGCCAAAACGTCGCTAACCTAAATTAGCGACGTTTTCAGCGACTTTTTGGAAATGACAGAAAAAAGTGTCGCTAATCGTGAAAATGTCGCAAAACGTCGCTATGGCGACGTTGATAACGTCGCTAATTAGCGACGTTGATAATGTCGCTAATTAGCGACGTTCTCACGTGGACGCTAATTAGCGACGGAATTTACGATGTTATTGTGTGGTCGCCGTTTAGCGTCACTTTTGCGACGTTTTGGCGACGACATGCTGACATCAGATTTGGTGCCACGTGTTGCCACGTCAGCAATTTAGCAACATTTGTTAACGTCACAAAAATTTGGCGATGCATATTAACGTCGTTAAGTTAAAAAATATAAAAAAAACAGAATCCAGAATGCAAATGGAGCTGGAGCTTGAGCCAAAATACAGAATCCAAAATACAAAATACAGAATCCAATTCCTGGGTTCGTCGACCCCCTCGGTGGAACACTCAACACCGGCACGCACAATACATTCCAGAATAGACAAAAAATATAAAAAAAAATAATATCATCAACGAACAAAGTCAATAGTATCCTCAACGAACAAAGTCAATATCCTCAAATACGTACAAAGTCAATATCCTCAACGAACAAAGTAAATATCCCCAAATACGTACAAAGTAAAAAATATAGTACAGTCCAAAAATGTCGCTAAAACGAAACTACTAATCGCCTGGAGCTAGAGTTGGACCCGGTGCTGGAGCCGGAACTGGAGGAGGAGCGCCACTAGATGACTGTCGTCGCAACGCCAGGATCGTCTGATACTCCTCCGGTGACAACAGGTGGATGTGCATGTCCTCCCGTGCACCGTCGAATGTAGACGATGCTCCTGACGTACCAGTAGACAGTCGCTTCATAGCCATCTCCTGGAACTGATGCATCTGCTCGACCAACCGCTGCGTAGCCTCCTGCGTAGCGCGGGTCATCTGTCGCAGCGCCTTAGTAGTCTCCTCAAACCTCTCAAAGCGTGAGATGACCGCAAAATCATCTGTATGCGGTGCCACCATCCTCTGCAGCATCTTGTCACGTAGAGCTGCGATCTGCACATCGACACTCTGCTGGTGGCGGAGCGACTCCTCCGTCTGTGCGGGGCCGGGCACACTAGTGGCTGTCGTAGAGGCCTGTGACGCAATGAAGGCACCATAGGAGCCCGTACCATAGTACGTACCCCTATGCATGCTACCAACGACCCTCATCCATAGCTCGTCATCTGACTGAGCTGTGACGGCCGGGGGCTGCTGGGAAGTGCTAGCACCAGCTCCCTCCGACCGCGTCGGCCCGGCCTCCCTAAGCCTAAAAACTCGGCCTAGAAATAACATCTATATGAATTCTCATGTGGTCGCTAAAAATTAATATTAATGAACTAGCATTAAGTAAAACTTTAAAAACTCGGCCTAGAAATAACATCTATATGAATTCTCTACGTAACTAAAAATTAATATTAATAAACTAGCATTAAGTAAAACTTACGTAGGTGTCCCGGGCCTTGTCGTCTACGAACCGCTCCCCCTTCGTGTGCATGGCGAGGAACAAGGTCACCATATTCGGGTCTTCTCCCGATTCAACCAGTTACGAAATTATTATATGATTTGTCAGTTAAGTTGAAAGAAATATATTACTATAAAGTATTAGTTATGGGTATACGGCGAGATATGCACCATATGAGTAAAGAAATCCATGATGGACCATGACCCACCACACCACTGCGACCCCACCTGTCGTGCTCTTTTAGACTTCGCAGACTTCTCCTTGTAGGTTCCCTCCTCGAATCTCCTCTTCATCGCCGCCCAGTCGGCGGCAGAGATCCAACCCTGAATAGGATCTCCCCGGCGCTCGCGATCCTTTTGGTCGAGGATCGCGTCCCTAATGAGCTTGCTGGCGACGCTGGAAAAAATCGACTCGACGGCAACAGCGCGATGGGGAGGGAAGAAGTAAGTCCGCTGAAAAAATCATAGAAGTACGTAAGTTATAACATAACATACTAAATGTTAAAAGGAAATAAACTTTTACGTACCGAGAAGTACTCAAACCAGAAGGCCTTCTTGTCGGCCGGGACATCCCTCCAGTTGATCCAGGTCCCCCCGTAGTTCTGTCGCAGGAATGTCCCCAGCGACCGATGTACGAAGGAGGGATAATACCTGTAAAATAGAAATTAAAATTTATTAAACAAGTTTATAATAAATTTAAGCAAATTAAATGCAACAATATTTTTTACTTACCGCCTGGTACGAGTACAGGCCCAAATCTCCAACCTCAGATCCCCCTCCGGGCGATACGGAGGATCTGTCTCAAATGGGAGCTGCAGCCTACCCCTGTCCCCTGTCCCCCTGCCCCTACCCCTGCCCCTGCCCGCAGCCTGCTCCTCGGCCTCGGCCTCGTCCTCGGCGTGGGCCTCGCCATCGCCCTCGCCCTCGGCATGGGCCTCGGCCTCGGCCTGCTCCTCAGTAGTGGGGTTGGCCTCTGGAATACTCGACGGTACTAGCTGCGTAGAAGAAGAAGGCCCTAGCCTGGAACTGCTAGAGCCGGGTATGGAGACACTGCCGGTGACTAGACCGCTTGTGTATACTGGAGTGCGGGGGGATGACGAGTCGGTAGGAGGAGTGGTAGATGGAGACTGTCGACCTCGTCGACTCCCACCAACACCGGAACCAAAGGATCCACGTCGAGCCATATCTGAAAAAATACAGAAGTAAACCATACTATATCTGAAAAAAACAAAAGTAAACCATACTACATCTAAAAATTTACAAAAGTAAACCATATTATATCTGAAAATTAAACATATTCAATCCTCTTCTGAATATTCATCTTGTTCCGAGTCCTCTTCCTCTTCCTCTTCACTTCTATCAACTTCCTCTTCCTCTTCTGATACTTCTACCTCTTCCAATTGATAAAACATGTCATGAGAAACTTCCGTTGAGTCCACATCGATAATATTTATAATAAGAGGTAGTTCGTCTTCCTGATAAGCTATCTCGTCGACATCGAAGGTATTCCGAGCTTTAGTCTTACAGACTGCCCACCAATCTGATCTTCCGGCTCCTCGTTTTGAACAGTTGGTAAAGTAAAGTAGCTGAGCCTGGCTTACTAGAACAAACGGCTCATAAGCTTGATATCGACGGTGATAATTTATGTCAACAAGACCATATTTGTCAACTCTCCAACCTCGACCTTGGATCGGATCGAACCAGTCACATCTGAACATGACGATCTTACAAGGTTCTATAGCATAATTGTATGTCAGTTCCACAATCTTCCGTAAGATGCCAAAGAAGTCATTGTCTAGGTCGACGTCTTTGTAGTTTGAAGATTTTATGCACAAACAGCTATTCTTCGTAGAATCCAAATCCAAGAAGTCGTCTCTTATTAGAGCATTTGTTGACTTGAACCTGAAGCCATTTACGCAGTAACTTGGCCAGGTCTTCACTTGATAAATCGGTCCCTTGGCTAGAGTTTTAATATCCTCATTCTAAAGGATTGCCTCCGGACGATCAACCTAAATACCAAATAAACGATGCTAACTTAATTATTCTGTGCAAGTATATACGTACAGAAAAAGTAAATTGTGAAGATATCCGTACATATGCTCTCAACCAAAAAGAAAAATAAAGTCTCATTTGCTGTTCTACTTCCTCCTCAGTTGCGTACAGATTGTTGGACGTTACCTCATCCTTAAACATGCTGAAAAGCAACGAAGCATAGGTATATTAGTTATATTGATAAGCAACGAAGCACGCAAAATAATTTTACTTACCCTCTAGCTTGTCCACTTCTTCCTCGTCGCAGTTGAGCAATACATATAACATTGCAGCGCTAACCTCGTCGTCATTTAGATATCTTTTTTTTTATTTTACCAGATGGTTTTCCGTAGGCAGTAAATACTTTCAGCTTTGCCTCAATACCAACTTCATAGCCATCGTCATTTCTGGGAGCTCTTGTTCTGTTTGTAGCAATATGAGGCTGAAAATACATGGAACAGAAGTTTGAAATCTCCTCAAGGACATATGCTTCACAAATAGAATCCTCCACCCGTGCCTTATTTTTTACCTTCCTCTTGAGGTGGTTCAACTGTCGCTCGAACGGGTACATCCAACGATAACCGACAGGTCCAGCAACAAGAGTCTCATGGATAAGATGAATCGACAAATGCTCCATTGAGTCGAAGAATGAAGGAGGAAAAACTCTCTCAAAAAGTGTTACCATAATGTCCTTCTCTTGCTTCTCTAAACGATCGACGAGGAACTTGCAAGAACAAAGATCTCTGAAGAATATGCTAAGATATGTTAATGGATCCCAGACTACCGGCGGTAATAATTCCCGAAATGTAACAGGAATTAACCTCTCCATGAATACGTGACAATCGCAGCTCTTCATTCCGGTCAGTTTACACTCCTTTATGTCGACACATCTTCTTAGATTGGAGACGTATCCGTCCGAAAATTTCAAGTCCTAGATCCTTCTACAAAGTCTCACTTTATCCTCATTGTCCAACGAGTAGATTGCCTTAGGCCGCAAAAGCTTTCCCTTTTCGTTGTCTATCATGTGCAATGTAGGGCGTCTGCATATTTCGGCTAAGTCCAATCTAGCCTTCTGTCACGGCCCGCACCCAGTGTAGGGGCACGAGAAGTGGGTACGTCCAGCCTACGCCGTAGTGTCAGCGGTAGAACGCTGTTCTAGGTTACTATCTAATCAACAACTCACGCAATTATATAATGTACTTGTCAAATCTCAACTCCGAATGGAGGACAAGTATAGATATAATGAAACTCAATCACAGTCTAAGCACGATAGGATAACACAGAAGTCTATACTAAACTCAAAGCAACAACTTAAATAAACTTTTAAAATAATAATATCTCAAACAATCTCAAATGCAACTCAAATTTGTAAGCCCTTGACCCGAAATTCCCAATTTATCATTATTCTTTTTACTAAATAATCAATTACATAGTAATATTAATAACCCATATATAAAGTATTGTGAGTATACCAATCACCTTTGTAAATAATAGAATAGAAGGGGGTTTTACTAAAAATCCCTAAACAATGTGTAAAGTTCCTAAATAATTAAACATGAAGGACTGGAATGTAAAGCTCCATGATTTAAAATATCAAACGGCCAGGACCAGGATTCAAATCCAAGGAAGAGTCAAATTCAAACCACTGCTTGATAAGGATCAGAGATTCGATACTATCTCCTCGACCCCGCAAACCCTAGTATAAATAGGAGAGATCACCATGACCTTGCCCCTTCCCGAAACCCTAGTTCCCTGCCACAATCTCTACTGCTATACATCGAAGGAGACTTGGGGAGTTGAAGCAACCAGCCTTCGACAGGTAAGGTCCTGACCACCATAGCCTCAATACATTGAATTAATCCATTTTTAGGCTTACAACTGCTGTTATCAATTCACATTAAGGTAAGAGGGTAGGTGTTCGATCATATGCTCAACCAGGGACTCATGGGGCATACTTGTGAATCGAGCCCGAGAATGATCAATGACCCATCGTGCCTGCAACCTGATGATTAGCTATAAACTTGTAGGAGTCCTTGTTGTTCAGCCCTTAAGGTTTAAAGTCATGGTACCTATAACCAGTTTAGGAGTTTGACACTTAGTGTATTAATCCACACAGACATCACTTTTAGACCGAGAGTGTCCTGTTACAGAGTAGCAGTGGTTTTGAGCCCATATGCACATGTCCCAGGCATGTATCACAAGAGTTAAATGTCATATTCTTGTGCTATACACTACCACACAAACCCTTGTACTGTATTATAGCTATAAACAATGTATTATGTATGTGAATGATTATATATAGATATATAGCCAAATAATAGTTTTACTGCTAATTGTAATAGGAGTAGATTTATGGATAAGTATCTCTTATTGTTAACAGAGTAAGACACCTAGCAGATTTCATCAAACATGATGATCTGCTGTAGGCAATACAATTATTGGTGTATTGGCCAATTCTAGAGTTAGAGGACAACTAAATCTCATATTGCACTATAGGATTCCATGTCCTGCCCATATCAGACATCTGCCCTTTAGATATACTGCACTTCACCAAACATCACCCCTTGCAATCATGCCCTGCATCATCAATCAGCCTATTGCACATGTACACTACATTCATAAAACCTTTACTGCATTACATACATTAGATACCCTTCAGTCCTTGTTTTATTCCAGTTTAGTAAGCTCAGGTAAAACAATCCATTTGCAAGTAAGAGTTTAAGTCATATGTGCTGGTTAATATCTCAAGACCTTAACTCAGTTAAACCTATGTATTTAGACCATTACCTTCACAATGTAGTGTATGCATTGCAATGCAATTATTACATGCATTTAGCCTTGGCAAGTGTAACAGGACATTGCCTGGACTGCCATGTTTAGCCTTGATTAGCAGCTGGAGATTTATGCCTGTAGGGGTATGGGTCTATGGTATATATGTGGGACTCATGGTATGTCCTACAGGTTACATACAGTTCTCTCACCCATCATCATCTGTGGTTTGAATGAATTACACCAAGATAGGCCCAGATATCCTATTTTGACCACTGCTAATTACATACCCTGTTTTATTCCATTATTATTATGCACTTGATTATGGCCATACTGGTATTCCTTATAACACAGGACCTGATACTTTGGGGATAGAGCATTGCCTGCTCTATATGTCACTCATAGCAGCCTACCCCATGTCCTGTCATATTGGCCAAAACTATTCAGGCCAGTGTATAGTTATGACATGATCAGTCCTCAAGTCCAAACCTGGGCAAGAGGGTTGACATGATCAGTCCACTGAGTGCAGTTGATTTTTAGTCTTTTATTGGCTCTCACAACTTGTCTTGCAGATCTTGCACATTAAGAGTACTTGCATTACCCTGCATGCAAGCCATCTGCCCCGATTAGTCACCTCTTCTCAAGTGCCCAGCCCTTCAAGCCCATAGTTTATAAACCTCATGAGTGTCCTGCATCTTTTGTCCAGTCCTAATGGTAGTAGTAGGTTGGTTAGTGTCCTCACGTATCCGAGATGAGGTAATACAGATCTGTATGGATGGATGAATAGTTAGCTAATTATGTGCCCTGCATTGGGATTATCCTTAGGAATGTTCATTCATATACTTGAAGTTTAAGTTCTGTCCTTAGCATCAAATGTACCAGTCCCCCCTTCCACATTGCTTTAGCTAGTATATTCAATCCTAATTTCTTGTTCAGTCCTAAATTGGACTGTGCAAGCTTCTTACCTACTTTATTGTTCAAAGTAACATTCAATTCCCTGCCCTATGTTATATGTTCAGATGATACATGTACTGTTCATCTAATATGCACAGGTCATTCCATTTATGGACAGTAACTAGCCATACTAGTTCACTGCTTTTTGGTATCGGTTAAGTGATGTTTAGTCCAGTCCTTTAGTAATGTCCAATATAGGACATTCCTTGTGTTCAATCATAATTGCGTGTTCAGATACTCTAGAGTATCAGGTAGTGCAGGGGGGAAAGAGATGAACTGCATTAATGGCAGCAGTTAGCCTATCCATAGGCCAAAGTGTTGCACTAGTGTGCAGGTTTGAGAGGATGTCTCTTTGGCAGCAAAGCAGTGCCTTGATGGCTGACCCTCGTGTATGTGTGTGTCTATATCTATTTGTACTTGTGTGAAGGTGTGTCTCGTATTGCATAATCATGAATGATAGCTTGTTTGCTTAACCATTCAGGTTCAGGCATTACCTTCACAGTCCTGTGTGGGCTTTGCAACACAATGACCCCATGCATTCAGTTTTGGCAAGTTAAAACAGGATTATGCCTGGACTGCCCTACCTTACCTTATTTAGCAGCAAGGGATTTGTGCCCTGTATAAGAGGGTGTCCCTCGTGTATATATAAGATTCATAACTTGTATTACACCACCCTGCTGCCATAGGAATCAGTGCCATTTCACCTTTGAATGTTATTTTACAGCAAATTTCTACCCATGTCCTGTCACATTAGCCAAATGTGATCAGTCCTATGCATTTGAGGTTCAGTCATTCATATGGTATAGGGCACGACCAGGTTCAGATGATACAGTCCTCACATTTTCTTGATTTATATAGGAAGGCTCAACCCTGAGCAATACTGGTTCAGTAACAGAATGGGTATACTTGTATAATGATTTGTGGGGTTACTTGAGGTACCATATAGATAAAAAGCATTAAAGACAGGAACCTCATTCCTATGAAATCCTTGAACATTAGTTAGTAAGCACTTTAATGTTAGCATTCAGTAGCAGGAATTGAAGGTAGGATAGCATGCCAACTAACTTCTTTCAGCCTAAGGACATGATAGTAGTCCTAAGATAGGGGATCAGCCCATATATCACTAGTTCAACTTCGGATTGTTGTTTAGGATCTCCTTGGATACCCTGCCCACTATGGTGACCAGTTTGTCCAGGAACCATTAAGCTAGGAAACCCAATAGAATGGTAACACCTTAACAACTCAACAAATTCATAGATAGATTTTACTCTACTATCAAAATTGTGTGTTAATTATATTGATCTATCAATAGGTCACTTGAGCTCCGATTTGACATTTGACTCGCACATCCAGCTCAAGACGACACGCAAGTACAATTTCTGTTCTACTTCCACTTCTGATGGTTTTGTGCAGTATAAATTCATATGTTCTTTTGCTTGATGACACGATGGATACATGTATGAGAGACATGAACCTCATTTATTATACTCTTGTTTAGCTTCTTTTCGTGACTTATTTGGGTTCATGAGTACTGGTCGGGAGGGGAATATCCTAGTAGACGTGTGAACTTCCCATTCTATCCCCCGTGTCTTTCGTGGAGAATAGCAGTTGTAACGCCCCAGTCCTAAAATATGTAGGACCAAGTACGTAGACATGCCAGCTGTATTCATACGAATTACGTAGGTCTCGTATGAATACATAAGCTGTAAAATGTAGTAATCTAAGACAAACTAAATCTCATCCACAATGAAAAGAATAATAATTTAAAAATCAACTCGAATGTTTATGATACAATCGTTGGGTGGAGATAAAGTCCACTACCAACTATCTCAATAAAAGAAATGTACAAGAATCGATCCATAAAATAGCAAGACAAACCAAGCACAATCGTCTTCGAAGGAATGGAGAAGACCACGGCCTTGGCTGGGATACCTGCGGAAGACATGAACACACACCTGGGAAATAACCAGGTCCTCAGACGGACGTAGCAAGATACAGGAAGAACAAGCTAATATGAACTGTCAGAATAATAAAATAATATATAAAAGACTATCCTAGACACAAATATGCAAAGGAGATTCTAACCGCCTAATGTGCAATTTAGATGACAACTTTCATGCGCATGGGTGGGATTTTAGGCTATGTGTACGTAATTGGCATCCAGTGATCCGTATCCATCGTAACGTCCAAAACGTCAGAGGACATCTGCAAATAAATTGCCACAGTTCCATCCGGAGACTGTGGTTTACCTGTTTGGCTTCCCATACGCACTAGCGATTGTCCTCTCCCAATATTTCCCCATACTGTTCAAGTCATGTCCATGGCTCGTCCAGTTTTCTAACTGCTTGAGTCTCTAAACCCTAGTCATAGCAGTTACGAATATCTATCGTCACACGACTTTAGAGATAGCTAGTCAATAAGTCGTGCCCCTAATAAAATGCCTCAAACCGTGTAGTGTAAGTGTCATGGCCAGCGGAGATATAAAAATATCCCGTAATTGGAGGGTAGTCCACTACAACTAAGTTAACATGCATATAGTAAAGTAAAATGACTAATAGAGTCGCTTGCACCCAAGTGTGACTTGGACGCGCAGTTTATAACAAAGAAAACTAACAATATGAAACAAAATAAATAATAAAAAATAAATAATTGATAGTTAATTAGCAAGGTATACTTGCCTGGGTCCTGAGCACTGGTGGCGAAGATCAGACAGGAAAGTAGGTGGAACAACGGCTGCTGGGGAACTAAGGTCCAAACAAACATCTCCGGATGCTGAAAATAGTCTATTATCTAATTATAATTAATACTATACCTATTAGATTTATTTAATAAATTCTATAATTAGGATATGGCATAGGTTTTCGTATTAGCTTTCCGAAAAACTAAACGGATCGCATTTTCGTTTTCGGAAACTCCCAAAATCGTAAAAATACTGAAACACATTTATTTTTCGGACATCTAATACTCAAATAGTTTTATAGAAATCTACAGAATGAATTTTGTCTATTAATATATGTTTTTGGAAACCTTACCTCGATACGCTTCTTTTAAAAAAAATTGGAGACGAAACGGAGTTCGGAGCTAGGAGATATCGTCGTTCCAAGTTGCTCTTGCTACTAAAAAGCGGGGCTGAATTCTAATGACGAATTTTAGAGTTTCTATTGGATTAAAAATAATTTCGAATTATGGATGATAGAAGGGGGATGTATTGGGTTTATATAGGTATTTATTTCAGATCTATCTCCTAAATTAGATAGGATTTGATTTAAATAAATTGGTGTTTGCTTTGTTAGGATAGGATATAGATAGAGATGTTTTCCAAGTAGAAGTAGGATTAGTATTAATTTAAAATATAGTTTATATTTATCTAAATTATCTATAATATTATTTAAAATTACTATATATAATAACTATAGTTAATATTTATTTAAACAACCTTCATGTAATCTCATTTATACAAACTGAAATATCTAATACTAATTTGACATTTATTCTATATTATGTACAATATAAGTAACATGTAAAAAGTAATAAAAGTTATGAAATAAATCCTAAAATTTTGAGGAAAAGAAATTGTATAATATAGTTTAGATCCTTAATGTACTAGGAAAATAGCTTTATATATTTTTATACTAAATTCACCAATGAGCACTATACTAAATATATGTAAAATAATACAAATTATATAATAAGTCAATAAATAGTTATTTAAAAATCCAGAAATTCTACAAATATTTATTTTAAAAAATCAAGGGGTTTACAAAAGTCTTATCTAGATAAGGATTAAGAAGAGTTTTAATTCCCCTTAGATTTTTCACTATTTAATTAAAATTAATTTAAAAGTAACTCAATCAAATATAATCCAATGTAGATAGAGACTAGGATTTATTTAAACCCAAATAGATAATTCTATTATTAAATTTAAACCAATACATTCATATCTAAATCCAAATCCTATTTAAATATAGATAAATTACACATTTAAATTAAACTATTTAGTTTAAATCAATAAATCAAATCACAATTTAATTTATCACAGATATATCCAAAATATCTTTTTATAAAATTTATATAATAATTAATTTCAAAAATTTTAATATATATTATAAATATTAGTAGGAAATATCTTCAAAATACCCTTTAAATAATTTAGGTAAAAATAATTTCGAAAATAAACATAAATATTTACATATTTAAAATACCTTATTGCTAAATAAATTATTATAAATTATAAAAATAAATTCTGAAAATATACATGAAATAATTTTCATGCGCTTTACACGAGTAGAATATTCACATAATCTAGTTTTTCTAAATTATCACTTATTAAAATAAGATAGCCTTTTATAAATAACTAAAATAATAAGTTTTGGCAACCTCGATAGATACTTTTCACAACTTTTAATAAAAATAATTAATATATATATAATTTTGAAACCATTACCGATAATAAAATCAAAAACTATTTTTCTAAAAATATGTACCTCGCACATATTCGCACTCGACGAGTAAATACGAAAAAAACGTAAATTTCCGCGCGACGTACAATACGACTATACGACGTATAAAAAAATCAGTACTAAAATGTAGTAGACATTTAGGGATTTTACATCCTACCCAACTTACAAGAATTTTGTCCTCGAAATTAAGAATAAGTAGGGGGTAAGAAGGCACAAGGGGTATATTGGTAATGACAATTCGACGAGTCCTTGGACGAGACAAGAAACAACATAAACAAGCATTAGAAAATCATGATTTAGATAATAAATCACGGACATGGCTAATAAACGTAAAAGGAAAAGATTAAAAGTTTTAAGTGGATCCATATAAATAATTTAAAGACTTAAGATATGGTTTCTTGGGAGTAGGTTGATGGCACGATTAGGAGAACGATTAGATTCACTCCTAAATGAAGCAATTAGGAAGTCATGATAGAAGGTCGAGGAAGGGACGAGTAGTTAAGACAAAGATATAGTCACATCGAGTGTTAATGGTCACAAGAGATAGGATAGCTAGAGGAAATTCAAGTACATCGCTTTCGTCCTTCTAAAATAAGTGAAGGCGAAAGCAATATAGAGTTCAAAGATGATATTATCGAATACGAATACGTGGTTCAAAGGCGGCCGAATAATTCAAAAAGAATTGTCAAGGCAATAGTGGATGAGATTCTAAGGGGTAAGTTTAACTATATCTCAACCACGTAGGATAATAGTATGAAAGGCGAACCAAAGTGCACTAGGTTGATCAGACCATCATGCACCGGTTCTGAGTAGACAATATGTTAGTGGGGGCCCCCAATAAAATATATGTCCTTGAACAAGCTTGAATAAAAAGTAAGCTTGCAAAAATTAGGCTATTTAGCAGCATTAGTCACGATGGTAAAAACATAGGCACGAGAGCGTAAGAGTGAAAGAAGGTAGAATTAGTTCAGCTCCTTAAGAATCTAAATCTTGTCATGTGATTGTTCCTATACATTTATCCTACTTTCTTTTATCTAAGGCTTGGTGGTCTAGATAAGTTAGGGTCCTATAAAGGCTATAGTCTAAGTAATCATATTAATATGGGTCACAAGAAAAATAAATGTTAGGTCGTGAGGTGTCTACCCAACTTACAAGAGTTAAACTAGTGATGTGATGGAACAATGGGACAAGTCTACCTAGTATGGATTACCTTTCTAACCAACATCAAGCACGAAAGAAGGATAAGAATTAACGGTAGAGGGAATCAAGCAAGATGCAAATCAAGGAATTCAAAATAGAATCGAGAAGGTCAAGTATGTGGATGAGATCCTAGACTCTAATCCTATCCGCAGGCTTGCTTGGTACGGTAAAGTAACCAAACAATTTATCTTGACCTGCATGGGCCACCACAAAAACATGTAACGCCCCAGTCCCAAAATATGTAGGACCAAGTACGTAGACATGCCAGCTGTATTCATACGAATTACGTAGGTCTCGTATGAATACATAAGCTGTAAAATACAGTAATCCAAGACAAATTAAATCTCATCCACAATGAAAAGAATAACAATTTAAAAATCAACTCGAATGTTTATGATACAATCGTTGGATGGAGACAAAGTCAACTACCAACTATCTCAATGAAAGAAATGTACAAGAATCGATCCATAAAATAGCAAGATAAACCAAGCACAATCGTCTTCGAAGGAATGGAGAAGACCACGGCCTTGGCTAGGATACCTGCAGAAGACATGAACACACACCTGGGAAATAACCAGGTCCTCAGACGGACGTAGCAAGATACAGGAAGAACAAGCTAATATAAACTGTCAGAATAATAAAATAATATATAAAAGACTATCCTAGACACAAATATGCAAAGGAGATTCTAACCGCCTAATGTGCAATTTAGAGGATAACTTTAATGCGCATGGGTGGGATTTTAGGCTATGTGTACGTAACTGGCATCCAGTGATCCGTATCCGTCCGTAACGTCCAAAACGTCAGAGGGCATCTGCAAATAAATCGCCACAGTTCCATCCGGAGACTGTGGTTTACCTGTTTGGCTTCCCATACGCACTAGCGATTGTCCTTCCCCAATATTTTCCTACACTGTTCAAGTCATGTCCATGGCTCGTCCAGTTTTGTAACTGCTTGAGTCTCTAAACCCTAGTCATAGCAGTTACGAATATCTATCGTCACACGACTTTAGAGATAGCTAGTCAATAAGTCGTGCCCCTAATAAAATACCTCAAACCATGTAGTGTAAGTGTCATGGCCAGCGGAGATATAAAAATATCTCGCAATAGGAGGGTAGTCCACTATAACTAAGTTAACATGCATATAGTAAAGTAAAACGACTAATAGAGTCGCTTGCACCCAAGTGTGGCTTGGACGCGCAGTTTATAACAAAGAAAACTAACAATATAAAATAAAATAAATAATACAAAAAATAAATAATTGATAGTTAATTAGCAAGGTATACTTGCCTGGGTCCTGAGCACTGGTGGCGAAGATCAGACAAAAAAGTAGGTGGAACAACGGCTGCTGAGGAACTAAGGTCCAAACAAACATCTTCGGATGCTGAAAATAGTCTATTATCTAATTATAATTAATACTATACCTATTAGATTTATTTAATAAATTCTATAATTAGGATATGGCATAGGTTTTCGTATTAGCTTTCCGAAAAACTAAACGGATCGCATTTTCGTTTTCGGAAACTCCCGAAATCGCAAAAATACTGAAACATATTTATTTTTCGGACATCTAATACTCAAATAGTTTTACAGAAATCTACAGAACGAATTTTTTTATTAAAATATGTTTTTGGAAATCTTACCTCGATACGCTTCTTTTAAAAAAATTGGAGGCAAAACGGAGTTCGGAGCTAGGAGATATCGTCGTTCCAAGTTGCTCTTGCTACTAAAAAGCGGGGCTGAATTCTAACGACGAATTTTAGAGTTTCTATTGGACTAAAAATAATTTCGAATTCTGGATGATAGAAGGGGGATGTATTGGGTTTATATAGGTATTTATTTCAGATATATCTCCTAAATTAGATAGGATTTGATTTAAATAAATTGGTGTTTGCTTTGTTAGGATAGGATATAGATAGAGATGTTTTCCAAGTAGAAGTAGGATTAGTATTAATTTAAAATATAGTTTATATTTATCTAAATTATCTATAACATTATTTAAAATTACTATATATAATAACTATAGTTAATATTTATTTAAACAACCTTCATCTAATCTCATTTATACAAGCTGAAATATCTAATACTAATTTGACATTTATTCTATATTATGTACAATATAAGTAACATGTAAAAAGTAGTAAAAGTTATAAAATAAATCCTAAAATTTTGAGGAAAAGAAATTGTATAATATAGTTTAGATCCTTAATGTACTAGGAAAATAGCTTTATATATTTTATACTAAATTCACCAATGAGCACTATACTAAATATATGTAAAATAATACAAATTATATAATAAGTCAATAAATAGTTATTTAAAAATCCAGAAAATTCTATAAATATTTATTTTGAAAAATCAAGGGGTTTACAAAAGTCTTATCTAGATAAGGATTAAGAAGAGTTTTAATTCCCCTTAGATTTTTCACTATTTAATTCAAATTGATTTAAAAGTAACTCAATCAAATATAATCCAATGTAGATAGAGATTAGAATTTATTTAAACCCAAATAGATAATTCTATTATTAAATTTAAACTAATACATTCATATCTAAATCCAAATCCTATTTAAATATAGATAAATTACACATTTAAATTAAACTATTTAGTTTAAATCAATAAATCAAATCACAATTTAATTTATCACACATATATCCAAAATATCTTTTTATAAAATTTATATAATAATTAATTTCAAAAATTCCAATATATATTATAAATATTAGTAGAAAATATCTTCAAAACACCCTTTAAATAATTTAGGTAAAAATAATTTCGAAAATAAACATAAATATTTACATATTTAAAATACCTTCTTGCTAAATAAATTATTATAAATTATAAAAATAAATTTTGAAAATATACATAAAATAATTTTTATGCACTTTACACGAGTAGAATATTCACATAATCTAGTTTTTCTAAATTACCACTTATTAAAATAAGATAGCCTTTTATAAATAACTAAAATAATAAGTTTTGGCAACCTCGATAGATACTTTTCACAACTTTTAATAAAAATAATTATTATATATATAATTTTGAAACCATTACCGATAATAAAATCAAAAACCATTTTTCTAAAAATATGTACCTCGCACATATTCGCACTCGACGAGTAAATACGAAAAAATGCAAATTCTCACGCGACGTACAATACGACTATGCGACGTATAAAAAAATCAGTACTAAAATATAGTAGACATTTAGGGATTTTACAGCAGTTGCACACGACACGTGCAGGGTGCCGGATTACCCCATAGCCGTTCACATGTTGAAACAGATATTTCAATTCACTTAGATAGCTTGTCTTTTATTATTTTTTACCACTTGACATGTCACTATGCTTTCATATTCTTTCCAGCTGACATATTATTCTGCGATTCATACTTTATTCTAGATATACCATGTCATCATATTACTGTTCAGTTTCTTTTCACATATGTTATATTCATGTACCGTCGACTCTATTATGTTGCGGATAGTTTTTCAGCTTGTGTGCTTGTTCCAATCCTGACTGGATAACCAAAATTTTAGGTGAGGAGTTAGAGAACTTTTGTACTACATATTATGAGCACACTGCAGATCCCGACTTTGGTGCACAGGACGAGTTGGAGGCTGCTTATGCAGACTTGCCTGCTACATATGGCTTCCAGTAGTCTTATTTCATTATTTTCATAGCTTGTTCAGCTGAGAATTTTAGTTGTACTTCCTATTTGAGACTCATGAGTTGATGTTTTCTAGTACATCACTTTTCTTTGGAGATTGTGACACTTGATACATTTTGATATTAGAGTTTCGTCATATTATACATTATCTATCTCTCCAAGTTATTTATAGAATTCATTATAATTGGCCTCTTTGTGAATTGTTACTTTGTGAAAATGAATATAAACTGTGTGGTTGTATTTGTAAACTGTGGAGATGACTAGACAGCGTTCTACCGTCGATACCGCGGCGTAGGCTGTACGTACCCATGGCTCATGCCCAATTACTGGGTGCGGGTCGTGACACATTTTATGGTGGCCCATACAGGTTAGTTTTCGTAAAAACAGCAAAACTTGTGGTAGTACTCAACTTAGATGTACTACTACAGGCCTGCGAGTAGGAGTGGACTTTAAGGACCATCTCCACATTTTAATATCGTTATTAAATTCTACATTTGATCTCAATTATTCCTTTGATCTGTATCATGTTTGAATCTTCATACCGACTAACGATTTTACTTTTGTGGCAGTCAGATGGATTCTCAAGGCAGGAACCCCGCTCACCCGAACACCCCAGCAAACGTTGGTGGGTCCTCCATAAATGGAACCCCACCGACTCACGGAGGCCGCTTCACCTACTTAGGCGAGACTCTCCAGCCGCAGGCTACGAGATTTCGACCGTGATGACATTCCACCACCTCTTCAGTTCCCTTCGTCGACTCCACCTCCAGTACAGTTTCCTCCACCAACACCCTTCTATCAGCCCGTACCCTTCCATCAGCCAGCACCCCTTCAGCATCAAGCACCAGTTCTACCTCCAGCACCTGCGCTGGACAACGCCATGCTTCTTGGGGTCTTTCAGCAGCTTATGACTTTCCAGACGCGGCAGGCTGACGTTTTTTGTGATACACTGAGGGAGGCTCTTCAAACTAGGGAGGCTCCCCCGCAGCGTCCCGACACCTCCAAAATATTTACAGACCTCAGGCCATGGGAATTCAAGGGTACGGAGGGAATTCTCTACGCCAACGACTGGTTGGAGAATGTGGACCGCAATCTCCGGAGGGCCCGAACCCCCGAAGACCAGAAGGTTGATAATGCTAGCATGCAGCTCTATGACATCACCTGCACGTGGTACAGGGATGAGCTCCGATTCACTGCGCCAGACGTGACTTTGGAGGAATTCAAAGAGCTATTCAAGACGAAGTTTTATCCTGAAGCAGCCCACGAAGAGTTGGAGAACGAGTTCGAGAGCCTCGAACAGGGCAACCTCACCATCGACGAGTATTCAGCCGAGTTCTCCCGCCTCAGCCGATTTGCAGATACCTTGACTCCAGAAGCCAAGGTGAAGAAGTTCAGAAATGGACTATCGCACGATATTCGTATTGCCATCGCTACCAGCTAGGCCACCACCTACGAAAGAATTCTGAAGGTTGCACAAGCAGTGGAAAAGGAGATGAAGCGCAAGCAGAAGAGGGACCGAGACACCTACGGGGGAAGCAACAGGCAGTCCGGATCGGCAAAACGATCCAATGCTCTGGGGAAGACAACAGTGCCGCAGCATCAGCCACAGCCCCGTTACCAACAGCAGCAGCACCAGCCACCAGCCAGAGCCTCTACTATCCAGCAGACGCAGCAGAGACAGCCAGTAGGTCCTTGCACCTACTGCAAGAAGCCAGGGCATGCATGGGAGGTATGCAGGAAGCGACTCGGAGTATGTCTATTCTGTGGTTCGAGTGCACATCAGTTGCGAGAGTGCACTCTAGTACCACCCCGTTCAGTACAGGGGGCAGCTCCTGCCCCAGGAGCACCGACGAGGCCAGCGATACCTCAGCAGCAGAGGGGACCCCTGTCCATCCAGCAGCAACGCTTCGTCCAGCACCCGCAGCAGGACAGAGCTTGCACCATGTCGGTCGAGGAGACACTAGTGTCTCCTGATGTGATAGCAGGTTCTGTTCTCCTTGAGTTTTTTTTTCAGCTATTGCTTTATTTGATTCTGGAGCCAGTCATAGCTTCATATCTGCAGCATTTATTTTTAGACATAGTATTGTATCTAAGCCCTTAGATAGCACCTATAAAGTCTCGAATGGTGGAGGCATCATCTTGGTGAAGGATGTTTGCGTTGGTCGTCACATTACCATAGGAGGCCGAGAAATGTGCGCAAGTTTACTCATTATGCCACTCCCGAGCTTTGACATAGTGCTCGGCATGGACTGGTTGAGCAAACATTTCGCTAGCATCGATTGTCACCACGGATGTGTGGTGTTTAGTCCACCGGGGGAGGCCGTGTTCGAGTTCGCTAGAGGAGCCATAGAGCAGCGGGGTGACGCTCTTTGTGGGACCATGGTAGCGGAGAAAGAGCTACCTCATCCCATCATTGCGGAGTTTCTTGACGTATTTCCAGAGGAGCTGCCAGGACTGCCGCCAGACAGAGACGTCGAGTTCTCCATTGATCTTGTGCCAGGCGCAGAGCCAGAGTCACAGCGAGTATACAGAATCAACAATAAGGAAGCCGTGGAGCTGAAGAAGCAGATTGACGAGCTACTAGAGAAGGGGTTTATTAGATCGAGTTCGTCGCCTTGGGGTGCACCAGTGCTGTTCGTATCCAAGAAGGACGGGTCAGTACGAATGTGTATCGACTACCGGACCTTGAATAGCAAGACGATCAAGAACAAATATCCGCTACCCAGAATTGACGATCTTTTCGATCAGTTGAGTGGTGTACGAGTGTTCTCGAAGATCGACTTGAGGTCGGGGTACCACCAAGTAAAAGTAAAGAAAGAAGATATTTCGAAGACAGCCTTCTAGACCAAGTACGGCCAGTACGAATTCATGTTGATGCCGTTCGGGTTAACCAACGCCCCAGCAGTCTTCATGAATTTGATGAATAAGGTATTCCATCCATACCTTGACAAGTTCGTAGTGGTCTTCATCGACGACATCCTTATCTATTCTAAGTCGCCGGAAGAGCACGAGGAGCATTTGAGGATCGTGCTGGAGACCCTCAAGAAGGAAGAACTCTATGGGAAGCTTTCAAAGTACGAGTTTTCCTTGACAAGATGGAATTCCTTGGTCATGTGGTGACAGGAGATGGTATATATGTTGACCCGAAGAAGATCGCTGCTGTTGAGTCATAGACAACTCCGACTTCCGTGACGGAGATTCGGAGCTTCTTAGGACTGGCAGGGCATTACCGGAAGTTCATACAGGACTTGTAGGACCGATTGTAGGAACGAGTTGTAAAGCGTAATACTCTAGAGGGGGGGTGAATGGAGTAGGCAGCGGAAATTAACTATTTAAAAATGTTAGTAACAATATCACAGATAATATATCACAGATATGTAAATGAAAAGTAGAGAGTAGAGAGCAAATGCAAACACAAGGATGTATACTGGTTTCCCTCTTGTGAGGACTAGTCCAGTCGGAAGAACTCTAGCTTTCAGTTGAATCCACTATAGAAAATCACCACAAGTTTTCATCCGAAGTTCTTGCAACTTCTACAACGCGAGCTTTGATCCGAAGTACTCGACCAACTTCATTTGTGAAGTATGTACCTTCAATCAAGCCTCTGATTACAACCACTCTGAAACTTCTAGACCGTATCGTACTGGAAAATCGACTAGAGGATTGTAACTGGCTTGGGATTTGAAAATGAATAGCTCAGAACACTTTGGAAGAAGTAGCAGGCTTATAGAGAAGAGATATGAAAGTGAATGAGTGAATTGAAATGATCAAAATCTTTCTCTATTTATAGTTTTTTCAAAGGCAGAATTCTGACAGAATTCAGGCAGAATTCGGGCAGAACTCTATGAGAAAATCTCGTTGGGATCCGTAACTGCAGGAAGACCAAGTTCAAAAATCTACGTTCACTAACCGAACTCTGGACGAACTCAGGCCGAATTCTGGCCGAACTCTAGCCAAATTCTGTCCGAGTTCTGTTGGAGTTTTGTTAGGGTTTTTATAAATTGGTTTTGGGCTTTTTGAAAAGTCAAACAGTTAGGAAGTAGTTTGGGCTTTTGTAAGTGGGCTTGTTTTCAAAATGAAAGGGTATTTTGAAAACGTTTATTGGGTAGCCTATTTGCTAGTACGATGTAGTTTACATCGTATTACTAGACTCAATAAATATGAAAAATATATTAATAGAATAGAAAAACCAAGAGCCATTTGATGACGCCTTTCTTCAAATATTTGAGCAGACTTGAAGATGCCTTTTTCACTTGACAGCAGTCGTCCAAAGATAAACAGATCTAAAAATCTAAATACCTTTCGGAAGCTTCATTGCATATGTCCTGGTTTGATCATGTTTGATCATGCTTACAGCATGTCTACAAATACATGTTAGAAGAACAAAGCAGTAGGATGCATTATGATACAAACATATGATGTAGAACATTAGGACAATTCTAACATTAGGACAATGCTAAGATTAAATAGCAACATGATAGTGATTACACGAATATTAGTGATATTATTATGTTAAACTTAATTGATTAGCCATATTCAAAAATATGATATAATCATTGGGCTAACAGGACTTTGCTCGAATTGCAGAGCCGATGACTAGGCTCAATCGGAAGGACGTGGAGTTTGTATGGACAGAGGACTGCCAGGCAGTATTCGATGAGCTGAAGAAGAGACTGACAACAGCTCCTATATTGACGTTGACATCCGGTTCCGGCAGTTTTTCTATCTATAGCGATGCTTCAGGAAAGGGCTTGGGGTGTGTCTTAGAGCAGAACAAGAAGGTGATAGCATATGCGTCCAGACAGTTGCGGCCGCATAAGAAGAATTACCCCACTCACGACTTAGAGCTGGCTGCGGTTATATTCGCCCTGGAGTTGTGGAAACACTACTTGTACGGAGAGCATGTGAAAATATTCACTGACCACAAAAGCTTGAAGTACGTTTTCACATAGAAGGAGCTGAATATGCGGCAGCGCAGATGGCTGGAATTGATGAAGGATTTCGATATCTCGTTGCAGTACCATCCGGGGAAGGCGAATATAGTTGTGGATGCCTTGAGTAGGTATCCAGTGGCTATGTTTTTGATGAGAGACTGGTACTTATTGGCAGACTTGGAGAGCTTAGGCATTGAGGTAGTCATCCCTGGGGTCGAGATGCAGATGATGGGCATACAGATTCAGTCTGGACTGATGGACAGGATTCGAGAGGCACAGCAGCAGAATGAGCAGCTGAGGAGTATCATTGCGCAGGCACGAGCTGATTTACTAGAGGACTTCACCATAGTAGAGGATGGCTCGTTGAGGCATGGGACGAGGCTGTGTGTACCTAGTAGAGAGTTACGAGAGGAGGTTATACAGGAGGCACACCGTTCTCAATTTTTCTTGCATCCTGGAGCCAACAAGATGTACAAGAACATAAGAGCCCACGTCTGGTGGTACGGCATGAAGCGTGAGGTGGCACGCTTCATTTCTAGATGCCTTGTGTGTCAGCAGGTCAAAGCCGTGAGGCAGAGACCCGGGGGTTTACTTCAGCCGTTGCCGATTCCTGAGTGGAAATGGGAACATATCACTGTGGATTTTGTTTCCGGTCTTCCACGTTCGCCTGGCGGGAAGGATGCAATTTGGGTCATCGTTGACAGGTTGACCAAATCGGACCACTTTATACCATTCAAAGTGGGACTATCTACGGAGAGATTGGCAGAGTTGTACGTGAGGCAGATCGTCAGGTTGTATGGCGTTCCAGTGAGTATCGTCTCTGATCGTAACAGCAGGTTCACGTCCCACTTTTGGAGGAGTCTGCAGGCTAGCTTGGGCACATCGCTCAAGTTCAGCACGGCCTATCATCCACAGACAGATGGGCAGTCGGAGCGGACCATTCAGACACTCGAGGATATGCTGCGGACGTGTGTACTAGATTTTGGCGGCTCGTGGGAGGACCACCTTCACCTCGTGGAGTTCTTCTACAACAACAACCACCAAGCTAGTATCGGGATGTCTCCTTTCGAGGCTTTGTATGGAAGGAGATGTCGTACCCCACTATCTTGGGATGACGTGGGTGAGAGAGCATTATTGGAGCCCGAGATGATCGTGGATGCTGCGGAGAAGGTGAAGCTGATTAGGGAGCGACTTCGTGTGGCACAGGACAGACAGAAGTACTGGACCGACAGCCATCGTAGACCGTTAGAGTTTGAGGTATAGTTTTGTTTAAACTGTAATTGTTGATCATAATAGGAATAGGTCGTAACCTTGCTTGAATCTAGGTGGACGATATGGTGTTCTTGAAGATATCTCCGACACGTGGTACGATACGTTTCGGAGGAGACGGGAAGCTCAGTCCGAGGTATATTGGTCCGTTTCACATTCTCGAGAAAATTGGGGAAGTGGTATACCGTTTGGCACTACCACCCGCATTGGATAGAGTGCACAACGTATTCCACATGTCCCAGCTGAGACGGTATATGGCGGACCCCAGTCACGTGCTGGACCACTCGAAGATTGAGGTGGGACCGAGCCTTAGCTACCAGGAGTAGCCCGTGGAGATCTTGGACCGCCGGGAGAAAGTGCTACGCAACCAGACCATTCCATTAGTACGTGTCGCGTGGAGGCACCATTCTCCGGGCAAATCCACTTGGGAGAGAGAAGGCGAGATGCGAGAGCGCTATCCTCATCATTTTGAGACTTGAGGTACAAATTCTTACCCTTGTATCTACCTTTAATTTCGAGGACGAAATAATTTAAGGTGGGTAGGTTTATAAGCCCTTGACCCGAAATTCCTAATTTATCATTATTCTTTTTGCTAAATAATCAATTACATAATAATATTAATAACCAATATATAAAGAATTGTGAGTATACCAATCACCTTTGTAAATAATAGAATAGAAGGGGGTTTTACTAAAAATCCCTAAACAATGTGTGAAGTTCCTAAATAATTAAACAGGGAGGACTGGAATGTAAAGTTCCATGATTTAAAATATCAAACGGCCAGGACCAAATCCAAGGAAGAGTCGAATTCAAACCACTGCTTGATAAGGATCAGAGATTCGATACTATCTCCTCGACCACGCAAACCCTAGTATAAATAGAAGAGATCACCATGACCTTGCCCCTTCCCGAAACCCTAGTTCCCTGCCACAATCTCTACTGCTATACATCGAAGGAGACTTGGGGAGTTGAAGCAACCAGCCTTCGACAGGTAAGGTCCTGACCACCATAGTCTCAATACATTGAATTAATCCATTTTTAGGCTTACAACTGCTGTTATCAATTCACATTAAGGTAAGAGGGTAGGTGTTCGATCATATGCTCAATCAGGGACTCATGGGGCATACTTGTGAATCGAGCCCGAGAATGATCAATGACCCATCGTGCCTGCAACCTGATGATTAGCTATAAACTTGTAGGAGTCCTTGTTGTTCAGCCCTTAAGGTTTAAAGTCATGGTGCCTATAACCAGTTTAGGAGTTTGACACTTAGTGTATTAATCCACATAGACATCACTTTTAGACCAAGAGTGTCCTGTTACAGAGTAGCAGTGGTTTTGAGCCCATATGCACATGTCCCAGGCATGTATCACAAGAGTTAAATGTCATATTCTTGTGCTATACACTACCACACAAACCCTTGTACTGTATTATAGCTATAAACAATGTATTATGTATATGAATGATTATACATAGATATATAGCCAAATAATAGTTTTACTGCTAATTGTAATAGGAGTAGATTTATGGGTAAGTATCTCTTATTGTTAACAGAGTAAGACACCTAGAAGATTTCATCAAACATGATGATCTGCTGTAGGCAATACAATTATTGGGTACATTGGCCAATTCTAGAGTTAGAGGATAACTAAATCTCATATTGCACTATAGGATTCCATGTCCTGTCCATATCAGACATCTGTCATTTACATATACTGCACTTCACCAAACATTACCCCTTGTAATCATGCCCTGCATCATCAATCAGCCTATTGCACATGTACACTACATTTATAAAACCTTTACTGCATTACATACATTAAATACCCTTCAGTCCTTGTTTTATTCCAGTTTAGTAAGCTCAGGTAAAACAGTCCATTTGCAAGTAAGAGTTTAAGTCACATGTGCTGGTCAATATCTCAAGACCTTAACTCAGTTAAACCTATGTATTTAGACCATTACCTTCACAATGTAGTGTATGCATTGCAATGCAATTATCACATGCATTTAGCCTTGGCAAGTGCAACAGGACATTGCCTGGACTGCCATGTTTAGCCTTGATTAGCAGCTGGGGATTTATGCCTGTAGGGGTATGGGTCTGTGGTATATATGTGGGACTCATGGTATGTCCTACAGGTTACATACAGTACTCTCACCCATCATCATCTGTGGTTTGAATGAATTACACCAAGATAGGCCCAGATATCCTATTTTGACCACTGCTAATTACATACCCTATTTTATTCCATTATTATTATGCACTTGATTATGGCCATACTGGTATTCCTTATAACACATGACCTGATACTTTGGGGATAGTGCATTGCCTGCTCTATATGTCACTCATAGCAGCCTACCCCATGTCCGGTCACATTGGCCAAAACTGTTCAGGCCTGTGTATAGTTATGACATGATCAGTCCTCAAGTCCACACCTGGGCAAGAGGGTTGACATGATCAGTCCACTGAGTGCAATTGATTTTTAGTCTTTTATTGGCTCTCACAACTTGTCTTGTAGATCTTGCACATTAAGAGTACTTGCATTACCCTGCATGCAAGCCATCTGCCCCGATTAGTCACCTCTTCTCAAGTGCCCAGCCCTTCAAGCCCATAGTTTATAAACCTCATGAGTGTCCTGCATCTTTTGTCCAGTCCTAATGGCAGTAGTAGGTTGGTTAGTGTCCTCACGTATCCGAGATAAGGTAATACAGATCTGTATGGATGGATGAATAGTTAGCTAATTATGTGCCCTGCATTAGGATTATCCTTAGGATTGTTCAGTCATATACTTGAAGTTTAAGTTCTGTCCTTAGCATCAAATGTACCAGTCCCCCCTTCCACATTGCTTTAGCTAGTATATTCAATCCTAATTTCTTGTTCAGTCCTAAATTGGACTGTGCAAGCTTCTTACCTACTTTATTGTTCAAAGCAACATTCAATTCCCTGCCCTATGTTATATGTTCAGATGATACATGTACTGTTCATCTAATATGCACAGGTCATTCCATTTATGGACAGTAACTAGCCATACTAGTTCACTGCTTTTTGGTATCGGTTAAGTGATGTTTAGTCCAGCCCTTTAGTAGTGTGACATTCTTTGTGTTCAATCATAATTGCATGTTCAGATACTCTAGAGTATCAGGTAGTACAGGGGGGAAAGAGATGAACTGCATTAATGGCAGCAGTTAGCCTATCCATAGGCCAAAGTGTCGCACTAGTGTGCAGGTTTGAGATGATGTCTCTTTGGCAGCAGAGCAGTGCCATGATGGCTACCCCTCGTGTATGTGTGTGCCTATATCTATTTGTACTTGTGTGAAGGTGTGTCTCATGTTACATAATCATGAATGACAGCTTGTTTGCTTAACCATTCAGGTTCAGGCTTTACCTTCACAGTCCTGTGTGGGCTTTGCAACACAATGACCCCATGCATTCAGTTTTGGCAAGTTAAAACAGGACAATGCTTGGACTGCCCTACCTTACCTTGTTTAGCAGCAAGGGATTTGTGCCCTGTATAAGAGGGTGTCCCTCGTGTATATGTAAGATTCATAACTTGTATTACACCACCATGCTGCCATAGGAATTAGTGCCATTTCACCTTTGAATGTTATTTTACAGCAAACTTCTACCCATGTCCTGTCACATTAGCCAAATGTGATCAGTCCTATGCATATGAGGTTCAGTCATTCATATGGTATAGGGCACGACCAGGTTCAGATGATACAGTCCTCACATTCTCTTGATTTATATAGGAAGGCTCAACCCTGAGCAATACTGGTTCAGTAACAGAATGGGTATGCTTGTATAATGATTTGTGGGGTTACTTGAGGTACCATGTAGATAAAAAGCATTGAAGACAGGAACCTCTTTCCTATGAAATCCTTGAACATTAGTTAGTAAGCACTTTAATGTTAGCATTCAGTAGCAGCAATTGAAGGTATTATAGCATGCCAACTAACTTCTTTCAGCCTAAGGACATGATAGCAGTCCTAAGATAGGGGATCAGCCTATGTATCTCTAGTTCAACTTCGGATTGTTGTTTAGAATCTCCTTGGATACCCTGCCCACTATGGTGACTAGTTTGTCCAGGAACCATTAAGCTAGGAAACCCAATAGAATGGTAACACCTTAACAACTCAACAAATTCATAGATAGATTTTACTCTACTATCAAAATTGTGTGTTAATTATATTGATCTATCAATAGGTCACTTGAGCTCCGATTTGACATTTGACTCGTACACCCAGCTCAGGACGACAGGCAAGTCCACTTTCTGTTCTACTTCCAATTCTGATGGTTTTGTGCAGTATAAATTCATATGTTCTTTTGCTTAATGACACGATGGACACACGAGTGAGAGACATGAACCTCATTTATTATACTCTTGTTTAGCTTCTTTTCGTGACTTATTTGGGTTCATGAGTACTGGTCGGGAGGGGAAATATCCTAGTAGACGTGTGAACTTCCCATTCTATCCCCCGTGTCTTTCGTGGAGAATAGCAGCTGCACACGACACGTGCAGGGTGCCGGATTACCCCATAGTCGTTCACATGTCGAAACAGATATTTCAATTCACTTAGATAACTTATCTTTTATTATTTTTCACCACTTGACATGTCACTATGCTTTCACATTCTTTCCAGCTAACATATTATTCTGCGACTCATACTTTATTCTAGATATACCATGTCATCATATTACTGTTCAGTTTCTTTTCACATATGTTATATTCATGTACCGTCGACTCTATTATGTTGCGAATAGTTTTTCAGCTTGTGTGCTTGTTCCAATCCTGACTGGATAACCAACATTTTTAGGTGAGGAGTTAGAGAACTTTTGTACTACATATTATGAGCACACTGCAGATCCCGACTTTGGTGCACAGGACGAGTTGGAGGCTGCTTATGCAGACTTGCCTGCTACAGATGGCTTCCAATAGTCTTATTTTATTATGTTCATAGCTTGTTTAGCTGAGACTTTTAGTTGTATTTCCTATTTGAGTCTCATGAGTTGATGTTTTCTAGTACATCACTTTTCTTTGGAGATTACGACACTTGATACATTTTTATATTGGAGTTTCGTCAGATTATGCATTATCTATCTCTCCAAGTTATTTATAGAATTCATTATAATTTGCCTCTTTGTGAATTGTTACTTTGTGAAAATGAATATAAACTACGTGGTTGTATTTGTAAACTGCGGAGATGACTAGACAACGTTCTACCGTCGATACCATGACGTAGGCTGGACGTACCCACGGATCATGCCCAATTACTGGGTACGGGTCGTGACAAAATCTCCACTTATTACAATACAAGTTCCAACAGAGAAAACTAAACCATAAACTAGCAATCTACTCCAAGCTCTACTGGTCCTCTAGGCTAGCTGTGAATCTCTATGTTACCTGTAATATTTTCAACAGGTCCAGTCAGGATAGGAACGAGCACAATACATCTCATGCAGTTCATATCATGTCAGAAGATAATAAACATGCAATGGAGTACGATATATGAATAACTGAAGGAATGTACATGAATTAAAAAAGATAACTGTAATAAAAATATTTACTATAAGTAGAAAACTATCAGTGACTAGTGAATCAAAGTACAAGATAGACATGTGAACAGCTGGAGGTGATTCATGAGAGGTTGAACATGGCTATACTACTTTGGAATTATTCACAAGACTATTTCTACTCCCCCATCCCCAATCAATACACAAGGATCCAGACATGTTACATTAAGATTCATGATCTCACTGCCTCATAATTGAGAGCACACGTGAAATTGATTCATGGGGGCTATGTGAACATGAGAGTACGTGAATCGCAAGAGTATACATGAATAGTGAAGCATAAAGATACATGATGTAAGTGAAACACACATGACATAAAGTACCTGATGCTCCCGAGGAAATAACATCTCATGAAAAGATCCATACAGTACCAATCCGTGTTACCAACGTGACAGCATACAAGTAAAGTAATCTAGAGCAGGAATATAAGTTCTAGCAAGTATAAAACGGTCAGAGAATGTACTCGCCTGATACCCTGAACAGCTGATATGAAAAGATGTCCAACTGGAGTCATAGAGTCCTAGTTATAGCAACACAGGTTATAAAGATTTCAATTTATATGGTAATTGAAATTATAATACAATCTACATGAGTCTAAGTCAATCTAGGTCAAAGTCAACTCTTGGTCAACTCTGGTCAACTATAAAGTCAAACTAGGTCAACTCTAGTCAACTGTGGTCAAACTAGCTAGGGTTGGGTCAACTATGGTCAACTAGTTTAGGTTAGGCAATTCTAGGTCTAAACAAACTAAGTATATGCAAATCAAGTATCCAAGATAGCTACTAACTCATAGCCTCAGTCACTTGCTAAACCAAGCACAAAACTAAACATAAGCTAACAAAGGACACAAACTTAGTCATATAATGTATATATATTATTCACATTCACATATTCATATACATAGATATATATAGGAAAGCCATATATATAGGCACACACACACACACACACACACACACACACACACATATATATATATATATATATATATATATATATATATATATATATATATATATATATATATATATATATTACCTCTCTTTATATATATATATATATATATATTATATATATATATATATATATATATATATATATATATATATATATATAAAGAGAGGTAATATATATATATATATATATATATATATATATATATATATATATATAAAGAGAGGTAAAATAGTAAGTGAGTATGTGTGTGTTTGGCATGTATGTGGAAGGATATGTATTAATGTTCTCAGATTTAGTGATAGGTAGGTGTATGTGATATGGGATACATGGTGTCAAAGGGTGTATGAATGCATGTGTGTAAAAGGTTATAGGTTAACTCGGTTTATAGAAATGCATACATACATACTTACATTGCATACATGTATACATACATATCATATATGCATACTTGCATTCATTCATGCACCTATACATACATACATAGATGCATACATACATATTTGAATACATTATATACTTGAGTACATTATATTCGTATATGCATAATCTACATTATATTACATTCATTCCTGCATACATGCATACATATAATATATGCATACAAACTAATATATTTAACTCAAAATATATGTGAATACATACATTTTATTACCTTAACACACATATATATATCATTCATTCATATCCCATATACATGCATACTTCAGTTCATGCATTATATCCATTCACATATCATTAAGTTGCATGCATATACTTATTTTCATTACATACATGTCATTCATGTATATTACATACTTAAATGAATCTATACATTATATACATTGTATACAACATGTAAAATAGAAGAGAAAAAAGGGGGAAAAACTGAAATGGAAAGGGAAGGAAGAAAAAATGTAAGAAAAAGGGAAAACAGTGGACATATACATGCTTGCATCATATATTCTACATTACCGTACATGCTATCATTATATATTGTATTACATTATTTATATATTATGCATTCATATCTATCATTACATGTATACCTTGCATTCATATCTAGCATTCATTATATACTTTCATGCATACATTGTATATCATTCTTTCATTCATACATTTATGCATTGCTTACATACATTACATTGATTGCATTCCTACATGCTTGTATTCAACCATATATATGCATATTTGTAAAGAGGATATATATCATATATATATATCATTTTATTCATCTGACATATCATGCATTACATACTCTACATTCATTTAATATCCATACTATATAGGCTCATAGGTTACACAAAATGCCTATGTCGTATAGTCACTCTTCTACTTAAAACCAATACTGTACCAATTTAGCCTTCACTAAATTCTAGGATTAAATTATGTTATAGTACTTCGTGTTAGCTTTCCGAAACTTCAAACGGATCGCATTTTCGTGTCCAAAAGCTTCCGAAATCGCGAAAATATCGAAACATGTTTGTCTTTCGTACAGCTGACACTCAAATAATTCTACAGAAAGTTCCAGAAATAATTTGGCTTATTAAAATATATATTTGGAAAGCTAACTTCGATACAGTTCTTTAAAAAAATAGGAAATTAATCGGAGTTCTAAGCTAAAAGTTATGACATTTCTAAGTTGCTTTGGTTAATAAAAACGTGGATGAATATTATGACGAATTTGAGTTGTTTTGGACAAAAGAAACACATGTAGGCCAGGATACTTGGATACCAACATAGGTATCCAAATGAAACTTATTCTAACCATCCTAACTAAGATAAATCCACTCTCTAACCATTCTAAAACTGAATTTAAATATCTATATAAACTATTATCATACATACATACACATGGGGTGTCCTAATTTGGGATCTATCAAGTAGGACACAAGACATATCTAAAATCCTCAAGAGAGCTCTAAATGACCTCAAATTTGAATCTAAATAGGGTACATGCATGGGGGTGGATCCTATGGGTTCAAAACTAACTAATATGCATAGGAAATCAATTTAGAGGGTTGATTTTACCTATTGGGAGTAGAATTCCAATGATACTCCCAAGGACATGATTCCGACACGAAGATCTTCCAAAAAGGACACTCCTCCTTGCACTTTGCTCCAAATCTTTGCTAGCACCCTCCCTTGGTAGTATGAGAAGGTTGGATGGAAGTTTTGGTGGAGGGATGTAAGAATTTGGAGATCAAATCAAAGAGGAAAGCTCTCTAATTTGGAGAAGAACACTTTGTGAAGGAAAAGAGGCAAGATGGAATGAAATGAAAGGAAGGGAGGCTAACCTACCTATAGTGTCTTCCATTATATGAATTAGTGTTAGGTTTTAGATGTAGATGAGTGGCTAGAGCTTGTCCACCCAATTATAAGCCTTCCTATTGGTTCAACTAGTCATAGGGCTTTCTTTTTCACAAATATCCTAAGAGTAAATATCCTTCCTAGAAATATCTAGATATTGTTAATCTTGTCATTACTAGGTTACCCTAATCAAGACTCTAAGCTCAAGGCTAATCTAGATTAGGCTAAGATTCTAGGTCAAGTCTCAACCTAACAATTAGCACATATTTAATTAATACAATTTATAATTTCACAAAATTATCAAAATAACCAAAATACCCTTAGGCTAAAAGTAGTAGTATGACATTCTAATCACATGATTAGGCTTTCATGGTCATGGTTAGTCTCTAGGCTTAGCAAAACTAGGGTTTAACTAGTTAACCATCAAAATCACAATTCAACATTTTAAATAGTTTTAAATTGATTAAAAATTACCAAAAATTACAACATGAGTTAAATCTTATTATTGATTAATCAAAATTATAAAAGTTCAAAATTATCCTCATTTTAGAAAAATGGGTGTTACAAGTCTACACTCCTTAGAAGAATTTTGTCCTCGAAATTAAGATGGTCGTACTTCTTCTAGAGTCTCGTCCCCAACAATCATGGTCTCAGAACCTACCTAAATCATACAATTTAAAAGAATGGCAAACAGGATCATGGCATACGGTGGCAGTTGAAAGTCTCATCTAGGTATACTAGTCATGCTAAACCAAAACGGTCATAGGGTATCAAAACATACAAACAATCTGGGGTGCTAAACTGGAAAATTTATAGAAACAACAAATCATCAAGGCTGTAAGACAGTCTACCATCCTATATGAAACTGGTAATTATCAAAAATAAAATAAAAATAACTAGTAATTATCTATAAAGGGGTACTATTCAAAGAAAAATCAAAATCAAAAGTTTAAAGAACGAAAGTCAATAGCATTAAAATCCAATCACAATATATATTAAGAAAATTTAGTCTCGATACGATCTAAGTTGATCAATTCTGGGAAATCAAGATTTGGGCAATATGGAGGGCAAGGTCATCGAAGTCTGAGCACGAGCATACAAGGATGGAGATTCACGTCACAATTAAATTTAATTCAATTGAGTACGATCCAAGATATTAATATGATAAGAAAAGATGATCAAAGTTGATTGGTCGTGATTAAGGGAGCTAGGATTCAATGATATTGAAAACTTTTAAAGGGTGATTCAAAGATATGGAATAAGTTAAATTTCTCCTTTTAAAGGAAAAATAAGAGAAAAGATTTCATAGGAAAGTCAAGTTAATCATCTCTCTATGATACTAACAAGTTTATCATTTGCCAATCATATTTTTATCTCACAAGTCCCAATATAAAAATCAACCTTTGTATGACTACCATCAAAATTATATCCTTTCGTCATAAAGATTTGACCTTGCCATGATCACCATAGGTTAAATTTCTAAGTTTCGAAACATTATTCATGAAGCATACCCTTCTTACTAGGAATCAAAACTGACTACTTAATCATCATAAATCTAAATTCTTCCACCTTGTCCTGAATTGGATCCGAAGCCTCTAAATCAAGTTTTATGTAATCCTTGAACTTATTCAATTTACTCTCCTTGTATTATTTAAATCTAAACCAACTAGGCCTTACAAAACTTATTCTTCATCATAATTTCAACCTTCATATTTCCTTCAACGTACACCTTCAATATTATTCTCCTGAAATTCAAAATTTTCACAAAATCTCTGTATTTTATATAACTCAAAATCCTTGCATTCTTTCTGTTTCTAGCCATTTCTTATAATATTTTATTCAATTTTATATCATCATTGCATATAGTTAAAATCTCTTCTCTATTACTAAATTCCTAAATTTAACATCATAGCCTTAAAGTGTAACGTCCCAAGAATCAATAACCAAAATTTATCCAAGTTCTCGAAACTAAGTTGACCTCGAATATCCTCATCAGTTATGAAATACATCTATGAATTATTCATACCCAAAAGATTTCTCTAATTATGATTGTTCCTAAATTGATAATATAACTCTCTTGATTTCATCCTCAAATTCATTCGCATCTCTATCCCAAACCTATATCAAGGTCCATCATATTATACCCCTAGCAAGATTATCACAAGATAACAAATTAAGTCTTTTTCGAGTTAGATGATTTACTTTACTTTCTTGACCTTTTGAAGGTGAAAAGATATGGAGATTCAAGGATTTCAAAGTATAGCTGACAGAATTAGATACGAGAGACAGGTGATTGATGTAATCAGTACAGTTTTATTTTTATTTTTACAAAAAATGATAATACAAGAAATAATGATAAAATCTGTTCTTCATCAACTGTTAAAAAGAAATGAACCCATTTAAGATAAAATCTGATACCATACACGTCTTCCTAAAATTATGTTGTCAGAATTTTGCCACGCCAGTAAGCATATCTGCAATAAACAATAGAGTCCATAACGAAAGTATACACCCTATAGTCATGTTATCTAGAATTCTTACCACGCCACCCGGTATGGCTGTAAGAAAATCTAGATTTCATAACTAGGATAAGTATATCTAAATTAGGCTCTACGTCCTTGTCATGCTAGCAAATATGACTGTGATAAATTCTAAACTCCATAAATAAAGTAGACTTTTATCTTTCTTACTGTCCTTATCAAGTATGTTATCATGTTATACCTTAATTCCAAAAAGATGTGTATATATATATATATATATATACAAACTCAAATTCAACAACTAACATCAAGATTCAAAATTCAACAATAATCTATCAAAAATCAAATTCAATAACAGAAAGTAAGGGTGAATCAAATCAAGGGAAAAAGAGATTTCAAATCGAAGTTAAAATAAGATTCTCAAGGGTCGTCCCAGGAATCTCTCAAGAAATTCTAACAGTAATTGAGTATCCTTTCATTCTAACACCTATTCCTTATCTCTAATCGCAGGTGCGCAGCAGTATAACTAATCGTCGTACTACCACGACTTCGCACAAATGCGAATCTCGACCTGCATGGCTACCACTAAAAATGTATCACGACCCGTACCCAGTGTAAGAGCACGAAAAGTGGGTACGTCTAGCCTACGCCGCAGTATCGGCGGTAGAACGTTGTTCTAGGTTACTATCTAATCAACAACTCAAGCAATTATATAATATACTTGTCAAATCTCAAATCCGAACGGAGGACAAGTATAGATATAATAAAACTCAATCACAGTCTAAGAACGATAGGATAACACAGAAGTCTATACTAAACTCAAAGCAACAACTTAAATAAACTTCTATAATAATAATATATCAAACATTCTCAAATGCAACTCAAATCTCCACTTATTACAATACAAGTTCCAACAGAGAAAACTAAACCATAAACTAGCAATCTACTCCAAGCTCTACTGGTCCTCTAGGCTAGCTGTGAATCTTTATGTTACCTGTAATATTTTCAACATGTCAAGTCAGGACAGGAACGAGCACAATACATCTCACGCAGTTCATATCATGTCAGAAGATAATAAATATGCAATAGAGTACGATATATGAATAACTGAAGGAATGTACATGAAGTAAAAAAGATAACTTTAATAGAAATATCTACTATAAGTAGAGAACTATTAGTGACCAGTGAATCAGAGTACGAGATAGACATGTGAACAGTTGGAGGTGATTCATGAGAGGTTGAACATGGCTATACTACTTTAGAATTATTCACATGACTATTTCTACTCCTCCATCCCCAATCAATACATAAGGATCCAGACATGTTACATTAAGATTCATGATCTCATTGCCTCATAACTGAGAACACACGTGAAATTGATTCATGGGGGGCTCTGTGAACATAAGAGTACATGAATCACAAGAGTATACATAAATAGTGAACATGAAGATACATGATGTAAGTGAAACACACATAACATGAAGTACCTGATGCTCCCGAGGAGGATAACATCTCATGAAAAGATCCATATAGTACCAATCCGTGTTACCAACGTGACAACATACAAGTAAAGTAATCTTGAGCAGGAATATAAGTTCTAGCAAGTATGAAACGGTCAGAGAATGTACTCGCCTGATATCCTGAACAGATGATATGAAAAGATGGCCAACTGGAGTCATAAATTCCTAGTTATAGCAACACAGGTTATAAAGAGTTCAATTTACATGGTAATTGAAATTATAATGTAATCTACATGAGTCTAAGTCAATCTAGGTCAAAGTCAACTCTTGGTCAACTCTGGTCAACTATAAAGTCAAACTAGGTCAACTCTAGTCAACTGTGGTCAAACTAGCTAGGGTTGGGTCAACTATGGTCAACTAGTCTAGGTTAGTCAATTCTAGGTCTAAACAAACTAAGTATATGCAAATCAAGTATCCAAGATAGACACTAACTCATCGCCTAAGTCCCTTGCTAAACCAAGCACAAAACTAAACCATAAGCTAACAAAGCACACAAACTTAGTCATATAATGTATATATATTATCCACATTTCACATATTCATATACATAGATATATATAGGAAAGCTATATATATAGGCACATACACACACACACACACACATACACACACACACACACACACACACATATATATTTTTTTTCACACACACACACACACACACACACACACACACACATATATATATATATATATATATATATATATATATATATATATATATATATATATATATATATATATATATATAAAGAGAGGTAAAAGAGTAAGTGAGTATGTGTGTGTTTGGCATGTGTGTGGAAGGATATGTGTTAATGTTCTCAGATTTAGTGATAGGTAGGTGTATGTGACATGGGATACATGGTGTCAAAGGGTGTATGAATGCATGTGTGTAAAAGGTTATAGGTTAACTCAGTTTATAGAAATGCATACATATATACTTACATTGCATACATGCATACATACATATCGTATATGCATACTTGCATTCATTCATGCACCTATACATACATACATAGATGCATACATACATATTTGAATATATTATATACTTGAGTACATTATATTCATATATGCATACTTTATATTATATTACATTCATTCCTGCATACATGTATACATATAATATATGCATACAAACTCATATATTTAACTCAAAATATATGTGAATACATACATAACATTACCTTAACACACATATATATATATCATTCATTCATATCCCATATACATGCATACTTCAGTTCATGCATTATATCCATTCACATATCATTAAGTTGCATGCATATACTTATTTTTATTACATACATGTCATTCATGTATATTACATACTTACATGAATATATACATTGTATACAACATGTAAAAATAGAAGCGAAAAAAGGGGGAAAAACTGAAATGGAAAGGGAAGGAAGAAAAAATGTAAGAAAAAGGAAAAACAGTGGACATATACATGCTTGCATCATATATTCTATATTACCGTACATGCTATCATTATACATTGCATTACATTATTTATATATTATGCATTCATATCTATCATTACATGTATACCTTGCATTCATATCTAGCATTCATTATATACTTTCATGCATACATTGTATATCATTCTTTCATTCATACATTTATGCATTGCTTACATACATTACATTGATTGCATTCCTACATGCTTGTATTCAACCATATATATACATATTTGTAAAGAGGATATATCATATATATATCATTTCATTCATCTGACATATCATGCATTACATACTCTACATTCATTTAATATCCATACTATATAGGCTCATAGGTTACACAAAATGCCTATGTCGTATAGTCACTCTTCTACTTAAAACCAATACTGTACCAATTTAGCCTTCACTAAATTCTAGGATTAAATTATGTTATATTCCTTCGTGTTAGCTTTCCGAAACTTCAAACGGATCATATTTTCGTGTCCAAAAGCTCCAGAAATTGCAAAAATACCGAAACATGTTTGTCTTTCGTACAGCTGACACTCAAATAATTCTACAGAAAGTTCCAGAAATAATTTGGCTTATTAAAATATATATTTGGAAAGATAACTTCGATACAGTTCTTTAAAAAATGGGAGATTAGTCGGAGTTCTAAGCTAAAAGTTATGACATTTCTAAGTTGCTTTGGTCATTAAAAACATGGATGAATATTATGACGAATTTGAGTTGTTTTGGACAAAAGAAACACATGTAGGCCAAGATACTTGGATACCAACATAGGTATCCAAATGAAACTCATTCTAACCATCCTAACTAAGATAAATCCACTCTCTAACCATTCTAAAACTGAATTTAAATATCTATATAAACTATTATCATACATACATACACATGGGGTGTCCTAATTTGGGATCTATCAAGTAGGACACAAGACATATATCTAAAATTCTCAAGAGAGCTCTAAATGACCTCAAATTTGAATCTAAATAGGGTACATGCATGGGGGTGGATCCTATGGGTTCAAAATTAACTAATATGCATAGAAAATCAATTTAGAGGGTTGGTTTTACCTATTGGGAGTGGAATTCCAATGATACTCCCAAGGACATGATTCCGACACGAAGATCTTCCAAAAAGGACACTGCTCCTTGCACTTTGCTCCAAATCTTTGCTAGCACACTCTCTTGGTAGTATGAGAAGGTTGGATGGAAGTTTTGGTGGAGGGATGTAAGGATTTGGAGATCAAATCAAAGAGGGAAGCTCTTTAATTTGGGAAAGAACACTTTGTGAAAGAAAATAGGCAAGATAGAATGAAATGAAAGGAATGGAGGCTAACCTACTTATAGTGGCTGCCATTATATGAATTAGTGTTAGGTTTTAGATGTAGATGAGTGGTTAGGGCTTGTCCACCCAATTCTAAGCCTTCCTATTGGTTCAACTAGTCATAAGGCTTTCTTTTTCACAAATATCCTAAGAGTAAATATCCTTCCTAGAAATATCTAGATATTATTAATCTTTTCATTACTAGGTTACCCTAATCAAGACTCTAAGCTCAAGGCTAATCTAGATTGGGCTAAGTTTCTAGGTCAAGTCTCACCTAACAATTAGCACATATTTAATTAATATAATTTACAATTTTACAAAATTGTCAAAATGACCAAAATACACTTAGGCTAAAAGTAGTAATATGACATTCTAATCACATGACTAGGCTCCCATGGTCATGGTTAGTCTCTAGGCTTAGCAAAACTAGGATTTAACTAGTTAACCATCAAAATCATAATTCAACATTTTAAATAGTTTTAAATTGATTAAAAATTACCAAAAATCACAACATGAGTTAAATCTTATTATTGATTAATCAAAATTATAAAAGTTCAAAATTATCCTCATTTTAGAAAAGTGGGTGTTACACCTTCTGATTGTCTTTTGTCTCTCCCTTGACGTTAATTACAGTATTAATTATGTTATCAAACACGTTCTTCTCGATATGCATGACGTCAAGGTTACGTCTAATCAGATTTGTTCTCCAATATGGCAGATCCCAGAATATACTCCTTTTGGTCTAGTTATGATCTTCGCCAAATCCCTCGCAACGGCTGCTCGTTGTAGGATCTTCAATAGCACTTGGGATTTCTTTTACTTGCTCCCATGTGTCCTCTTCGGACCACATTGGCGGTGGATCGCCCTACTCCATAGCTACGGCACGGAAAGTAGTTCTGTTCCTACGGTACGGATGGTCTTTCGCCAAGAACTGCCGATGACAATCAAAGAAGCATGGCTTTCCTCCATGTCTCAAACGAAAAGCCTTAGTACGGTCCATGCAATACGGACATAAAATTCGACCATGAGTGCTACATCCAGATAACATTCTATAAGCCGAAAAGTCAATGATTGTCCACATTAGTGCTGCCCGCATCTGAAAATTCTATTTTTTTGAAGCATCATACGTGTACGCCCCTGTTTCCCATAGCTGCTTTAGCTCATCTATCAACGGCTGTAAGTACACGTCGATGTTCCTCTTTGGGTTGTTCGGACTGGGGATGATAATAGTTAAGAACATGTAAGGTGTCTTTATGCATATCTAAGGCAGTAGGTTGTACGGAGTGAGGATTACCGGCCAACATGAATATTGGGAGCCTGAAAGACCAAATGGGGTGAAACCATCAGAGCAGAGCCCGAACCTTATTTACGCGCATCAGAAGCGAAATTAGGATATGCTCGATCGAAGTGCTTCCACGCTTCTCCATCAGATGGGTGATCCAATACTCCTTCGGTCTGTTGTCGCTTGTGCCAACTCATATTTTGACAGTCTCTTTCACCATGAGCAACCTCTGCAATCGCAGCGTCAATGACAAGTAGTACATTGAAGCAGTCGGTCTTCTAGGCTTGCCTGCAGTAGTTGACTTGTAGCGATCAGTACCACAGAATCTACACACTTCTGCATCCTTGTGATCTTTATAGTAAAGCATGCATCCGTTCTGACAGCAATCGATCTTGTCGTATCCCATCCAGAGGGATCTCACCATCCTCTTAGAGCGGTAGAAGTCTTTCGGTAACTTGGTACCCTCCGGTAAGATATCGGTAATCAACTCGAGCACTCTATTGTAGCATTCTTGCGACATGTTAAAGTCAGACATTATGCTCAAGAGCCGAGTGATCACCTCTAACGGTGAATGGTCCTCACAGCCAGGGTACAAAGGAGTCCTTGTATTCTCCAGCAACTCCATGAACTTCTTGGCATCGGCATTCGGTGCCTCCTCAGCTGCGTCACGGTTGTATTGATCGAAACTAGGCCCCGCAGCGTCGAAGACCATGTTCATGTACTCATTTTTGTCACCAGTTCGGTTGTGGACATTCATATAAGGCTCCACATAAGGCTTCGCTTGGAATGCTAAAGGTACAAGCTCTCCGTGTGCGGTCCATTAGTAGTAATTCGGAAGAAAACCCTTTGTGTATAAGTAATATGTCACATCCAATTATGGTTGAAACTTTATGTTTCGACATTTTGCACACGGGCACATAATGTCCATGTCGTCCATGAATTGAGGAAACGCCTTCGCGAATTGGAGGAATTGTTCTACTCCGGCGATGTATTCATCTCGTACACCGTACCTATCATCTCGAATGCGGTTGTACATCCACGAACGGTCTAGCAGATACATGGATATAGCCATTTCTAGATATCTAGAAATATGAATAAACTTCAAAACTAAAATGAATATACTACATACTATATATATACATATATACTGCGAGACCCCTAGGGGCCCAACCCCGAGCAGCAGACCCCCCAACCCCACGAGCAGCAAGAAGGTCCTAACCCGACGTACGGTAGTGACTCGGGACCATTCCTATGAGTATCGGGATCAAGGAAAATAGATGACGACATTAACCAACCAATAAACTATGTGTTACAAATATCGGCACTATCGGTACGTGGTCTCGAATCGGAGTATCAGATTTTTTTGGTGTCAAAAAATAAATAATTATTACTAAATTATCATATTTTTCGGTACTATCGGTGCCCCTGACCCAGCCCCCCCCCCCCCCGCACCCCTCCCCTCCTACACCACCCCTAACCATTGTTTCACTTAACAAAAATGCCTTGGGAATTGGCTTTTGAAAATAAAACGAGAAAAAGTACAAGAAGTATAAATTTGATTCTGGGAAAGTATTGCTGTAGAAGTCTGATCTGTAAATGATCACTTTGTTCCTTGGACCATACGATGATGATGAAGATCGCTGCTTGAAGATGAACAACTTGGAAGAACTAAGTCACCAGAAAGGTATCGACGCACTTGGGCACTGATGGCGAGGCCGAATGCTTTCCTGCTTTACTTCACTCTGTTCTGAAAGAAAGGTTGAAGAAGAATGCTCTAGAGAATAAAAAATCTCTGAGTTCTAATCTCTCTATCTTTTCTCCTGTCTCTGTGTGTGTGTGTTATGAGAAAATAAGTCCATTTATAGACTTGGGCTCTTGTGCGTAAAAACTCAGCAAAAGTTCCGTCTTTACGCTAACAACTGCCACCTACGACCGAAGTCATCCTCTGTATATGTTGACACGTGTCCCATTATTTCAGTAAGAATAGGATGCACGTACACACGTTCTTCAAGATATGTGGCATGAAAGCCATGTAGGCAGACCACGTTCTCAACTGATGAAGAAGAATAGGGCGTAAAACAACCCCAATGTACTCTGAGCGTAAAGCAGTGGACTGGGCGTAAAACAGCCCTGTCATAGATTTCCTACGTAAAGTGGTTATTAAATAACCTTGAGCGTAAAGTAGCCCAAATAGACTTTACGCACACGTCGACTTTCGAACGTAAAAACTCATATAATCTCCGTGCGTAAAAGAAGCCATAGTGTGAGCATAAAGTAGCTCAGTCCACATACTAAACGACAACATTGGTCTCTGTATAAAACAAATCCCTTCGAAATCTGTGGTATATGCCATCATCAATATCTTCATGTCAGACTTTGCATTAAATGCGAGACTTTGACAGCTCTGTCCAGCGTAAAAAGAGGGTTGGCCTATCTTAGGCGTAAAACCATTGTCTTGACCCTGGCGACTTTAGGCGTAAAAGCGATTAGCCTTGTCTTGGGCGTAAAGTGTTTAACCTCCCTGCGGCTAAAGTAGATCAATTTGAGTAGAATGATCTATCACTTTGACTCATTCTGTGAAGCACTTTTTACGCTCCTACAAGACCCCCTTCAAAGTTTTCAAATATACCCAAAATTTGAAACACTTTGAATAGCAGCGTAAAAGTTGAGATTTGACCAGTCAGCGTAAAATTCGGGATACGCAACAATCATCCGCGTAAAAGCGGGGGATATCCAACAGTCGGCGTAAAATCTGGAATTTGAACCGATTTGAAATTTCCCTATAAATAGGGTTCTTCGGAGAGAGAAAACACTTTTACTCATCTTTTTGCAATCTCGAATTTCTTTGCCCTGTCTTTCTTCGAAACCCTCACTTTGATCCGATGGCTCCCAAGAAATCATCCGCCGCTAGCAACAAGGGGAAGAAACCAGCTGTTGATTCGTCGTCGGCCGACCATGCAAAAACTCCCATTCCGTCGTCAACACCACACCGACAACCCAACCCGGCCGTAGCTCCGCCTATGATGGGTAAAACCCTATTCTTTGGCTGGAAAAACCCATCGAGGAAGGAAAAGATAACCCAAACCTTTAGTTTTTACGCCCAAGTTATACGTGTTAGCGTAAAAACTGAAATGACAATATACGCCCACGTTGTACGTGTTAGCGTAAAAGATAAAAAGAACACGCCCACATTATACGTGTCAGCGTAAAATTTGGATTACGCCCACAATTAATGTGCTAGCGTAAAACTTAACTACGCTCATATTCATACATGCCAGCGTAAAAAGTTATATTACGCTCACATTAACATGTGGTAGCGTAAAATTCATCAATCACTGAGAGACTTTGTAAAACAAAGACTTCATAAAGTTTTATCAACTTTTAGTAAGCATAAAAGTCATAAAACTTCTAAACTAATTTGATCTCTTTTGTCCTTTTGTCAGGGGATTTGCAAGTTCACCCTCTCGCAGACGTTTTCGGCTCGTCAGTTGGCATGGTGGGTTCGAACTATCTGGAAGATTTATCTCATGTCCAATTTCCACAATCGAACCCTGAATACCCAGTAGAGAGGGCACAATTGATAGCAGCTCAAGGGGATAGGATGTTGTTATCCATGATAGACGGGGAAGTACTGATGTCACTAGATAATCAACAATTCCTGAAGCCAGCTTTCTTATTTGGAGATGCGATAGATTATAAATCACAGACTCATCCCAAAAAGGAGGCTTGGGTATTTAGATATGGAGAAAGGGTAATGTATCTCCCTGACATGGACAGGGATTACCCTATATCTGCTTTCGTCCATGCTAGCCATCACCATCAAATACTGTGGAATTTGACTCCCAGTAGCTATGGTAGACCAGGCAGAATCATTTTTAGAAGGGAGAAAGCGAATGACATGGGTTATCATGTTAGCACTCCTTGTGGTGGTGTTATTCCATTTTCTGGACTAATGCCTGGGTTTACACCGAGCGAGGATTTATCCCTCATCCAGCCGGTCCAGGTTTCCATGTTCATAAATAGATTCATAAGGGAAGGAGTCTTATATCCTCAGACCAACCCTAGGCTGACAGGGTGGCTGACCCCTTATAGTGGTAACTGGATCCAGATCAGCAACTGGGTCATGAAATACTTTAAAACAGAATTGGAGGACATCGATTTGTATGAAGCAGTAACATCTACTAGTTATGGCATTCCGCCGAATGGCAATCTGTTCTTGGCTTTATTGGAATTGTACATGAGTTCGACGGGAACTTTCGTAACTCCTCATGGTGAGATGGGTCTGGCCCTACATGAGATGCAGTTTATCTCGAAGCTACCAATGGGCGAGTTCCCCTATGAAGAATATATTCCCTCCAATCGAGAATTGGCAGAAATTCGGGAGAAGAATCTCGAACTGGTGCAAGTCTACGAAGAACTCATGTGCCATTATCTGATTTATACCAGCATGTATGAAACCGGATCATATTTGGCATACATTACAAAATAGACAACTTATCTATTTTATCATGAAAATAGAGTGTCCAGGACAGAGAAGAGCAGGTTCCGAGAAGATAAGACTCATGTCATCAAGCCTTGCTCTATAATTCCTGCAGATTTAATTCAGGAATTGATGGTGTCGCAGAAAGCTCGCGACCGATATCTGTCTACCAAAACTGGAGACATCCCTGCGGGGACTGAAGCTTTAAGCTACCTGAGGCAGGGTAGTCAAAAGATGTCGAAGAAGGCCTTGTTGGCAGGCTTCTTATCCTTATGGCTGCGCAGATGGGTCGTGCCAGGGATCAGTACTGTGGACCGAATTCACCGCAATGTATTGTGGCCAGCGGTCCGTCTGGTATTCAAGAACAGAATTAACCTGTTATCGGCAATGGTATGCCGAATAAATACAGGTCTACGGATTTCTGGTGAAGAACTAATCAATAATGCTCCTCACAATTTTCCAAGGGTAGAGTTACCATTCACCTATCTGATAGGTTGGTTACTACACCATAATTGTAATTTGTTGCCACCATGCCCTGAGGATGAAGCTAGGATTTTTCTCCAAAAATTTAGCAAATCCACGTGGAGAACTACAACGTTGGCAGATACCCGAGCAGCATTAAATTATTCGCATGGCTGGAATTTCTTCTGCACCAGACCACCAGTTCCGGCTGACTTCCTCGGTGTACAATTTGAAGATAGAGCAGAAAAATCGGCCTTATTGCCAAGATCTATCTACCGATGGTTAGTGTACATCAGACCCTCTCATCTGATGTACAGGAATGAAGATAATGTGCATTCGAGCCTTATCTGCCAAGTAGGTTCGCTCGTCAGTTTGGATATGACCAACTTTATGTTGGCAATCCTTCCGCTAGCTTCTATCATTATGGGAAGCTGATCGACGGTGCACGAGCATGGAGATATTTTGGAGCTGCATGTACTGGCGCTAGATTTACCATATCTATAGCCACTAGTACAACTGACCTACGCATACTTCATTCGTATGCTCATTTCTATACATCTATCCGCTCTTTTGAAGACGGTTATAGTATGCAAGGAAGTCTTCGGTAGGATCAAGAGGGAAATGTCGAAGAACCTATCAGGATAACCCCAGATATACCAGACAATACTGCCACTATAGATGAATTTCTGGCAGTAATTCCTAGGGGAGCTGGGGAGGTAGCCGCGGGACCAATAGTTATTGGAAAGACCCACAAACGAAAGCAGAACACAGCTACCATTTCTCCGGTAAAGTCTCCAGAGAAAAAAAAAAATCTACCACCAAAGGGCCTTCCAAACCAAGGGCCCACACTCCAGAAGATGACACTTTGATTGAAGAGGATCATCTTGTCGGTTCTTCCTCAGTCCATCCAGGAGAAGGATCTTCAGCCCCTCCACCAATAGTTGGATCAGGAGCTGTAACACTTTTGTCTCCTGGGCTTCTTAGCACCTCACTCCATTTATCTTTGCCAACCAAGGCACAGGTTACAGAGGGTGCTACTACTGTATCCACCGCTGATCAAGACCGCATCCCGTCAGACGAACTGGCTCTTGACTTCGAGGATGATGACTGGGATGGTGATTATAATACATATCTTGAAAAAAAATGCATATATTCCAAGTATTACACAAAACCTATACGGAATTATATATCATGATTTTGTATATTAACTTATTTTGTTCGTTTTTTGCAGATGTTATAATTGCACCAAAACCTATGGCTCCTCCTCCTCAAGAAGAAGATATTTATGAAGAAAATGCAAAATCTGCTAATGAGACTTCTTCTTCTAGCGAAGAGGGTGCTAATGAAGAGGGAGTACGACAACCCGCGGTGGAGCATCAAGAAGCACATCCTGAAGTATCCTCTCATGTTGAAGATCATTATCAGAAAGAGGCTGCAATAGACCTCACTGTAGGTGATGATGAACCTGCTGGAGGAGAACCGGTCTTAAAAGAATCAGCTATAGAAGATTTTACTGCAACTGAAGCAGTGGAAAATCCTGCGGAGCCGACAGTTGAAGAAGGTGCTGAACCCAGGGGAGTGATAGCATCTTCTACTGTAGCTGCTGATTCAATATCAGCTTTTGATAAGCCAATGCCGGAACCTGAACCAGCTCCTGCAATTGTCACCACATCCACCAATATCACCGCCGCCAGAACTCCAGAAATGACTGAAGTAACAGATGTTGAAGATATTGCTCCTGAAGTTCTTGGGAACCAAATAACAGCAGTGACAACAACAACTCTACCTCCGTCTTTTGTTACACCAATGGTAGCTATAGGTGTTGGAGATACAATCCCTGAAGCTCTTAGGGATAACTTGGCCATGGCAATAGTAACAGCAACAACTTCGTCTCATCCTGCTGTCGTGCCAACCACGTCTGCTCCCGATCTCCAAAGAAGAGATTTATTAGATATTGCCGCCACACCAAGCTCTAGCGTAGAAATGAATCTCCTGGTTGAGATTCATACTGAAACTTTTTATAAAACTCTGGCAACTCTGATAAAGATGGTCCTGAATAAGGGTCTCAGTTATGAGATTTTGAAGACGACAATGGCTCTGACTATCAAGAATGTTGCCATGTTCAATGATGTTGAGAGAGCTACAATATTGGAGAATATTGTGGAGGACCTTGAGCAGCCGATTGGAGAATATCTCAGGCTATCAAATAAGACTGTTGAAAGCCTTATTCAGGAGGAGTATGATGCCTTAACGGCTGATTATCTTGCTCGAGAGACTACGTATAATGCAACTCTCCATAAACACAGTCTGAAGGTTGCCAAAGAGAAAGCCTTTTTGGCTGGCATAAAACCTGCACTGCATGGTCACAGAGTGGCTTATGATGCTTTAAACATAGATATTCAGAGCAAGAATGACAAAATCCGCGAAGTCGAGGCAGAGCTGGCTCGCTTGAAGGCTGAAAGAGAAAAGATGATCGATGCTCGAAATCTACATCTCACCCAAAGCTCAATTTTAGAAGAACAAGCTTTTGGGGCTGAGTCAACCATCAGAACCCTTGATGAAGCCAAGGACAATCTGATAATCACTTTCGCTGAACTTTCTTGTATTTGCACCCCTGAAGCTCGACGTGCTGAGGCTACCAAGAAGGTTATGAGTTCTCGTGACAAGCGGCTAGAAGAATTAAAGAAGTTGCTTCAAGATGTTTCCACTCCACCTTAAGAGAGTGTTTTGTCATCTTTTGTCTTATTCATTTTGTAGCGTTTCCACCAGAAATGAATGAAAGATTTGTCTTGTGATCCTATCGTTTATTTGGAATTTAAACAATAGGTATGAGATAGAAAACACTTATCAGAGGTAATATGGACGTGACAAGTCTTTTAAACTCAACGTATTATATCTATCCAGAGGTAATATGTACATGATAGATAATGAAATCGCGTTTTCTATTTTTAGAGCATAATACTATCAGAGGTAATATGAACATGATAGTATGTAAGAACTCAAAGAAAAGTAGATTAATATCTATACAGAGGTCAAATGGACATGATAGATAAGAAACATCAGCAAATTTAATATTTATTCAGAGGTTATAAAAACGTGATAAATAATAAATTCAGCTTTCTATACCAACAGATAAGATGGAAGATAAAAATTTCTCTCAAAAGAGATGAGTAATCAGCTTAACCAAACTTTGGTAGCTGGAGATTAAGAAGACAGGCATCATGAGCATTATATGTCAAATATCGATAAAAGAAGTGGATGACCTAACCTATTTTATGGGAAAGGAAAGGAGGTCAACTTCAAGAATAAATCCTAATGGAAAGTTGAAGATACACGTTCGAATTCATCATATGAGGAACGAGATATATCCGATTCGATGAATTGGTTTTCTTCTGAATCAGATGATTGTGAGAAATTAGAAGAGAATTCTTCTTGTATATCGTCATTAAACATATGGGACGGGTTATATCCCAATCCATGACGAGTCTTCTGGTAAAACGGATTACCACATAACGGGAGTCGTCTACCTTTGCCCTGATTGAGACCTTGTATAGTCTTCAAATCATATCCTGTCACGCCCCAGAACTAAAATACTGGAGAGCGGGGACAGACATAGCCAGCTACGTATATGAAATAGATTCCATCTCGCTATACGGTCACGGCTGTCTAGATACATGAGGGTTTACTACAAGCCAACAGTCTCCTATGGTCATGAACAAGCCTAGTGTCTCAATCACAAGCAAGTAAGTAAATGTTACAAGATGTATGATCATTAAATATACAATGATAAGGCGTCCCAAATATTACATATACAGCTGATCATGAAGCTAGTCGTTACAAAATGTTAGGACTAGCAAGAGTTTAGTCATACATGATCAACCCTAGGATCTGTTAATCATGTTACAGCCCGTAGGCAGACAGTAAATAAAGTACAATCGAGCTAAACAGGTGCTCATCGGCTAAACGCCTCAAAAGAATATTTTTACAATAAAGCGGGAGAGCCAAAAATAACCCACTCGTTGCCAGGGTTCCGTCTAGTGGCCACCATCTGGCTGGAAGGTCGGTAGATCCTCTGGAGCTGTTCCGAAATCTGGCCATACAAAACCAGCTGGGTCAGACCCCAGAAAGAGCAAGTGCCACAAAGGAGGCTTCACTTAAGAACTAAAACCAGCAATCAGCACAAGATATAAATAAAAGTAAGAACTGGAAATAAAGAAAATACACCAGGATGATATACGACGAGATAACCGTGGAACTATGCAGATAGCCAGGTTACAACCCGTAAACCAAACAAGGACCGGGGTTGTAACCCTTCGTCTGAACGGAGCTTGGTTTCTCACCATTTATCGGTAGTCACGCCCCAGAACCAGAATACTGGAGAGCGGGGGCAGACATAGCCAGCTACGTATATGAAATGGATTCCATCTCGCTATACGGTCACGGCTGTCTAGATACATGAGGGTTTACTACAAGCCAACAGTCTCCTATGGTCATGAACAAGCCTAGTGTCTCAACACAAGCAAGTAAGTAAATGTTACAAGATGTATGATTATTAAATATACAATGATAAGGCGTCCCAAATATTACATATTCAGCTGATCATGAAGCTAGTCGTTACAAAATGTTAGGACTAGCAAGAGTTTAGTCATACATGATCAACCCTAGGATCTGTTAATCATGTTACAGCCCGTAGGCAGACAGTAAATAAAGTACAATCGAGCTAAACAGGTGCTCGTCGGCTAAATGCCTCAAAAGAATATTTTTACAATAGAGCGGGAGAGCCAAAAATAACCCACTCGTTGCCAAGGTTCCGTCTAGTGGCCACCATCTGGCTGGAAGGTCGATAGATCCTCTGGAGCTGCTCCGAAATCTGGCCATACAAAACCAGCTGGGTCAGACCCCAGAAAGAGCAAGTGCCACAAAGGAAGCTTCACTTAAGAACTAAAACCAGCAATTAGCACAGGAATATAAATATAAATAAAATAAGGACTGGAATAAAAGGAAACATATCAGGATGATATACGACGAGATAACCATGAAACTATTCAGATAACCAGGTTACAACCCGTGAACCAAACAAGGACCGGGGTTGTAATCCTTCGTCTGAACGGAGCTTGGTTTCTCCCCATCTATCGGTAAAATAAATACAAGCATTCTGATCATTCAATAATCTGGAACAGGATCAGGGCAAGACTAGACTGGTTAGACTCCATCCAATCATTTCACGGCCAAGCAAGAATTACGGCTTGATACTTTAACTAACTAGGGTTGTCACAAGCCTAATTACTAACAAGATGCAGTGAGATTATTCCACAGCCACAAGCCCTGCAGACTATCCAGGTTCCCCGGGTTAAAAGATTAGAGTTGAATTCAGGTGGGTACATCATCCAGGAAACGAATGTACCCTTAGGTAGCTTGAAGGGTGCAACACATGACAGTGTGCTGGAAATGTGCCCTACTCGACGGCAGGCTACAGATCCCAAGGCGTACCCAGGTAACGGGATTGCCTGTAGCTGGAAAATCTCTTCATGACTAATGTATCAATCTAGTTATTAGTCCTTAGTTCATTTCAATAGGTACTCCTGACCGTGGTACTCAGGAGTCCCATCCTAGACATGATGCAAGACAGGACTGGTTTATTTATACAAGCACAATCACCCACGGTGTCCAGGATTAATTATACAAGTCATGTCATGTCAGGTAGCCGTTGCAACAGCTATTCGAGATAATCATATCAGGTAATCATGTCAAGTGTACTAGTCAGGAGTGCGTCACGACGGGCCACTATCAGGTCATGTCATGTTACTCATGTCAGGAGTGCACCACTACGGGTCACTATCGTGTCATGCTCCATTATCAATTCCAAACATATTAAGTAAATTCATGATTATCAAGTTCAGGACAAAAGGCGTAAGGATATAAAATGGACGTTAAATATCTAATAAAATATCAATATTACAGGGCTATAAAAGATCAAGGGTAATCAGGCTACGCTCAAACCAGGCTACGCTCAGGCTAGCGTACGCCCAGGTCTGCGTACCAAAGGATCCATACACTTCCAATGGGAAGCGTACGCAAGGGTCAGCGTACACAAGGGCACGCTCAAGCTACAGGTCAGCGTACGCTCAAGCTAGCGTACGAAAGGGCCAGCATACGCCTTGTTCGCTTAAGCTAGCGTACCAAGGCATGCGTACGCTCAAGCTAGCGTACGCTCAAGACACACTGCCAACAGGCAGCGTATTAAGGTGAGCGTACGCTCGCTAAACAGCAGCGTACGAAGGCTAGCGTACGCTCACTAAACAGCAGCGTACGAAAGCTAGCGTACGCTCGCTAAACAGCAGCGTACGCTCGCTAAACAGCAGCGTACGAAGGCTAGCGTATGCTCACTAAGCAGCAGCGTACGAAAGCTAGCGTACGCTCGCTAAACAGCAGCGTACGAAAGCTAGCGTACGCTCGCTAAACAGCAGCGTACGAAGGCTAGCGTATGCTCACTAAAGAGCAGCGTACGACTCAGTGGCGTAAGCTAAAAAGCTAGCTCACTGTTTACTGTCTTCTCCAAATGGCAAGAACAGCAAGAACTCTAAAGTTGAATCTAAGCTTCAATTGTCCAAATCTTGGTCAAAACAAGTCCGAATCCAACTTTCCAAAGGTCAAAATTGGGTAGAATGAAATTTTCTAAAACATGGAACCATCAAAACTTGAAAACAAGCAGGTTTGATAGATCAAAACACCAAAAATCCAAAAGTAACAAAACTCTAGATCTACAAGAAATAAAGCCTCAAAATGGAAAATGACAAGTTCTAATGTGGTTTAGAATCATGAGGAGAAGCTAATGAAACCATCAAAAGGAGTTCTCTTGTGGAAGCAAGTTGCACTTGCCTATGGTTGGGGAGTTATGGAGAGGAAGGAAGAAGAAGAAGAAGAAATAAATGAGAGTTATGGAGGAGAGAGAAGGTTGGTGGGAAAATAAATATCATGGGTGGTGGTAGGTAGGGGGTTGTGGTGGAAATGAAGGAGAAGCATAGGCTAAGGTGTTCCACCCTTGGCCCATGATGAACCAAGCATTGGGCCGGCCGAACCAAGCCAACCCAACCGAGAGTTAAACCAAGCCGAGAGCTAAACAAGAAAATATGCAAATACAAGATAAAATATGTATACGTATTCCAAATATGTAATACGAACAACAGGCATTACATATCCCATATTCTGAATGATCTTGATGGATTGTTGACTATATTTGTCAATTCGGATTCTTCCTTTATCTTTATCTTTCAGATTGTCTGTCTGAGCAACAGGTATATTTCTAGCCAAGCCAAAAACAATTTGGCGCTTGTTTTTCTTATTAGACGGAACCACGAAATAAGATTCTTCATGACATCTATAAGTTACACAAGCTTGTGATTGAGCAACTACCGGAAGTAGATAAGGAGAAGATGTCAAGAACTTTTGAGCATAAGGTCCAACATCAACCTGAAGAGGAAAGGAATTTTCTTTATAGTTGATGTACAAAGTTTCTTCTGGTTCTATGTCGCCTTTAGATTGATGACTTTGATTATCAGAAGATAAAGTCATTCTTTCAATAAACTTGGCAGTCATATACTCGAAAAGGAAATCTTCATTGATATCAAAAAGTACAGAATGATCAATATTTACATCATTTACGATTTAACTGCTACGCTTCAGATTAATTATCAGTAGACCATTATCCGTATTCTACGTAGATTTGCCAAGATTGACAATCAATGGTGGTTCTGGATCATTCGTACAAGAAGTACGCCCTTTGACCTTAATCAAAAAGGATTGAACTTGGCTCTTAGTAGGAACATTTACTGATTCCTCAGATGAAGCTTGAGTTCTTCCTTTAACTTTGATTACCAAAGGTTGATAATTGACATATTGGGATTGGATTCATCCCTTGACTATGATCTTCAAAGGTTGTTCTTCTGGCGGATCTTCATTAATAGACTGATCTTAAATAAAAGATTGATCTTCAGCTATGTCTGATATCTCTTTCACGTGTTTTTGTTTATAAAGCCTTGAATCAGAAAAATAGGCTTCGACACCCTTGAAGGGATTGATATCAGCAAATTCAGTCTTTACAACTCCTTGAGAATCCACATACTTAAAGCATTAGTGGAGAGTTGAAGGCACAATGTTGTGTTCATAAATCCACGGTCTTCCAAGAAGAATATTGTAGGATACATCTGAGTTGATAACATAGAAGGTTACCATAGTTTGCAGATCGTCAATCTGAATCTTCAGACGAATCTTCCCCAGTGGTTTACTCTTGCCAGAGTTAAAACCAACTATCATAGTACTAGTGTAAGTCAGGTCACTAGTAGGAATCCTCAGGGGTCTTAGCATACTTTGAAGAATTATGCTAATTGACGACCCAGGATCGATGTAAATCCTGTCAATTTCAGTAGATCCAATATACCCAGTATAGCACAGAGGTCTGTCATGTTTGTTATGCTTCAACAGCATATCCTCTTGTATAAAGGTGATATTAGAAATTGCTTCCATCACACTATGACATTGCGGATACGACACTGGAGTATTATCAGGACTCTTGAGTTGAGCCAAGAATGAATCTGCCTGAAGTAGGGCTTCACTCAAAGTCTTCCTGCTTTCTCTAGAAAGACGAAGCAGTTCAAATATGGATAGTCTAGCCGGAGTATTGGCTAACTGAGCTAGAATATCAAACTTGTAAGGTTTCATGACCACCCCCTGACTGGAAGCAGACTTCAATGGAACGTCAAAGCGTACTACTTTCTGTTTCCCCTTTTCAACCACCGAGGGTTTAGCAGGAACAGGAGAAGGTTGAGCTGCTAGTGTTACCACTACATCTTCTGCTTCTTTGGCAGATCCCTCATAATCTTTGTGGTACTCCTTCCCGGATCTTGTACCAGTAAAAGTTTCTTCTTCGGGCTCAAGAGAAGGAAGTACCATATTACAAGATTTAGTCTTCCTCCCTTTAGCCTTTTTCTTGTAAGGTTTGTTGTGAGGAATTTCAGAACCCAATCCAACAGTGGATTTTTGATTTTGAATTTGTAAAGGAAGTCGTATTCCTTTATCATAATTCAAACCTTCTGCCTTCTGAAAGTCATAACCCATTTTCTTCATGAGAAGGACAGATTGCTGACTGTATAGATGAATGGGCAGTAGACTTTTAACAAATGGCTCCACAGAGGAAGAAGAAGAGATCTCTGTATCCATAGAAGAATGAGGAATAGATGTCTCTGTAACTACAAGAGGAGAAGGATTCGGGATACGAGGAAAAATCCCTATAGGAGCTTTTTCGTAAGCAGCGAAGACTTGTTGTGCCCGGTATAAAGGGACACTATTCATAGCTAACCACTGCTGATGAGTAAGCTTGAGTTTGGTAGGAGGAGCTAGACTTAGAGGACATATGTTCAATCCTCTTAGTCTATCTTCCAAAGGAGTGCCATCCCATAGATAATCTGAATCGTCGGGATCTGGAATAACATGAGAAATCATGTTGCAGGTTTTGACTTTCTTGCCTTTCTTGGATTTTGAAGTTTTACTTTCATTTTCCAATTCAGGTATTAAGTCAGGATGTACCCACATAATTTTACCATTTTTTAAGGTAAGAGGCAGCAATCCTTCATTTTCTTCTCTAGGAGGCGGGATATTCACAATCTTCATCGTCGCCTTCGGGATTGGGATGATTCCATCTGCTACTTGCTGTGGAGAAAAATCCCCGAATTAAAGAGAAATCATATTGGTTGTAACCGTATGGTCGTCATTAGTTAAGGCGATAGTACCACCATTTATCAGCTCTTGGATTTTCTTCTTCAGGACATAGCAAGCACTGGTAGGATGATTAATGTATCTAAGATAGATACAATATTTGGGATTGTCAGTCAGATTCACCTCATTAGGCCTCTTTGGCTCTGGAATCTGAAGTTTGCCACTCTTCACCAGACACTGAAATATCCCTGGGATATCACTCTCATCAAAAAAGTATTCTTCCTTTGGCTTGGAAGATTCCTGACTATTCGGCGTCATTTTATTCTTGGAAAGATTAACCATGAGGGTATCTTTTTCTTTCACATTATGATTACCGGGGTTATTACCAGGATTACTTTTCTTTTCTCTATCATCTGAGGCAAAAATCATCCCATGTTCACGAGCCAACCTACCATTGGTCTCGGCAGAAACTGCTACTATGATGAACGAAGCCCAATATGTGAATTGAGAACCCGTAAAAATAGCAATAGATGGTCGCAGATTCATCTTGCATGTATCAATGAGTGCTGAATCTGGCATACCAGGAGGCATCTTTAAAGTAGCTTGTCGGAAGCATTCGATGAATGTCCGAGTATCTTCTTTCTCCTTTTGCTTAATTTCTATCGAGGACATGTTCATGTCCATACCTCCTTCATAGAAGCGGGAGAGAAACATTGCCTTAAATTCGTCAAAAGACGAAATACAATTGTCGGATGAACTTCGATACCAATCATAAGTCGAACCCGTCAAGCAACTAATGAACACTCGAGTGAGAAGAGCATCATTTTTCTGTAGATGTACAGTCATAATATCAAAATAATTGATATATTGACTAGGAGAAGCCCTCCCATCAAACAATATCATGGATTGTAGCTTGAATTTTGGTAGAAAGGGTACATCATTCCAATGAGGAGGATAAGGTTGCTTAATCCCTAACCTCTGGAGTTGATCCTTGTGCCTCAAGACTTCAAACTGTGCTTTGAGTTCACGCACTGCTTGAATGGCCTCACTAGTTTGCGGAAGCACACTTGATTGAATAGTTGTTGGATGTACCGTAATCCCTACCGGAGATGGTACATCTTCTGGAATAATAGGATCTGGAGATGCAGAATTTTGATTAACAACAGGCTCCTGAACATTCAAAGGTATATCAGCCCCTTGACTATCTTGAGTTTGTACCGCTACTGGTACTGGTGCTATTACTGTCGGCTGAGCAGTTTGCTGATTCAATATTATCTGATACATATTTTGTACCATGTTAAGCATGTCTTTCAGTGATTGCTCAACGGCAGTGAGACTCTGTTCTGTATTAACAGATGAGGTCTCTGGTTCATCTCCAACAGCATAGGATTTAACCTCTCTTGAAGATATAGAAGGATCAGTATAGAAGTATGAATCGACACTGTCAGTCTCGGACTCAAAAGATTGAGTACCAGCAGCTTCTGAATCAGAAGTCTGTATTTGTCTTCTTGATCGAGTGTTCTGATATACTCCTTCAAAAGAATCAAGAAGTCTGTTGAACTGTTGCTGACCTGGGGTTTGGGACGTATTTCGTCTTGGACGTCGTCCTTTGTTAGTATGAGATGCCATGTTCACTGACACATATGACAACTCATGTTCTTGGTCTTTAGTTTGTTGTTGAGATACAGTAAAACTCAATCGATCAAAAACTGACCGTTTTGAAGCCGAACAACAACAATTGATTACAACCTGGTGATAATCATAATGATGTTTTTCTTGGGAAAATATCACCAGAGATTGTCTGTTCTTACGATTTTGCATTAGCAATTAACGTAAGTCAGAAGGAGTGTAGGGAGTAGTCTTCTTTATTACATTAGGGGTAGAAAAACGTTTAGTCCCCTGTGTATAAAGAAGATTACTGGCTGCATTCGCAGAACCAAATTGTACATTTCTACGCGTTTGGAGTTGTGTGCGTAAATCTTGAGATTTTTTAGCACGAAGGACTCCATTTTTATTGCGTGTAATTTGTAGATTTGGTACTTTGCGTAGAGCAGTATAAGAAGGCTGTTGGTGTAGAACTGAAGCTTTACCAACAACATTTTTATGCTGCACACGTTTAGGTACATTCACATTAGATGTAAAAACATCATTGCGAATTTTATCTACACTGTCAAAGACATAAGATTTACCTTTATGCGTAGAGCGTAAAAATTGGTTATCTACCACGTCACAGACGGGAGATTTTGCTTTACGCGAGGAGCATAATTTATTTGAGCCTACCACGTCACCGACGGGAGACTGATTCTTACACCCAGAAGCACAATCGTTAGAGTCTGCCCCATTACAAATGGGAGACTCATCTTTATGTACTGAACGTAAAAGTTGGTTTTTACCTACTGAGCGTAAAACCTGGTTCTTACGCAGTGGGCGTGAAACCTAATTATCTTCACCGTTACAAATGGGAGATAAATCGTCACACTTTGAGTGCAACTCTGAAGTAAGGACTGCCTCATTACAAACGGGAGTCCCTACGATAGGAGTGGGAAGAATTCCCTTGCCACTAGCAGCAACAGAGAGATCAGAAGCTATTTTGGATTTAGGAATCCAAACTTTTCGTGCTTTACGAGATTTTTGAACATTGGAGTAGCGAGAACCACCCCCAGTTCGGAGGATCCCTTTATAAGCAGTCTGGTCGAAGTGTACAACCAGAGTCTTCTTTGTCGATCCAATCGACACATCATCGTATTGAGCAATTGCCTCCTCGTCAGAGGAGAAGGTCGTCCCCAGCAGAGTCGCCATTTTGTTTCACTTAACAAAAATGCCTTGGGAATTGGCTTTTGAAAATAAAACGAGAAAAAGTACAAGAAGTACACATTTAATTCTAGAAAAGTATTGCTGTAGAGGTATGATCTGTAAATGATCACTTTGTTCCTTGGACCATACGATGATGATGAAGATCGCTGCTTGAAGATGAACAACTTGGAAGAACTAAGTCACCAGAAAGGTATCGACGCACTTGGGCACTGATGGCGAGGCCGAATGCTTTCCTGCTTTGCTTCACTCTGTTCTGAAAGAAAGGTTGAAGAAGAATGCTCTAGAGAATCAAAAATCTCTGAGTTCTAATTTCTCTGTCTTTTCTCCTGTCTCTGTGTGTGTGTGTGTGTGTGTTATGAGAACATAAGTCTATTTATAGACATGGGCTCTTGTGCGTAAAAACTCAGCAAAAGTTTCGTCTTTACGCTAACAACTGCCACCCACGACTGAAATCATCCTCTGTATATGTTGACATGTGTCCTATCATTTCAGTAAGAATAGGATGCACGTACACATGTTCTTCGAGATGTGTGGCATGAAAGCCATGTAGGCAGACCACGTTCTCAACTGATAAAGAAGAATAGGGCGTAAAACAACCCCAATGTACTCTGAGCGTAAAACAGTGGACTGGGCGTAAAACAGCCCTGTCATAGATTTCCCGCGTAAAGTGGTTATTAAATAACCTTGAGCGTAAAGTAGCCCAAATAGACTTTACGCACACGTCGACTTTCGAGCATAAAAACTCATATAATCTCCGTGCGTAAAAGAAGCCATAGTGTGAGCGTAAAGTAGCTCAGTCCACATACTAAACGATAACATTGGTCTCTGTATAAAATAAATCCCTTCGAAATCTGTGGTATATGCCATCATCAATATCTTCATGTCAGACTTTGCATTAAATGCGAGACTTTTACAGCTTTGTCTAGCGTAAAAAGAGGGTTGGCCTATCTTAGGCGTAAAACCATTGTCTTGACCCTGACGGCTTTAGGCGTAAAAGCGATTAGCCTTGTCTTGGTCGTAAAGTGTTTAACCTCCCTGCGGCGTAAAGTAGATCAATTTGAGTAGAATGATCTATCACTTTGACTCATTCTGTGAAGCACTTTTTACGCTCCTACAACCCTAACCCGAACCCTATCCCTAACCCCTCTCCCACTAGCCCCCTACCTAGCCCCCCCACCCTCCTGCTCCCCTCCTCCATCAACCACCCCTAACCCTAACCCGAACCCTTACCATAACCCTCCCTTCCCCCTAACCCCCCCGCCTTCACCCCCCAGCCGCCCTCACCCCCCCGCCCCTCCCCCCACACACCCACCCCTAACCTGAACCCTAACCCTCCTCTCCCCCCAGCCCCCTTCCTCACCCCCAGCCGCCCTCACCCCCCTGCCCCACCCCTAACCATTCCTCACCCCCAACCACCCGCACCCCCTGTCCCTCCCCCCGAGCCACCAGCACCCCTCCAACCACGAATAACCAAAATAGAGAGAGAGGGAGTCACGTACCGGAGGAGAGTCGTCGGAGAGAGTGAGAGTCGTCGGAGAGAGTGAGAGCGCCAGAGAGAGTGAAAGTGAGAGCGCCGGAGGGAGAGAGTGAGAGAGTAAAATAGATGGGGGAAAATGAATCGGGCGGGGGAATTGAATTTAATTAGAATTTAGCGACATTTATACTAACGTCGCTAAATTAGTCGCTATTAGCGACGTCATAGCGATGTTACGCGATGACTAGCTCATGTAACTAATATACATTGTTGTTACGTCGCTATTTTCATCGCTAGTAGCGACTGTTAGCGACGTTTCAATTATACGTCGCTAATGTCCACAATTTAGCGACGTTTTACGAACGTCGCTAAATTTACGTCGCCAATTGAGCAGATTTTAGTAGTGGACTGGCACTGTCTAGACAAGTCTACACTGGACTCCATCCATCAATTACGGCCAAGCAATGAGTACGGCTTGATACTTTAACTAACTAGGGTTATCACAAGCCTAGTTACTACAAGATGCAATGAGATGTTCCAGCAGTCACAAGCCCTACAGCTATCCAGGCGAGGTTTCTTAGAGTTACCAAGAGTTAGAGAATCATTAGGTGACTTGGAGTGCAACACATGGCAGTGTGCTATAGTACTTATGATTTCAAGAAGTGCCCTACATAACAGTAGGCTAGAAATGTGCCCTACACATCGGCATGCACAAGTCCACTCAGGTGTGGCCGGAATAACGGGATTGCCTGTAACTGGAAAAATCTCTCTATATGAACTACTTGTTCAATCTAGTCATTAATCTAGTTATATTCATTATGAATCCCTGACCGTGGTAACCAGAAATCTATGTCCTAGACATGATATAAGACGAGACAGGTAGCTTATACAATCATAATCAGGAAAATCAACCACGATGTCAAGACAAGTGTTACTTAGCAAGTCAGGGTAGCTGTCGCAACTGCCTTTCAAGATTATCATGTCATGTTAGGTTACTTATCATGTCAAGAGTGCGTCACAGTGGACCACCATCAAGAATTATCATGCCAAGTTGCTTGTCAAGATTACTTGTCAGGAGTGCGCCACGACGGGCCACTATCAAGCTTGTACATGCCATGTTTACTTGTTACTTGTTAAGAGTGAGTCACGACGGGCCACTGTTAGAGTTATCATGTCAAGAGGCTTGTCAAGAGTGTGCCTCAACGGGCCACTATTAAGAGTTATCATGTTAAGACATATTGCCATATCGTGTTCATGTTTATCATGTCGTGCTCGTGCTAGGTGTACTTGTATGCTAAAGATTTACTGGTTAAGGGTGCGCCACGATGGGCCACCGAAAGAGTTATCAAGGAGTATACATTTCATATTAAGATCCTGCTTAAATCCCAGAGTACATACGTAACATAGATAATAACATTATATAAGTCCATCATGGAAGATGCCCATCATGCTCAAAGGTCACAACTTACACTAAGGACCATGAGGTCAAGCATAAAAAAAGTAACAAATTATCATGGTAAAAGGAAGGGGGCCAGGAACAACATGCGACCAAGGGTAGCATGCGCCCGAAGGGAGCATGCGCCTAAAGAGCATGTGCCTAAAGAGCATGCGCCCAGGGTGCATGTACTATAAAAGGCATGAGCCCAAGAGTGCATGTGCCCACACGCTGGGGACAGGGTGTACTAGAAGGAAAGCAAGAAAACTATCTTCCATAGCAAAGTGGGCGCATATCAAGGGCTATGCGCCCAAGCAGAATGAAACATAATGCCTTAGACACATATCAGAGACTATGCGCCCAGGAAGGGAGATAAGCTTTGGGCGCATATCAAGAGCTATGCACCCAAGCAGAAGAAAGCAGGGTGCCTTGGGCGCATAAATAGGGCTATGCGCCGAAAGGAAAGGCTATTATGGACGCATAAAAAGAGCTATGCACCCAGCACTGTTCTTCTTCTTCATGCCGAGAGCATGAGTTCATAACCCATGATCTTCTCAAGTTCATAAATCCCTCAAAACAACTCGAAATCGAGACTTTCAAAGGTCTAAATTAGGTAGAACAAAATTCTCTACAACATGGAACAACCAAAACTTAAAAATAATGAAGTTTGATAGATCAAAACCCAAGAAAACCAAGATTTGAGTAAACTTAGATCTACAAGATTTTATCCACCAACCAAAAATACCAGTACTAAAGAGTCATAAAACTATGTTAGGAAGACATTGGAACAATAAAACATGAGATCTCTCATGAAGCAAGATTACACTTGCCTAAGGATTTAGGAAAAAATAAATAAAGAAGAAAAGTAGATGAGGAAATAAATAAAAAGTAAATGAGGAGAGAGAAAGGGGTTGGGTTATAAAGAGGGTTCAACATGATGAACCATCTTGAACCAAACCAAAATAAACCAAGCCAAGCTAAACCAAGACCAAATCATGCTAGACAAGTCAAAATACGGGTCAAGAATCTGTACACGTATACTGAAAATACATATAATAGGAAACGAGAGTGACATCCTCTTGCTAATGTAACTCTTTTGGACACCGTGGTTAAATTCTTTGTGTACGCGTGCACAAGCTACATGTCTCATCTTGCATCATGTCTAGGATATGGATTCTTGATTACCACGGTCAGGGATTCATACTGAATCTGACTAGAATAACGACTAGATTGATCAAGTAGCTTATAAAGAGATTTTCCAATCACATGCAATCCCGTTATCTGGGTGCTTTAATTGGACTTGTAGTCTGCCGACAAGTAGGGTGCATTTCTAGTACGATGTCATATATTGCACCCCCAAGTCACCTAATACAACTCTCTTAACCTGCGAAAGGATAACTCGGATAGTCTGCAGGTCTTATGACTACTGGAACATCTTATTGTATTTTGTTAGTAATTAGGATTATGATAACCCTAGTTAGTTAAAGTATCAAGCCGTACTCATTGCTTGGCCGTGATTGATGGATGTAGTCCAGTCCAGTTTAGTTTTATCTAGGAAGTATTCGTATGTTTATTTTAGTACATTATTGTTTATGCTTTACTTTTGTCGATGAATGATCAGAGGCTAAGTTCTGTTCAGGAGAATGGTTACAACCCCGATCTTTGTTTGGTTTACAGATTGTAACTTGGCTTCCGGAATAGCTCCCAAGTCATCTTATTATTTGTCGTCCTATTCAGTACTCACATGTTCTACATGATCTTATGTAAACATTGATTAGAGATTAAGTTCTGTTCAGGAGAAGGGTTACAACCCCGGTCCTTGTTTGGTTTACGGATTATAACTTAGCTTGTCGAATAGTTCCCAAGTCATCTTATCATTGACGTTCTATATAGTCCTTACAGGCTCTCATGCTCACAAGTCCAGTTACCCTACAAGTCCTACATGATCCCTATGCAGGGTCACCATGTTCTCACGACCCGGCTACCTTACATGCTTACATAACCCGGCTACTTAACATGTTTAGTTTATCTTACATGTTCACATGCTTCCATCTGCTTTACATGTACATAGTCTACTTTATATCACATATGAATTACTTTATGCTCTAGGTTGCTTTGCTTATTGTCTTTTTTATTCTCTATATGAGTGCAATGGTAGTGCACGAGTCTCGATCTGCATTTACTTATTGCTTTTCCTGACCATTGTTAGTTAGTTATTGCTGGTTTTAGTCCATAGTTTGGCTTCCTTTATGGTACTTGCTATTTGGGGTCTGACCCCACTGGTTTTGTTTGGCCACATCTAATAGAGAAGCCCAAGGGATCTTCCGCACCATCTACTCGACGGTGACCATCCGAAGCACCAAAGTACCTGAGTGGATTTTTTATAATTCTTCCACTTGATATGTACATTATTTTTTTGTGGCATTTAGCCTTCGAGTATGTGTTTAGCTCATGTTTTTGGATCTTGACATTTAGCCTACGGGCCAAAATATGATGTGTGTATTCTAGACTATAGCTAGAGCTTATCATGTACGACTATTACTCTTGCTAGTTCTCTATTTTGGTATGACTAGCTTCATGATCATCTATATATAAATGGTTTGGGATACTTTACTATTGTATGTCTGATGATCATACTTCTTGTACTTTGTATAATTGTCTGTGATTGAGATACCTAGGATTGCTTGACTTAGGATCGATTGTTGGCTTATAGAAGTAACCCCTATATCTTGACAGCTTATACGTGATTTCAGAGTACTAGCGTACTTTAGTATCACGTAGTTGGCCTTGTTCGTCCCCACCTGCCAGTATTCTGGTTCTGGGACGTGACACCAATTCTATTTGTGAACTGAGGCACAATTATCCTCCGAATAATTCATGCACTACCGTCGATAATTTCGCAATTCATGAAACATTTACTCGCTTTGAGTTCGAGTCTTTCTACCCACGGTCGACACCCGAGATGCTATACGCATCGAAACAATCGTCGATGACTTTATAGTCTCGTCCTGATCAATCACAAAGTTTACGATCAACCAGTTTGACACTTCTATATTGCTATTTTTGAAAATCTCGATATCGTAGTCCTGCCCCATTTGTGTTCTCATATTGTGCTTACGTTTCTTACGTATCAATTTTTTGATACGTCATATCAATTTTGATAGCGCGAGGGTCAACTTTGAATCTGCATCAATGTCGACTTAGCTCAACTTAGCTCGTATTGTATACATTCTAGTTCTCAACGAACTTTTTCGTTCGTTTTAAATCATTTTTTGATTCGTCATATCCCACTATACTTTGATCGCGTAACCGAGTTACCAATTATCCAACATCGAACCCTCGAGTTATATGATTATGCTCTCTAAGTTTTGCGTGTTTCAGTCATACTCAAATGAGTTTCTTCGCAACATAACCAACTATCTCTTAGGCATGATTTATCTGTATCAACCGACTTTTTTATCGAGATCGTAATTCGTACTATTCGATTACAATTCATCTCGCCCAATATTTTTGTCGAGATCGCAAGTCGTGCGACCCGATTACAATTCACATCGACCAACATTTTCGTCGAATTTATAAGTCATGCGATTCGATTTCAATTCGTATAGACTAATATTTTACCGAGTTCGCAAGTCGTGCGATACGATTATAACATTGAGTTTTCTATTTCGCCGATCCTATTATTATCTCGAAGCAAAAAATCGTTTCGTTAGTCTTGGTCATTTGATTGACTTATAAATTTTCGTTCGATGTATCATTCACTGATACGACTCCCCTCCCTATCGTTCCAACTGATTATCGAAGAACACTTGCATCAACATACCGTCATACAAATTTCCCATCGGTTCTCGATACTCTCCCGTCTGTTGTGGACAAACCTTCAGCAAAATACACAATGTGTCGATAGAATCCATCGTACAAGTGGTATTGCATATACCACTCAGAATCGAGTCATTCATCACATAGGTGGTATGGCATATACCACTCGAAAAATCCAGTTATTTCTCTCGCACCATACTCGGTATGAACCAACAATCTATTCCAACTTATGATTTTTGCAGTGATCATGCCGATCACAACCGTAACTTTTGATTAATCAAAATTTGACACAATTTGGCCAATGTATTCATTTTCCAACACAAGTTCGGTGCGCAACCGAACGATTAGTTCTCATCGACTTACGATTTTAGTTTCGTCCGTTGCACCTCGTACAATAATTTATTTCTGACATTCAAAGTCAATGCTCGAATCCGTTCAACACATTCGATATCAACTTTTATTTTCATTGCAACGCATCACTTACAATTCAACTTGTTGCAATTTATACAACAATATTTTACGACTTTTATTATATCGATGCAACCAATATTTCTCATATCGACTGTTGTATTGAAACAACAAATATCTCTACTCACGACTTGTTACACTTGCAGCAATAAATGTTTTTACGGCTCGTTGCACTTGATACAAAAAACCTTTCGCAACTTTTCAACAAACATCATGTAATTTCTAAAACAAATACGGCAAAATTACATGACTTACTTATTGTATGGAACATCCAGTGCAGCATCGAGTAGAGTCAAGAGTGATTTGATTGGTGGTGGGCAACTCTTTGGAATTAAAACGAAGCAAGCGTCTTGAGGAAATTGAACCTAGAGCTTTGTTACCAATTTGTCATACCCCGACCCGAAAAATTGCTCGTCCTCGTATCGATTTATTCAAATCATCGTCCTCGCTGGGGCGTGATGTCGTACGAGTCTGGAGTTACACTCGTACAAGACAAGATGATAAGTTCTTAAATGATTATCTTTGATATTGTTATTTAGTAGCAGAAGAAATAGAGTATATGAAACAATTCTTTTTATTGATAATTAAACTAAGGTTACAAAGACTTTCAATAGCCCAACTGAATTTTTCAGATTGGCTACAACACTCAGGTTCTCACTTGTCCTTAAAGGATTTTACCGTTCCATATATCATGTCTTATATATCTCGGCCGTATCATCCTGTTGCAAGTTCGAGCGCTAATACGGTCGCATGCCTCAATACGCTATGACATTCCATGCCTCAGCGCGTTCAAGCGAAGCTCTGCCGCAAGCATATCATTCTCTGAACCTACAAGCAATCTGGTAGAAAATCAGTACTGTCACGCCCCGCTCCCGGAGAAGCGATCGTCCTCGCTAAGGCGTGATGCCGCACGAGCCTAGGTTGCACTCGTGTAAGGCAAAGTCCAAAAATGGTTGATTGAAGCTAGGCCACAGAGTCGCACATAGTGTTCCCATTTGCAGCAGAAAGTAAATGAACATAAATTGAAACAAAGTCATTGCTCTTTATTGTTGATCAAGAATTATTACAAGCGGTGCTAGGCCGATATTACAATTCTCTCAAGATCTCTCTCTGAAACATAAAAGGCATGCCAAGTGGCTTACAAGATGGAATGATTCATGGTGATGTTCCGATACATTATGTCATGTATATGGTGCTTCAGTTCCTTTGTAACGCTCCAACGCTTCAGAGTTAGCTCCGTGCCTTAGCACGTTCGAGGGAAGTCTCCGCACCCGACGAGGTTCTCCCGCAGGCTGTAAACAATCTATGTGGTTATCAGTAATTATTATGCACTGGTGAGAAGGTTAGCTTGCCTAACTCGCTATCATTACCAAACACGTTCAATTTACTTTTGTGCACCATCTATCATTTATTGTCTTACTAACTTGCCTTAGGATCAGTTTTATGGCATATAATATAAAGCCTATCCTATATTACTGATATCAAGTATCGCATGTGAATAGCATTCACCACTTACCATACTTACCATACGATCTTCTCTGTCCAAGGTAAACCAAGTTAGCCAACATATTATACGTAAAGACTTAACGGAATTTGCATAAGTATTCCAAAGTGTCATGGGCGTGTTCATGCCTCAGGTTCTACGAAGTATTCTAGTTTTGTCAAGATGTGTTTTGATCAGGCTTTGTTCAATATTCATTCAGTTACTCATTCATTCAGCTTACTCAAGTTGTCAGTATGTGTTGTACTCAAACGTTGTTCAGATATGTTTCATTTAGTAACTTGGCATGTTCAGCTTACTCAAATTAGTTGTTTCAATACAAGATCTCGCACGCGAATTGCCGTAATCGAGCTAACTTAATTTATATGCACCGATCATTGGCACTACAAGCCATTTTGGACTATCCATCTTGGTATCGTGGTTTTCTATCAATCGGTGATGGCTGGTATACCCTGTTAGGCCACGCAATACCTGACTTACGCCTCTTGAGTGGCCGATCCCGCACCCAAGCTGTCCGTAAACCATGATTCTGCCTAGGCCGGCCATGATGTCGTTAATCGTTGCCTTAGAATCTTTACTCATTTCTTTCCTTCGTGTACCGAGTTGTCTATGACAATTTCGTATTGTCTTGTCATTTTTAACTTAACGGGCTGTCTTTGAGCCATAGCCTGTCTTGAGCCATAGTCGATTACCGACTAGGTTGGTGGCGGCATCCGTGCAGTGCAGGTAGCGAAACCCGTTACACGTCCCCGTCATATATGTCGCTAATCATTCTTCTCTTCTTATCTTTATTTCATTCTTATCTTTTCTTTCTTTCACTTGTTCATTCATTCATTTGTTCATCTATTCATTCACTTATTCATTCGTTCATACATTCATCCATTATGCAGCTCCCTGTGCGGGAACTGTCTTGGCGACCCATTGGTCCCAAAATCTTATGATGTTTCTACACTATGCACGGAACGACTATGTTGATAGTCTTTCTACCTTATTTTAGTAAACCATTCATTGTTTCATATCTCAAGTTATGGTACTATCTAGTGATAAGCATTTCATTTGTAATTGAACGCATAAGTAAAACTACTCGAAATGTAAGCTGTGTGTTGGCACGAGCGTGGAGTGCGGTTCGAAGGTTCGAGTAATTATCCAAGTTCATTTACATGTTCTACACAAGCATACAAGATGATATTATTCCCTTAGCTAGGTACGTTGAGTTATTTTATTAGCATGCATGGTGTTATCGCCTAGCGATCTAGCAATATTTTTCGTATTATTATGTGTCTAGGCTAAGCAAAGACAGGTTCATCGGAGCCACCCACCTTAGCGATGATCGCATCGGCCGAGCGAGACTCCGAGCGCGCCCTTGAAAGTCTAAGTCTGGATTCTTCTTGAAGGGCCAACTTAACACTTGCATCGATTCGCATCGATACTTCATCGGGTCGATGCAACACTTCGAGTCAAAGATTCAAATGAGTCATTGCACTTGCCGTTTGAATCGACATTCTGCTAGGGCAGAGCGGGTCGTTACATTATACACCACTCAGAACAAATCTCGTCTTCGAGACTTTCTGAGTGCAAGTCATCCTACCGTTCCTTAACCATACCGTGTGCGCATCTTAGGCAATTCCTATCAAACGACTCTATCATTTGATGGCATTCGAATGACTTTACTACTTATTCAAGTTGGCGGTACTCACTCAATCGTTGTGTTTGTATGACTTGGTCACTATTGTGCCCTGTCACAGGACTATAATGGTCACACAAGGTGTGTTATAATTCGTCAAACATGAGGGTCATAGGCTGAGGCTAACTCACTCATCTGTTCATCCATGCACATCTCAATATATCCACTTGCAGCTGTATTCGAATTCACCATATCGCTAAGTCTGGATCGTACATATATTCAAGGCGTCCCCCAAATATATATATTTCAACCAAGCTTAGTAATAGCAAATTCCGACAAGCTACTCATGATAGTTTCGAATTGCCAATCATTGTACTAACTCGATTAAAACTGATCTCCAGTTTGTTTCGCTATCGTCTATCTCGATCCTCGAGATGACTCGATTCGTTTATCAAGCATTCTTGTCTATGAAATCAATACAATTTCTTCTTAGTAGAGTCGACCAAGGTTCAAGTAATTCTCGTCCGATCCAAAATCAAATATTTCACTATCATCAAGTACGTCTTTCTATCAATGATTTACGTTGGTTATTCCAACTTTTCTTGCGCATTACTGATTTCTATTATTTACTTCGTTTGGGGTTGTTAACGTTGTCGCTAACGCATACTCCCAGTTCCACGTCCTAACTCTAAGTCTTGTTGTCCCAGATCTATCGTCCATCCTAACAATTTTCTAAAGTCGGTCACACAGGTTCAGTCACTCGGTATAGGGTTGTCCACCTATCCGCTAGGTCAGCTCACAATGTCATAGTTACAAGTCAAGTTATTGGTTCATCATGCAAAGTCGTTGTACGACGTTCATCCCAATCTTATGGTCAAACCATTGTTCGTTCGTACGATATACTCTACCCAAGCTCGTTTCTCTCAAATTTCTAAACATCGAGTAGTGTTCATCCTATTCGCATCACGATAATTATCGTGGGGTTCGAGTCCATTTTGCAAAGTTATCCTATGATAGGTTCTGCTCATCCAAATCCTAGCATATCAATATCGTACGTCTAAACTAGCAATTTGTATTGTCTATCTCTTCAAATATGTTCGATATAGTTTACCTACAAGTCAATTTCACCATGACACGATATGTCACACATTCTCTAAGTCGTTAAACACAATTTACGTATTCAATCATAAGGTCGTCTAGCATTGCAATATGTCATACCCCAATCTCACGCAAGTCTGATTATCTACGTTGGACATGAAATCACCATGTCAAATTTTTCGTAAGATAATCGTCATCATCGGAACGTAACTCTTGTATTGAGTCTAGACTAATTCATTCTTGATACGCAGATTGGGTCTACTCAATCCTTAAGTTTACTTAATTTTCAATCATAAGTCCGAACAATCCTCAAATTCACCTTCGCTTCAAACCAAAAGTCGAAGCAGTCAAAATTGCCACGCTCGGATCTTCCGAGTTCGATCATTCCCGCTGGACATAAATCACCATGCCAAAGCTCACGCGGAATAAACGTCCCAAGTCTGACGTAATGCATGTGCGAGGCTGGAGTTGCGCTCGTACAAGACAAGATCGTCGTCGTTTTGGTTATCACCAAACAATCAAGTCACTCCCCTTTTACCCAAATATTCACTTCTATCAAAATTCCAAACGTAGCATCCATCGAAATAATAACTTTTAACACGATCATCATTCATAGAATCAGAGTACCATCGAGTTATCGTACATCGATCTTTGATACGTCTCAATACCATTGATGATGTACATTACAAAACCCCTAAAAAATTAAAACATTTATATTAGTTATTTGAATTAAGTAGGAATTTCTAGAATTTTATAGGTATTTTAATTAAATAATTATTGTTATATATGACCTTAGCCATGGTTAAGGTTTTGGAGTACAAAACGACTAGGAATTGTGGCACGAATAATATAGTGGCGTGTCTTGACTAGTATTTTAGCCATGGTAGGAAAGGCCGAGCCATAGGCGTGTTCTAACTAAAAAAACCAGGCCAAGTTACGATTTAACTCCTACAAATAAATTGAGTATTTATTATTAAGTTATTGACTTTTAGGAGACCCGGATGAACCAAATTAGTCCGAAATCGGCCCAAACCAAAGTCCAGCTCAGGTAGGCATGCAGTGAGACTAGTTACGGCCATGTAGGCATATTTTGGTAGTTGCAAATATTTTATATCTATTTTTAGGAATCTGCAAGTATTTTATAATTATTTACTGTATGTACATTATAGGAATCATTAGAGTTAAATAGCATCTTACAATATTGGTACGATTTTTTAGGGCCAGATAAAGAGTGAGTAGGATTTGTTCACCAAAACTACTATCAGGTATTTTGGTTTTTATTAGGATTATTAGTATTAATGTTATTGCTGTGGTTATTTAATAAGATCATTTATGGTTATGATGATTCTCACTTTATATATATATATATATTTACATATGACCATAAATAGGTCCTAGACTAGACAACGATAACATGGAGTCTTAAGTAGATTTTGAGGATATATATAAAGATATTGAGTGTATTGTATTTATATAGAATATATATGAATATAACTAAATATAGCAAAAGGTTAAAAAAACAAAAAAAAAACAAAACAAAAGGATTCTAATATTGTTCCCATTCAGGAACAGTATACTTATAAGCCGATAGAGCCGAACCTCTACTTAAACCCGATAAACAAGAGGAGTTCCCTCATAAACCCTAAAGCCCTCGACTCCTATGAATTTGCCAACACTCTCTGACCACAGCGCCGCCACCGGTCGGCCGGCCGCTGGGCAGAGTCGCGTGCAACAGCGGCGGAGCACAGCCGCGAGAACAGAGCCCTCTGTTCTCTGACCACAGCCAGGAACCCCCCCTACTCAAACCAATTTCTCCTTATATACTAGGTCATTTTTGAATTCGTAAATCTCTATAGAGACCTTACTTGACCCTCTCAGATTCCCACCAAAGGGATTTGAATGCGATAGCACGACCAGGCCGGGAAATCGACGTGAAGTCGAGGAAAAACTGTCCAAAGACAGCACCTAAAAACAGTCCAGGACTATAATTTGTAAGAGAAATTCAGAACCAAATGCTAGAAATTTCAAAAATCTAAATGATGACAGACTTAGACAACCTATTGTAAACCTCCTAAATTTCTACTACGATTTTTTTTAATATTTTTGTATTTATTTTTGTACTTCGTATCTGCACGTCGCATACGAGTTCACATTGTTGTATTTGCGTAGCGTGCGAGATTTGCGTTTCGTAATTGCTCGACGAGTGAGAATATGTGTCGAGGTACATATTTTAGAAAAATATTTTTATTATAAATTTTATTTTATATAGGAAAGTACATGTTCAAACAAATGTGATAAATATTTTTTTTTGGTATAAAAGAGTTATTTTATTCGTCATTTAAAAATAAGTAGTGATTTGGAAATTATGGTTTATATGAAATGTATACCAAATATTTTGCGAAATTTGAAATTTGTTTATTAATTTTTTTTGTTATTTATAAAAGCTATTTTATGATTTAATATTTAAGTGTTTATCATGATTTTTGAAATTAATTATTACTATATTTATTTAATTATGAAAATGAAATTTGAGATTTTGTTAATTTTAATATTTGATTAAATATGATAATTAGAAAAGATTCCATTTGAATTTGAATTAAATGAAGGTTTTATCTATATTTGATTCGGATTTGAACGATTAAAGTTTAAATCGAATTTAATTTAATAAGATATTATCTATGGGGGAATTTAAATCCTCCCAATCCTTATCCTAATGGAATTCCCACCTCCTATAAAAGGAGAGGTACTTGCCCTCTCTTTTTCCATGAATTTTCATAACCCAAAACTTGTGCATCGTGTCCGTGGTCGTGCCCCTACCCATCTACTATATTTTCTCCATTACAGTTACAAATTTGTTCCGTCCGACAACCCCGGACTCGACGTCTTCCTGTGTCTCGTAGGACACGTACTTGATACAACTCCAACACTAGCCGCCCTCATCTTCTTGACAACTCCGCAGCACCATCTCAACCACCGCCACCCTGTCCACCAACCACCACCATCACAACTACCTCCACCCATCGGGGAACCCAAATCCGCCATCGTCCACAGTATCCCATAAACACCCCTGTCGCCATCATCATACAACACCACCGGCCACACCCGGCCATCCACGCCTACCTCCTTCCTAAACCTCCAAACTGCCACCGCAGCCACCCACCGGAAAAACCCCAATCAACCCGATAAACAAAAACTACCACCATCATCCTAAGTTGAGAATCCTCACCTGAGCGCCGCCGAGTTTCGCTCTACCTCCGTCGAGTCCGGCCAGACCCGAGTCAGAGACAACGTCGATCTCCGACCACCAGGCCCGCACGAGATCTCCGCACCTGATCGGACTCTCCGGACCTCCTCCCACGATCGGTGCCCCGATCCTCCCCTTCCGGTGCCGCAGAGCGTTCTCCGGTGAGCCACCAGCGCGCGCCACCGCTTGGCGGCTCCTCCGCCAGACGACAGGCAGCCACGCCGTCCAGAACGGGCCCACCGCGATCCGGTCAGAGCCGCGTGTGCGGTCCCCACAGCAGTGTCGTGCCGTCGCGTTCTCTGCCCCTCCGATTTCCCTCTCTGCCAGTCGAGCCCGACCCCGGTCTCTCCAACCACCGTACGTCGAATCCCCTCTGGTGAGCACTCTCCCTTTCTTCACACCCTCTTCCTTTTCATTTTCTCTTTGATGTCAACTATTTCATTCTCTCTCGAATAGAGAGGATGATATAACAGTTGTTATATCTATTTATTAACTATTATTATATTACAATAATTAGTAATACTTTTGTTAGTATTATTATTATCTTATTATGTTTGTTATTATTTCTGCAGATTTTACATTATAAGTATTTTATAGTATTATTATTAGATTGTTTATTTTATGTATATGGGAAAGATATTTAGATAATATTTTTAAAAAATTTTAGTGTAACAAATATAGGATTTGGCTCAACCTAAAAAATATATTACTAAAATACTTTATGGTATTCAAAATAAAAATATTTATTACTATTATTTCCAAATTAAATTATAGTTTTGACCTAAACTGATTTTTATTAGAATTCTCAAGTATTTATCTAAAATAATTTTTTGGAATATTTACCTACAAATAATTTGATCAATAAAATATAGTTTCCATTATTATAAATAAGTTATAAATATTTTCTAAATTTACAGTTTGAAGAATTTTTAGAGTTTTAAGCCTCAAATGATTTTCTTGAAGTTTTAGATATTATGTAAAATATTTTTTAATAAAATATTAAGTTTAAACAAATATAAAATATTTTTTTTCTAGATAGTTATGACTGTTTTTCTAAATGAGTATATATATATATATTAAATTGAGAATTATGTTTTACATAAATCAAATCTTTCTCTTAGAATATATGACTTCTGACCATGGCTAATCACATACTTATTTCCTTCGAACTTTTTCACATCAAACATGGCTATTGGAGAAAACAGAACTGGCCAGATCATCGTACCACACCAGATGACACACCAGGAAAGATACCTTGCCATTATACTGTTTATTTCTAGTTTGCATTTTATTACATATCACTGTTTATTTATTTTCAGTTCTTACAGTTATTGATTTACTACCTGCTCAGTGATATTAGCTTATTTTTTATTATCCTTTGATTGCATATGGACTTAGAGTTAAGGGACTACCATTTATAGTGTATCGTATATACCTCGATGTAGTTGTACCACGAGTATGTGTGAGATGAGTAGCATGTACAGGTCCTTGCGTGTTGGCTAATATAATGCCTGTGGTTCGTATTACGTATTTCTGGAATACGTGTACGTATTTATTCTTGTATTGCATGATTTTTTTGCTTAATTTCCTCCCTGGACTTGGTTTATTCTTGGTTTGGGTTGGCTTGGTTCGGTTTGGGACTGTTCTTGGTTCATGATGAACCAAGGGGTGAACTCCCTACCTACCACCACCATTTGTATTTATTAGCCCTCTTCATTCTCTCTCTTTATTATTCATCTTCTTCTTCCTCATTTACTCCCTTCACCTACCAAAGAGAGAAGAGAGAGGTCTAGGCAAGTGCAACTTGCTTCCACAAGAGAACCCATTTTATTGTTCCATTAGCTTCTCCTCGTGTTTCTAAGACACAATAGAACTTGTCATTTTCCATTTCGAGGCTTTAATTTTTGTAGATCTAGAAATTAGTTATTTTCGGATTTTGGTGGTTTTGATCTATCAAACTTCTTTGTTTTCAAGTTTTGATGGTTCTATGTTGTAGATAATTTTATTCTACCCAATTTTGACCTTTGAAAAGTTGGATTTGGACTTATTTTGACCAAGTTATGGACTTTTGAAGCTTTGGGTTCAACCATGGAGTTCTTGTTGTTTTGGAGAAGACAGTGAGCAGTGTGCGAGCTTTTTAGCTTGTGCCACTGAGTTACGCACGCTCTTTAGCGCAGCACAGTCCTCATACGCTGCCTTTTGGAAGCGTATGTCATGCATACGCTGCCTTGACAAGGAGTCGTATGGACCTCATACGCTGCCTTGACAAGGAGTCGTATGGACCTCATACGCTGCCTTGGCGAAGAGTCGTATGGACCTCATATGCTGCCTTGATGAGGAGTCGTATGGAGTACATATGCTGCCTTTTTGGAAGCGTATGTCTTGCATACGCTGACCTGAGCGTATGACCTGAGCGTATGACCTGAGCGTATGGCCTGAGCGTATGACCTGAGCGTATGATCTGAGCGTATGACCTGAGCGTATGGCCTGAGCGTATGACCTGAGCGTATGACTTGAGTGTATGGCCTGAGCGTATGACCTGAGCGTATGACCTGAGCGTATGACCTGAGCGTAGCCTGGCCTGAGCGTAGCCTGACCTGAGCGTAGCCTGGTTGAGCGTAGCCTGACTGAGCGTAGCCTGGCCTGAGCGTAGCCTGGCTGAGCGTAGCCTGATTGAGCGTAGTCTGATCTGAGCGTAGCCTGATTTCCCTGGATCTTCTATAGCCTTGTATATTGATATTTTATTAGATGTTTAACTTCCATTTTATATCCTTACGCCTTTTGTCCTGAACTTGATAATCACGAATTTACTTGATATATTTGGAATTGATAATTGAGCATGACCTGATAGTGGCCCGTCGTGGCGCATTCCTGACAAGTACACTTGATATGATAACCTGACATGATTATCTCGAATAGCTGTTGCGACGGCTACCTGATATGACATGACCTGTATAATTAATCTGGATACCGTGGGCGATTGTGCTTGTACAAATGAACCCGTCTTGTCTTGCATCATGTCTAGGACGGAGATCCTTGAGTACCACGGTCAGGGGCACCCACTGAAATCGACTAAGGCTAATAACTAGAATAATCCAGTAGCCATGAAGAGATTTCTCAGCTACAGGCAATCCCGTATCTGGGCGCCCCACTTGGGATCTGTAGCCTGTCGTCGAGTAGGGCACATTTCCAGCACACTGTCATGTGTTGCACCTTCTAAGTCACCTAAGGGTACATGTGTTTCCTGGACGATGTACCCACTTGAATTCAACTCTAATTGCGTCCGGATAGCCTGGATGGTCTGCAGGGCTTGTGGCTGTGGAATAATCTCACTGCATCTTGCTAGTAATTAGGCCTGTGATAACCCTAGTTAGTTAAACCATCAAGCCGTACTCTTTGTTTGGCCGTGATTGATTGGATGGAGTCTAGTCCAGCTTTGTCTCGTCCCGATCCTGTAAAAGGTTATGGCATGACATGATTACTCGTGCTTTACTTAATTCAATATCAAAATTGTTACATGTTCGGATTTCTTATATTTTGCCGATAAATGGTGAGAATTCCAAGTTCTGTTCAGACGAAGGGTTAAAACCCCGGTCCTTGTTTGGTTTACGGGTTGTAACCTGGTTATCTGAATAGTTCCATGGTTATCTCGTCGTATATCATCCTGGTGTATTTTCTTTATTTCCAGCTCTTACTTTTATTTATATCTTGTGCTGATTGCTGGTTTTGGTTCTTAAGTGAAGCCTCCTTTGTGGCACTTGCTCTTTCTGGGGTCTGACCCAGCTGGTTTTGTATGGCCAGATACCAGAGCAGCTCCAAAGGATCTACCGGTTTTCCAGCCCGATGGTGAACACCAGGCGTAACCAGGGCAACGAGTGGGTTTATTTTTGCTCTCCCACTCTATTGTAAAATTATTCTTTTGAGGCGTTTAGCCGCCGAGCAAGTGTTAGCTCGTGTATATTTTACTTATTGTCTGCCTACGGACTGTAACATGGTTGGCAACCTAGGGTTGATCATGTATGACTAAACTCTTGCTAGTCCTCACATTTTGTAACGACTAGCTTCATGATCAGCTGAATATGTAATGTTTGGGACGCCTTACTGTTGTATTTTTGGTGATCTTACATCTTGTAACTCTATTTACTTGCTTGTGATTGAGACACTAGGCTTGTTATTGACCTTAAGAGACTGATGGCTTGTAGATAAACCCTCATATATCTAGACAGCCGTGACCGTATAATGGAGTGGACCCCATTTCATTATACGTAGCTGGCTATGTCTGCCCCCGCTCTCCAGTATTCTGGTTCTGGGGCGTGACAGCTAATCACCCGTTCGCATGCGTTAGGGCTAACTGTTATTATAGGCGTATTAGGAGACTTAACAGTTAGTAGAGGTACATTATCGCGGATGCAACTTGACAGGTACATTGGGTGGGGAAAACAATACCTGACGTATGCGCTTCTTTGCACTTTCCTGCTTACCTGTGCGCTCCTTCGGAGATGCAGACTCCAGGTGCCCTCTGATATTTTCCAGAGCGTTATGGACGTACCCTCTTGCACATGATGCCCTCTGAAGATCTTCGGACGTTACGGACGTGGGCCCCTGGTGCCCTATATGGAGACTATGTCGATCCTATTTACAGCCAGGGCTCATGCGTCGAAGGATTCTTTCTCAACTGGATGATCACTTTAGTACGGTTAGGTTACCTTATTTATGTCTTGTCACTTTCTTTGATTGTGGCATATTTTATATTCAATATTTATATGGCATGTTCTTTCCGTATCTTGTTATGTCCCTCTGAGGACCTGGTGATTCCTCCAGGTGTATCTTGTAATTTCTGCAGGTGCTCTAGCTAAGGCCATGACTTGCGCTCAATTCTGCGAGATGTTGCTCTTGGATCGTCATCCCCTCCGCTCTACCAAATTACTATCCTTGTATATTTCTTTCATATTAAAATTTATTGGTAGTGGATTTGTCTTCGCCTAACTATTGAACCATAATTATTCAAGTTAATTTTATATTGTTATTCTTTTCATTGTGGATGAGATTTAGTCTTGGATTACTGCATTTTATAGCTTTTGTATACATACAAGGTTTTTATATATTGGAGCGTACTTTGTATGTATACAGTTGGCATGGATACGTACCCAGCCCTAAGTATTTTGGGACTGGGGCGTTACATGTTTTTGTGGTGGCCCATGCAGTTTGAGTTTATCACTTCGGTTACGAGACTGTACCGATGTGAACCTGCATATAGGAATAGAGTTTAGGATCTCATCCACAAGCTTGACCTCCTTCCTTGTTTTAAGTTTCGAACTCTCGTTACCATCCTTGATTTGTATCGTGCTTGAACTTCTTCTACCGTAAATTTTTATCTTTCGTGCTTAGTGACAGTTAGGAAGATGACTACACTATTATGTGCTCATAGGTCAAACACATGGCTAGGAAGATTACATTGACAATTAGTATACATTGAGGTCTTATTTGAGTTATAAAGACATTTTTTCTAAAAGTATGATTTTAAGGATTAGTTAATTCCATGTTGGGTAGTAGCATGTTACCGCCTTCAAAGGATAGTTAGAATTTATTTTGACATTACAAGGTGGTATTCACAAGAGGATAGCTAGATCGAGAAAACAAATTTATGATTTATGATTTTTGGAAGTTGCGAAATAGTTTATGATTTATTGGGATATAAAATCGATTTGAGAAACATCTTTAAATTGTGACACATGATTTACGGTTAAGATCAAGTTTGGATTGTAATATGTTAAAGTTTATCTCGAAATTTATTAAAGAGTTTTAAATTATAAGTTATAATTTTGTAAACGACTAGAGAATATGGAGGGTTTATGATTTACGGTTTATTAAAGAGCTTGAGGTTTTAAATTGAGTCGTACGATTTATAAGTTTATTTAATTATTGAGTTTGAAGAGATGATGGTAAAAAATTGTTTAAAATATTTTAGAAGACATGAATTCGACTTTGAAGGAAAAATTCAAATTTCAAATTGTGTCATATGATCTATGATTTATAAAGTTATTTAGATTTCGAGTTTAAGGCCTTGATTATGGATATTTAAATTTTAGAAAAAAAAGGAAAAAGAAAAAGAAGAAGAAGAAGAAGAAGAAGAAGAAGAAGAAGAAGAAGAAGAAGAGTATATTCGATTTGCGATATACAAGGATTAATTTGAGATTGATTAGAGATTTAGATTTTGATTAAACTTGACAGCCTAAGATGATTAAAAAATTTGGTGGAGTATCTTGAGATTTTATTGAGAAACTTTTGAGGAACTTGAAATTTTAGATCAGATCATATTGGTAGAGGACCAAGAATCAAGCAAGGTCACCCTAATGAGATAGAAGTACTCCATATTAAGTTGTCATACCACCTATGATTATGATATTGCATATACACAAGTATAGTTAGTCATCGACCAAACTGTATAACTATCTTTTTATCTTGACTTACTCGACCTTCCCTCAAATCTAGATCTTTTATCGTGACCATCTAATTGTTTGAAACTTAAAAATGATTAGAATCATTCCCTTGACCATACCCTTATCTAAGAGACTATCTGCTCTCTAGAAACTGTGTATTTAACTTATTTTAACTTGATCTACGAGATTTCCAAAATTAACTTTATTTTATGCTTTAACCTTTTATTTTTGTGCATTAATTAGTACCTTATGAAAATCCACTTTCTATTTTGATCATTTGGTGTTCCCTATAGTGACATTTATATTTGGAGCACAACACTAGACTTTTCCTTCCAACAAATATCACATGCAAGACCTAGACGAGCTCACATTCATGTAAATATATCATGCCCCACTAAAACACGTCCCCTTGTACTCTATTTTATGATACAAATTTCAGGTCATAAAGACTAAACTATAACCCTTACCATGGTACCGATATACTCAACCTCGACTCAATTTTTTCGACCCAATATATGATTGCGATCTACTAAATCCCTTAAATGCTTAACCTTGTGTTTTATCTTGACTGATTAACCTTTGTCATTTTATTTTTATGTCTTATTTCGATTCACTTAAACACAACATCTTTTGCTCTTCAATATTGCAACCCTTACCCTTCTTCCTTCCAATTAAATTGCTTTACTTATATTTCACTATGATTCCTCCATAGTTTATACAACCTTGTTTCTTGTATGATTCCCTTATACGAAATAAAATTTGATCATAACATTCTTGGGTTAATAGAGGTTAGATTAGAGAACCCCACAGCATGGATAAATAATATATTTGGTTAAGATAATTACGAGATTATGAGATATATGTCCGATAAATCCAAATAGATGAAGTAAGGAATGTTATATTGTGTTTTGATAAAACACTCAAGGGTAAATAGACTTCTCGAATTTCAAAATTTGTTTTGAGGTAACTAAATATCGAGTGAAGAATTTTCTAAAGTGTTGGTGGTTTAAGAACCAAATTCATATATTAAATTTATGGATGCAAATTTTTAATAAAGACAATGTTGACGTTGCCTTCGATAACATATAGTATTATGATGATATTAGTTTTCAAGGATAACTAATTGTTGAAGAAAGAAACCTTTACATTTTTGATGCATGGAGAATTAAGTTCTAAGATGATTATGAATATGAAGTTAAGATGAGTTTCATTTCTACCATCAAAAAGAGGAGATTGTTGAATTCAAATTTTCGAGAGAGACTAATAAATATTTTAGAAAATTTTCAATTATGATGATAGAAGATTGAGTTATGAAGGTATACTGTTAGTTTTCGAGATTTATCGAACATTGAAGACGGACTTTTATTTTGGTACCTATGGATACATTGTACATTGACCAATAAATACAAATTTGTAGTAAGAAGATTTTAACTTTTACTTGGGCCAATTGGTTGAAGGTTTTGGAACATTAATTTTGGAGGAAATTATAACTTGGGAAGATATATATATAAGTAAGCTAGTATAATGGAGATTATGGAATTCAAAATTTGAGACTATTTGAAATTCTATGACGAGATAGAGGAAGTTAGAGTACATTTATAATCATAATTGTTTTTGTTAAATTTTTAAGGGAACGTGGTTCGAAAGTAATTTTTGGAAAGAACGATTTATGATAAGAGAGATTACATGAATATTGATGATATCAAAGGATTAAGGAGTTTATTACCTACTTATGAGGTTGCCCCTTTTTAAGGTTAATGTTAGGATTGATCGAGCTTAGTCATTGATTGGTTGTCATATACATGATCCTAATCTAAACTGAAACCATCGAAGTTTTCTGTTCTAGTCGATCAAATGACATATTTCCATTGAAATGTCGCTCGCCTCCTCATGGAATATTTTGTTTGCATTCTCGTCCCAAGAAGATCACGTACATCTATTCGAATAAACTCTTTCCATCCCCTTCACCCTATCTATCCTAATTACTCCTAAATTTCGAGGACGAAATTCTTTTAAGTTGGGTAGGATGTAAACCCCCTAAATTTTTACTATAATTTTTTTAAAATATTTTTGTACTTCGTATCTGCACGTCACATACGAGTTCGCATTGTTGTATTTGCGTAGCGTGCGAGATTTGCGTTTCGTAATTGCTCGACGAGTGCGAATATGTGTTGAGGTACATATTTTAGAAAGACATTTTTATTATAAATTTTATTTTATTTAGGAAATTACATGTTCAAACAAATGTGATAAATATTTTTATTTTGTATAAAAGAGTTATTTTATTACTATATTTATTTAATTATGAAAATAAAATTTGAGATTTTGTTAAATTTAATATTTGATTAAATATGATATTTAGAAAAGATTCCATTCGAATTTGAATTAAATGAAGGTTTTATCTATGTTTGATTCAGATTTGAACGATTAAAGTTTAAATCGAATTTAATTTAATAAGATATTATCTATGGGGGAATTTAAATCCTCCCAATCCTTATCCTAATGGGATTCCCACCTCCTATAAAAGGAGAGGTACTTGCCCTCTCTTTTTCCATAAATTTCCATAACCCAAAACTTGTGCATCGTGTCCGTGGTCGTGCCCCTACCCATCCACTATATTTTTTCTATTATAGTTACAAATTTGTTCCTTCCGACAACCTCGGACTCGACGTCTTCCCGTGTCTCGCAGGACATGTACCTGATACAACTCCAACTCCAGCCGCCCTCATCTTCTCGACAACTCTGCAGCTCCACCTCAACCACCGCCAACACCCTGTCCACCGACCACCACCATCACAACTACCTCCACCTGTTGGGGCACCCAAATCCGCCACCGTCCCCAGTATCCCGCAAACACCCCCGTCGCCATCATCACACAACACCACCAGCCACACCTGGCCATCCACGGCTACCTCCTCCCTAAACCTCCAAACCGCCACCGCAGCCACCCACCAGAAAAACCCCAATCAACCCGACAAACAAAAACCACCACCATCATCCCAAGTTAAGAATCCTCACCTGAGCGCCGCCGAGCTTCGCTCCACCTCCGCCGAGTCCGGCCAGACCCGAGTCAGAGATAACGCCGATCTCCGACCACCAGGCCCGCGCGAGATCTCTCCGCCGCGCATAATCGGAATCTCCGGACCTCCTCCCGCAATCGGTGCCCCGATCCTCCCTTTTCGGCACCGCAAAGCGTTCTCCGGCGAGCCACCAGCGCGCGCCACCGCTTGGCAGCTCCTCCGCCAGACGACAGGCAGCCGTACCGCCCAGAACGGGCCCACCGCGATCCGATCAGAGCCGCGTGTGCAGTCCCCACAGCAGCGCCGTACCGCCGTGTTCTCCGTCTTGCCAGTTGAGCCCGTCCCCTGTCTCTCCGACCACCACACGTCGAATCCCCTCTGGTGAGCACTCTCCCTTTCTTCACACCCTCTTCCTTTTTCTTTTCTCTTTCTCTTTGATGTCAGCTATTTCATTCTCTCTCGAATTGAGAGAATGATATAATAGTTGTTATATCTATTTATTAACTAATATTATATTACAGTAATTAGTAATACTTTTGTTAGTATTATTATTATCTTAGTATGTTTGTTATATTTCTGCAGATTTTACAGTATAATATTTTATAGTATTATTATTAGATTGTTTATTTTATGTATATGGAAAATATATTTTGATAATATTTTTCAAAAAATTTAGTGTAATAAATATAGGATTTGGCTCAACCTAAAATATATATTACTAAAATATTTTATGATATTCAAAATAAAAATGTTTATTATTATTATTTCCAAATTAAATTATAGTTTTGACCTAAACTGATTTTTATTTGAATTCTCAAGTATTTATCTAAAATAATTTTTTGGAATATTTACCTACAAATAATTTGATCAATAAAATATAATTTCCATTATTATAAATAAGTTATAAATATTTTCTAAATTTACAGTTTGAAGAATTTTTAGAGTTTTAAGCCTCAATTAATTTTCTTGAAGTTTTAGATATTATGTAAAATATTTTTTAATATAATATTGATTTTAAACAAATACAAAATATATTTTTCCTAGATAGTTATGACTATTTTTCTAAATGAGTATATATATATATATATATATATATATATATATATATATATATATATATATATATATATTTTAAATTGAGAATTATCTTTTACATAAATCAAATCTTCCTCTAAGAATGTATGACTTTTGACCATGGCTAATCACATACTTATTTCCTTCGAACTTCTTCACATCAAACATGGCTATTGGACAAAACAGAATTGGCCAGATCATCACACCACACCAGATGACACAACAGGCAAGATACCTTGCCATTATACTATTTATTTTCAGTTTGCATTTTATTACATATCACTGTTCATTTATTTTCAGTTCTTACAGTTGTTGATATACTACCTGCTCAGTGATATTAGCTTATTTTTTATTATCCTTTGATTGCATATGGACTTAGAGTTAAGGGACTACCATTTGTAGTTTATCGCATATACCTCGACACAGTTGTACCACGAGTATGTGTGAGATGAGTAGCATGTAGAGGTCCTTGCGTGTTGGCTGATCATCCGTGCGCATGCGTTAGGGCTAACTGTTAATAAAGGCGTATTAGAAGACTTAGCAGTTAGTAGAGGTATATTATCGTGGATGCTACTTGACATGTACATTGGGTGGGAAGAATAATACCTGACGTATGGGCTTCTTTGCACTTCCCTACTTACCTGTGCACTCCTCCGGAGACGCAGGCTCCAGGTGCCCTTTGACATTTTCCAGAGCGTTATGGACATACCCCCTTGCACATGATACCCTCTGAAGACCTTCGGACGTTACGGACGTGGGCCCCTGGTGCCCTATATGGAGACTATGTCGATCCTATTTACAGCCAGGGCTCATGCGTCGAAGGATTGTTTCTCAACTGGATGATTACTTTAGTACGGTTAGGTTACCTTATTTATGTCTTGTCACTTTCTTTGATTGTGGCATATTTTATATTCAGTATTTATATGGCATGTTCTTCCCGTATCTTGTTACGTCCCTCTGAGGACCTGGTGATTCCTCCAGGTGTGCCTTGTGATTTCTGCAGGTGCTCTAGCTAAGGCCATGACTTGCGCTTTATTCTGCGAGATGTTGCTCTTGGATCATCATCCCCTTCGCTCTACCAAATTACTATCCTTGTATATTTCTTTCATATTAAAATTTGTTGGTAGTGAATTTGTCTCCGCCCAACGATTGAACTATAATTATTCAAGTTGATTTTATATTATTATTCTTTTCATTATGGATGAGATTTAGTCTTGGATTACTGTATTTTACAGCTTATGTATACATACAAGGCTTTCATACATTGGAGTATACTTTGTATGTATACAACTGGCATGGATACGTACCTAGCCCTAAGTATTTTGGGACTGGGGCGTTACACCTATAGGGCTTTGAATCCCTTTTTGTAGACTTTGATTTTGTCAACTATGCGTCGAGATAACATATTTCAAAAATTGACAAAAACACTTTCCAAAACAATAGAAATTTTTAGAAAACTCCTCAATACGACGTACGTCCCGCCAAACCGGGCGACGTGGTCGTGAATCGAAAGCATCGAAAGGTGCGTATCAACTTTGCAGACGTGTGGGCTTTGACGAAGTTCAAATTGATTGCGTGTGCGCGACAAATTTGATGCGTATCCGTCGAAATTCACCGTATCGGCCATTTTCGAAATTCTTCAATTACTTTGTGCACGTTCGTCAAATTGAGACAAAACTTATGCCAGCAGGACCATAACATATTTCTTGTCCTGTATGCCAAGTTTGGTCCGATTCTGAGAAGGTCGATTGGAACGCCTATTTGGCGGGCCCACGACCTGATCCAATGGGCGATTTTGTGCACGGCTCATCAGAATCCAAAATTGGACATACTGTTGAGTTCATCTCCTCAAACCGGATCCGTAGACATATATTTTGACGACTTTAGAGACCACAGGTTCTGGCATGAGTTTCGGTGCAAAACGGGTCCAACGACGGACATCGTTTTGACCCAAAATTTTGATTTTGTCCCTGTTCCAGAATTGGACTTTTGGACAAGCGTTTCCTAGATATATATTTTACACCGAGAATGTTCTTGATGTTTGTTTCAGTATCCGGAGCTGTTTGTGGATTTTGAGTTTCTTTTGTTGACGTGATTGATTGTTTGGAGTCGCCATCCCCGTACCACCAGGCAAGATACCTTGCCACCATACTCTGTGATTACTTTACTTTATTTTTCAGTTATTTATATTCAGTTTCATATATTCTATTTATTTTATATCACTATGCGTCCAAGTCACACTTGGGTGCAAGCGACTATATCACTCGTTTATTTGTTTTGTTATATTTTCTTACATTGACTTAGTCTAGTGACTACCCATTGATGATGAGGTATTGGTATACCTCATACGGCCTTGACATATGCTTTATCATGTGATGTGAGTTACATGTAGGGCACGTACTCGCGTAGTCGGTCGGCCACCGATACGCATGAGGCATGCGACGGTTAGGAGTAACTGCCAAAAGAATTGCATGCCAGTAAACTTGGCAGTTACTAGAGGTTCCTATCAGCCATAAGGTGACCCTACTAGGCATTGAGAGGGGAGAACAGTTCCTTAACGTATGGACCACATATGCACTTTCCTATTCCTGGTCCTGCTGGCCTCTGACATTCGGTGGATGTTATGCTTTGAGGTCCCTGGTATCCTGTGGGACCATACCTGAGTTTCCTGTAGACAGAGTGCCCATGCGTTGAAGGTTTGTTCTTAACTACATTATCACTGTAGAACTGGTAGACCCTATTGCATGCACCTTTCTTATATCTATTATATATCACATTTATATGGCATGTTCTTTATGTATCTTGTTACGTCCCTCTAAGGACCTGGTGATCTCTCCAGGTGTGTGCTTTATGACTCTTCGCAGGTGTTCTAGCCAAGATCGTGATCTTCTCCATTTCTTCGAAGAGGATTGCTCTTAGTTCGTCTTGCCATTTTTATCGATCATTTTCTTGTATGTTTTCTTTCATTTAAAATAGTTGGTAGTAGATTTGTCTCCGTCCAACTATATGTATAAAAGACAAATTCATAGTAATTATATTATTATTCTTGATTTTTTTGTGGATGAGATTTAGTTATCATGGTTTAGTGCAATATACAGCTTATGTACGTATACAAGGATTTCATATATTGGAGTATTCTTCGTATATATGCAGCTGACATGTCTACGTACTCGGTCCTAAGTATTTTGGGACTGTGGTGTTACATACATAACCTGACGATCTTCGTTTGCAACGAAATCCGAGTTGTGCAACTTAATTCCTCAATTCGCATTATTCCATGCTAACTTAAGTCATTGAGCAACATTCGTTCTAAATCCTTAGTCATCCTTCTTATCTTCAAACCAACGTTCATGCACGGTATCTTTCAATCGTGCTATCATCGATCCCGTCTATGAGTATTTTACTTCAACTCAAGTTTCAATCTATTCAACTATTCCGAAATTGAATGTACGATCTACCAAGTTTTTTCGACCAAGACAGCTATTTGTTTCATCTTTCCGAATCTCTATTCAACTGTTTCATAATTTGCACTATACATTCACAAATCGACTGAGCGATATCCCGTTTGATACCCTCAAAATCATGACCAACTAAGCATTACTCGTTCTAAGACTTTGTGCGATAATACCACTTGCGGATATACTCGTTGCTACCCGTAAAATCCTTAATTTTGCTCGAACAATTTCCAAGACGTCTATACACCACTTAGTATTCGAGCCACTCGACTAATCATCGAAACTCATTCTTATTCTTCTATAAGACTATCGTATACACCACTCGGGGTCAAGTCATTCTACAAATCCTCGAAAAGATTATTTGATTCACCTTCGACACGTTCAAATATACGTTCGCTCGTTCCTCAAAACATTTCTCGTGTTCGTCATAGCGTTGGTCTGATAGCGTCTCTATTGATATATGCTCTAAGTATCACTCATTCTCGTCCGAGCGATATTCAATCTCGCTCGAAACTCACTCGCACCAGAAGGTCTTGGTGTGCGATACTTGGTACAACTTAGCAAAAAGGCTGTGAGCATTGCCATCCCGTTCAAACTATACTTCGATCTTGTATACTCGTTCGCTATTGTCAGCATAAGGCTATTTAGGAATGCACACCACTTGCTAACTTTAGCATGGTTTTTCCTTCCAACTCAAGTCCGACACAATTTTGCACAAAGGCCTTTGCATATTAATCCCGTTCAACCAAATACTTGTACGAACTTTTAAAAATATTAGACTTATTGTATGGAATATCCTAAGGCACAATGAGAGAGCGCATACACTTCTTTTTCCAATGAACGAGCTTTCAAAACTGAGAGAATCGAAATGAAGTCCAAGGATGTAAAGCCGTGCTCTGATACCAATCTGTCATGCCCCGCTCCCGAATGAGCGATCGTCCTCGCTAAGGCATGATGCCACACGAGCCTAGGTTGCACTCGTCTAAGCCGAAGTCCAGAAATGGCCGATTGAAGCTAGGCCACAGAGTCACACAGAGTGTCCCCATTTACAGCAGAAAGTAAATGAACACAAATTGAAACAAAGTCATTGCTCTTTATTATTGATCAAAAAGTAATACAAGCAGCACTAGGCCGAGATTACAATTCGCTCATGCTCTCTCTCTGAAACATAAAAGGCGTGCCAAGTGGCTTACAAGATGGAATGATTCATAGTGATGTTCCGATACATTATGTCCTGTATATAGTGCTTCAGTTCCTTTGCAACGCTCCAAGGCTTCAGAGTTAGCTCCGCACCTTAGCACGTTCGAGGGAAGTCTCCATACCCGACGAGGTTCTCCCATAGGCTAAAAATAATCTATGTGGTTATCAGTACATTGTTATGCATTGGTGGGGAGGCTAGCTCGCCCAACTCGCTATCATTACCAAACACGTTCAATTTACTTTTGTGTACCATCTATCATTTATTGTCTTACTAATCTTGCCTTAGGATCAGTTTTATGGCATATAATATAAAGCCTATCACGTGTTATCGATATCAAGTATCGCATGTGAATAGCATTTACAACTTACCATACGATCTTCTCTGTCCAAGGTAAACCAAGTTAGCCAACATATATAAGTAAAGACTTAACGGAATTTGCATAAGTATTCCAAAGTGTCAAGGACGTGTTCCTGCCTCAGGTTCTATGAAGTATTCTAGTATTTTTAAGATGTATTATGATTAGGCTTTGTTCAATGTTCATTCAGTTACTCAGTCGTTCAGCTTACTCAAGTTGTCAGTATGTGTTGTACTCAAACGTTGTTCAGATACGTTTCATTTAGTAACTTGGCATGTTCATCTTACTCAGGTTACTTATTTTAATGCAAGGTCTCACACGTGGATTGTCACAATCGAGCCAACTTAATCTATATGCACCGATCACTGGCACCACAAGCTATTTTGGACTATCCATCTTGGTATCGTGGTTCCCTATCAGCCGGTGATGGCTGGTACACCCTGATAGGCCATGCAATACCCGACTTACGCCTCTTGGGTGGTCGAGCCCGTACCCAAGCCACCCGTAAGCCATGATTTCGCCTAGGCCGGCCACGATGTCGTTGATCGTTGCCTTGGAATCCTTATTTATTTTTTTCCTTGTGCACCGAGTTGTCCGCGACCATTTCATATTGTCTTGTCATTTTTTACTTAACGGGCTGTCTTTGAAACATAGGTTATCTTTGAGCCATAGTCGATTACCGACTAGGTTGGCGGTGGCATCCGTGCAGCGTAGGTAGCGAGCCCCTTGCACGTCCCTGTCATACATGTCGCTAATCATTCTTATCTTCTTATCTTTCTTTCTTTCATTCTCATCTTTTTCTTTCTTTTAATTGTTCATTCATTCATTTGTTCATCTATTCATTTACTTATTCATTCGTTCATACATTCATCATTATGCAGCTCCCTGTGCGGGAAGTACCTTAGCGACCCATTAGTCCCAAAATTTTACGATGTTTTTATACTCTGCATGGAATGACTATGTTGATAGTCTTCCTGCCTCATTTTAGTAAACCATTCATTATTTCATGTCTCAAGTTATGGTACGATCTAGTGACAAGCATTTCATTTGTAATTGAACGCATAAGTAAATCTACGCGAAATGTAAGTTATGCGTTGGCAGGAGCGTGGAGTACGGTGCGAAGGTTCGAGTAATTCTCTAAGTTCATTTCCATATTCTGTACAAGCATACAAGATGGTATTATTCCCTTAGCTAGGTGCATTGAGTTGTTTTATTAGCATGCACGGTGTTATCGCCTAGCGATCTAGCAATATTTTTCATATTATTATGTGTCTAGGCTGTCACGACCCACACCCAGTATTTGGGCATGAGCCGTGGGTACGTCCAGCCTACGCCGCAGTATCGGCGGTAGAACGCTGTCTAGTCATCTCCACATTTATAAATACAACCACGCAGTTTATACACATTTGCACAATGTAAACCAAATCACATATAGGACTAAACAAGAAGAATTCTATAAATAGTTTGGAGAGATAGATAATGAATAATCAGACAAAACTCCAATATCGATCAAAATGTGCCAAATGTCATAATCTCTAAAGAAAAGCAATGTACTAGAGAACATCCACCAATCAAATATAGACATCTAAAAGTCTCAGCTAAAAAAATCTATGAAAATACTAAGCAAAACTACTAAAAGCCATATGTAGCAGGCAACTCTGCATAAGCAGCCTCCAGCTCGTCCTGTGCTCCAAAATCTGGATCTGTAGTGTGCTCATAATATGTGGTACAGAAATCTTCTAACTCATCACCTAAAATATTGGGTTTTCAGTCAGGAATGAAACAAGCACACAAACTGAAAAACTATCTGCATCATAATAGATTTGACAGTGCATGAATATATCATATGTGAAAACAAACTAGAAGGTAAGCTAATGATGAGTATATCTAGAATGAAAGTATAAATCGCAGAGTGTGATATGTCAACTGGAAAGAATGTAAAAGTATAGTGACATGGCAAATGGTGAGATATAAGGAAATAATAAAAGACAACTATCTAAGTGTGTTGAAATATCCTTTTCAACATGTGAACGGCTAAGGGATAAATATAGCACCCTGCACGTGTCATGTGCAGCTGCTATCAGTCAAGATTAGACATATTGGGATGGAATGGGTAGTTCACACGTCTACTAAGATATTTTCCCGTCTCGACCAGTATACATGGGCCCAAACAAGTCACGAAGCACAATGATAAAATAAGACAAGAACAAGATAAATGGGGTCCATGATACTACCTCGTGTGTCCATCGTGTCATCAGGCAAAAGGGCATATGTATAATATATACTGAACAAGACTATAAGAACTGGAAGCAAACAGAGAGTGCACTTGCCTGTAGTCCTGAGCTGGTGGTACGAATCAAGTGCTAAGTTGGAGTCCAACAAACCTATATTATGAATCAATTTCTAATCAACAGATAAAATCAATCAATGTGTCTATTTAACTATTATGAATTACCCTTATACTTAGTAATCTTAATGGCCTGGAGTTTATTTATACTAGTGCTAACCTTAAGCCTCATGTTTAGTACTGTTGTATAGGAATACTTGTGTCCAACTATTGCTTATCCAGTATTATATGGCCCCCAAGGTTTTCTGCTATTCAAATTGGTAAGCAACTTTCTATATGAAGCACTATGGGCGTCCTCATTTCTAATATTAACTTTCCTGGGCTTAAACTTTTGGGATTTATATGTTTACATCTGGTACCCCTCTAAGCCTATATGTGAAACCATCATAGGTACTAGTGTAGCCATCAAACACTACGCTGATATGCTTAGGGGGTTACAAACACTTGAGTCTATACTCTACTACCAGACTCCAAACCTTACCAATGGCATGCTCTGCATGACATGTTACCTACCATCAGTCCCTACTCACTGGTCTCCTAGATATTTGTTATCTGCACCAATATCTGTTAACTCCTATATACCTGGTCTGGATACTTGGGTGCCTATAAGGGACCCATGATGTGTACACATAAATCTCCACTAGTATATCCTATGGTTAGTCACTGGAACATTGTACATACTAATCTATTATCCCCAGGTCACTCCTTCAGGACTATTCACTCGAACCCATGGTACACTACAATATAGCCCAAGGCTACACAGTTCCCCATGCTCTGTCTAGATCACCAGGTCAGGATATTCAGATACATGTATGTATCTCAGCTTGTACTTAGCCTAAGGACCGACACATTAAGGTTGTATTTGCTACAGGTAACCTTTGATGACCCTATATGTAGGTAATTGTCTTTGTAATCCCTGTACCCATCTATATATTTGCCAGTGGATGTACCCTGTCTTGACACCCTAATACACCCCCAATTACCTACTGTACAGTCCTAATTTCAACCTTCTGGCTTGATTTCCTTTGGACCACAACCCTAGGACTCTGACACTGACCATCATTCACTGTTCTGATTCTATATATATCTAATGGGTACAGGGAACTCCCCATTATACCTAGTTGTAGAGTTAGTACTGAACTTCCTTAATATATACCTCTTTCTATACATAATAATTTATGGCATTGATAGTAACAATAAGAGGTGGTACTATTATGCATCTATAAAGCAGGAAAGTTCACATAGACAAGTCCACTGGTTACAAGGAGACTCCACATGACAGTAAGTCTACTCTAGCTACTCCCTATTCCACTCGAGCCCTCACTTCTCCTCTACCCATGACTGAACCAAAAGTTGGGACAGATGGATTAAAGGGGACTGATCGAAAGACTACAACTGGACTGATAGCCTTTGAGGGGCTGCCAAGTTAGGAAAAAGAGCAAGTACATTGCAATGTATTGATTGAACCATTAATGTAATGGTCTGAACATTGTATGTAAAATAAGAACTGAAACAACTAATACCTAAGCTAATACATACCCACACTCAGGTGGACTGCACATGTATTGGCATAGGATCTTCCTACCCTTGTCTACAGGAATCAACCCCCTCTCTTTAACTCATACTATACTGATACAAAAATCTTCCTATGTACTGGTAGTTTATTCTCAAGACTGATACTTACTGAATCCTGCTATGGACTTCCTTTACTCCCTATGTATGCACTCATACATGCTGCCCTTGTACTAAGGCTAAACCCATGTCCAAATGATACCAGGTATCTGTCTCTACTGATACCAACCAATACTATATTGGTTAATCCTGATCTCATATGGCTGTTAATAGAGGGTGACTTCCTCACCTATCTTGTCACTCATACACACATCTGACCTACATGGATATACATGTATAGGCTCATTAAAACTCACTGGTACACTGCCTTTTCTAGCTAACACCTATGTGACTCTCTTGCACTAGACACCCTACTGATACATAGCCTAAATTCCCCCTTCCTATAGTTGCTACTGTTACTCAAGATCAACCTTTTCTTATGGGCTGAAACCTAATGCAGGTCTGGTTATTAAAATATGGGACAGTACATTGTAATGTGGACTGGTCAAGGATGGTATTGGGCCTATCCACACTCTTATGACCATGATGTTCCTATTGTTGCAGTCCCGAATAAGCATCAGAAATAGTGTTTGTCTATGAAACCTATGTACAAGCGTCCAAAATGTTTATAGTTATCTCATCATATTTAGTTAAGAAGAGGCAGGTATCACATGGTGTCTCAGATTTATGGCAACATAACCAATACATTGATGGTTCCTAAAATCATGGTTAGTAGACACATGCAGTATAGGCATTGCTAAATCTCAAGAAGAGTAACAGGGGTTAGATGCTATGGTGTGGCATGGTATGTGCTCAAACAAACCAAGTTCATAGGTAAACCACTTGATAAAAAAATTGCTCAATATTTACATATGCATGACTAACTATGGTTATTGAATAAGTCGATATCCATTGATACCAACCTGGTACCTGAGTACCCCTGCGCTCTGGTGTCCCCTGGTCATCTGCAGTTGTTGCGATCTGCACCTATCTCCCATTCAGTCCTGTTTACATCTTACAGTAACTCTCATAAATATTTAGTCTTATTAACCTATGTTACCCATATAGGCAGAGCCTACCCACCTATGTTCTGAACTTTTCTCATGCCCTTGACCATGTTCTAATGTCCACAACATCACATCCCTATATCAGTTTATATGACATCTATTGCATTTAAGCAATAACTCCCTTACATAGAGAGATCGACACATCCTATATTGCCTATCCTATAATCTTGGTCCCTGGACACTGCTTCCTATGGGTTCGTTTACTAGTCTATTCGAACTCTCCCTTAATCGGCCTTGCATATCCCTCATACATCGACCCGTAGCTATAGGTGATTACTGATACATGTGTGTCTATAGTACTCGTATACAGAGGCTGCCTAGATCTAAGCATGTGTCATGACAATATGTATAGACTATTCTATATTAGTATCACCTGTTACACTTGAGGGACGCATGCATCCTAAAGTCCCATTACCACTCATGATCCTTGCTATTCCCACTGTCCCCTAGACATACGATGGTCAACCTACAGAGGCACTTTGCCCTGTCAAATCCTGCTTCTATTGTTATATGATATGTTTATTACATAGGCTGATTTATCATCTTAGACATTAAAGCAAACACTAATGTGGATGATCGATTCATGGTTTGAGGAAAGCAGGAGATTACCTATCTTGAGTCGGATACGCGATACGATGTTTCCCTTGATCACCCGAACTCCTCCTATATTCTCTCGCAATGTCAGGGAAAGGAATTGATGTGTTAGGGTTTGCAAAGGGTCGGCTGCTCTTCCTCGTGTATATACCTAGCTACTGATAACTCTGGGACATTCGAAGGGATTGGAAGGGAATAAGTTTGAATTTGATTTGAACTCACCCTTTCGAAATAGGAGAGGGGATAGTCGAGTCTTTACTCAATCCCTGGCCGTTTGAATCTTAGGATTTAAATATGACATTTGCAATCCAGTCCCTTACATATTAGATATTTGTAAGAAGACCCCCCTTCCATGCTCTTCTTTACTTATTTAAGACTTATAATATATATTTATATATATTCATTGATTATTCAAATATACCTATGTATTAATTAACAATTAAGCAAAAAAATAATAACATGAATGTGGGGATTTTGGGTCAAGGGCTCACAAAACTACCCTCCTTAAAATAATTTTGTCCTCAAAATTTAAAGGTGGACACAAAGGTAGGAGTTTATACCTCATGCTTCGAAAAGGTAAGGATAGCGCTCTCGCATCTCGTCTTCCCTCTCCCAGGTGAATTCGCCCGGAGAATGGTGCCTCCATGCGACGCACACCAATGGAATAGTCTAGTTGCACAACACCTTCTCCCTGCGATCCAAGATCTCTACGTGTTGCTCCTGGTAGCTAAGGCTCGATCCCACCTCAAGTTCTGCATGGTCTAGTACGTGACTGGGGTCCGCCACGTACCGTCTCAACTGGGATACGGGGAATACGTTGTGCACTCGCTCCAATGCGGACGGCAATGCCAAGCGGTACGCCACCTCCCCGATCCACTCGAGGATGTCAAACGGCCTGATGTACCTCAAACTGAGCTTCCCGCCTCCTCCGAAATGTATCGTACCACGTGTCGGTGATATCTTCAAGAACACCATATCGCCCACCTAGATTTAAGCAAAAGGTCATGACCTATTCCTATCATGATTAACAGTTACAACTAAGAAAACTATACCTCAAACTCTAACGGTCTTCGGTGACTGTCAGCCAAGTGCTTCTGTCTGTCCTGGGCCACTCGAAGTCGCTCCCTAATCAGCTTTATCTTCTCCGCAGCATCCACGATCATCTCGGGCCCCAACAGTGCTCTCTCACCCACGTCGTCCCAAGATAGTGGGGTACGACATCTCCGCACGTACAAGGCCTCAAAAGGGGACATCTCGATACTAGCTTGATGTCTATTGTTGTAGAAGAACTCCACGAGGTGAAAGCGATCCTCCCACGAGCCACCAAAATCTAGTACACACGTCCGCAACATATCCTCGAGCATCTGAATAGTTCGCTCCGACTGCCCATCTGTGTGTGGGTGATAGGCTGTGCTGAACTTGAGCGATGTGCCCAAGCTGGCCTGCAGACTCCTCCAAAAGTGGGATGTGAACCCGCTGTCATGATCGGAGATGATACTCACTGGAACGCCATACAACCGGATAATTTACTTCACATACAACTCTGCCAATCTCTCCGTGGATAGTCCCACTTTGAATGGTATAAAGTGTCACGTCCCGCTCCCGTAGGAGCGATCGTCCTCGCTAAGGCGTGATGCCGCACGAGCCTAGATTGTGCTCGTGCAAGGCAGTTTCATAATGGCCGATTACAGCGGCGGCGACGGGGTCGTCGCACAGAAGTCCCAAGCAGATACATTGAACATTGCAACGGAATTTAAAAACAAGCACATATGAACACAAGTCATTCAAAAGAAACTCTTTATTGATATTGAATACAAGATTACATTTGTGGGCGTAAGGCCAATTTATAAGTCTCTCGTGCTCACTTTTCTCTCATTTACAAGTCACTCTGCTCTCTCTCATCTCTCGATACAATGCTTGATGTCAGCGGAAGCTTCGGAAGGCGATGTCCATACATTATGTCCTGTATAAGTCTTCTGGGTTCACGCGGCCGCACGCTTCGACTCGCCAAGGAACTCCGTGCCTCGACGCATCGAAACGAGCTCCGCGTCACGAGCTTATACCTGTGCCTGCACATGAAACACTGTGTGGGTGTCAGAACTCAACTGTACTGGTGGAGTGAGCTCCTCATCCATCCATACATAACCGACACGTTTCATTTACTTTGTGCAGCTTAAACCCTTTCTATTGTCTTTCTAGTCTTGCCTTAGGATTCATTTTAGAACAAGACATTTCGGTCTATACTTAGCGATGCAACGACAAGGTCGTGCAACGACGGGGTCGTGCTATGATGCCAACGTGTATTTTGATCGAGGCAGTGCCTCATTACTCAAGTACTTGATCAAACTACAACTCGGGACGGCAGGGTCGTGCTACATTCTATTCGTGACTTAGACATATTCAAGACAATGCTATGCCGAGGAGGAACTTACGCGAACTCGGCCGTGCCAAGACTTTCACTTAAACTTAAGTTCACTAGACCAATTCTCGTGCCAACGATTCAAATGCCAAAGATGACAACATGACGACTCGTGCAGGTCGTGCCTCTCAACATATCAAGACTTTATCCATGCTACCGCCTAGCAGTCTTTCTATTCGACTCATGAACCAACTTAGACAAGACTTGCCAAACCTAGTATCGATATCATGGACATCCCGACGCCAAGTTTCGTGCTAAGCACGGTGCCTATGCTACAGCCCAATCTTAGGCCCAGACATTATGTTACCGACTAGACATGATTCTAGTTCTAAACCCAATCCAAAGGCATACACGCGGTGTGCCGCTATCTGCCGACACATCTACATGAGTGGTCACTAGCAATGTCAAGCTATCTTGGGTTGGCTCGTGGGATATCGGTCTCGTCCCTATACGGGTAGCTAGCTCGGAGGCGCCGAAGTCTCCCATGCGGTTATCCAGCATCCTACTTTGAGCCACAACTCGCTTCTCCGGGCCGAATGATCCCGGTGCCTCGGCTATCATTCGAAAAGACTACACCTTGTCGATAAGTTGTCCAATGACCATGCAAGTCTCAACTCGATCTAACCAATCCTTTCTTAACATGACCATGCATTCCTTCTTTCTATCGAGATTTAACGAGACTCCCAAGCCGCGGGACCGATCTCGTGTGCGGGACATATCAAGACTTAGCGAGACTCCCAAGTCGTGGGACCGATCTCGTGTGCAGGATATATCAAGAGTTAGCGAGACTCCCATGTAGCGGGACCGATCTCGTGTGCAAGAAATATCAAGAGTTAGCGAGACTCCCATGTAGCGGGACCGATCTCGCGACAACCAGTCGCGTGGACTTCTTTTGTTCGTGGCCAGCTTTTCACTAAACTGACCGTAACTCGTGCCTTAGACAGGCCTGGTTCTATAGGCGACGCTAACGCTCAAGTCATATACTTATACGACGAGCCTTGTTCTCAAGGGACTACGCGACTTGACAACCGCAGATAGAGCGGGACAGTGCATAGAAATGGCTTTGATAGCCCAGCACAACACTTGTCTAACTTATTCGGGCAATGACTCGACGAGCAAAGGCTATGCCGAGCTCCGCGTCGAGGGGAACGTGATATGCATGGGGTCGACTTGAACAACCAAGTTCGTGCCTAGACTTAGCCAACGGGTCGTGCAAGACAACTTAACTTGCGGGACGTGCGAAGGCTATGCCAAGCCTTGCGGGACAGGACCGTGCATGCTTTATTAAGCACGCTTATTGTTGGCCCATTGGTCATATGGTCAAACTGATTTTAATAATTGATCAAACTCTGTCTCGATATATGAAGCTAGTCAGGATGTATCGGACTCTTGGACATGATCAAGAACAACTATCTACACAGTTCAAGACCGAAGCGATGTTTGCCTGTTCGAGTCTGTATTTCTTTAAGCAATGTAATTTTCATTTTATTGAGTCTAGGAATACGTTGTACACCGAGTCGTACTGGCAAATAGGCTATTCCAAAATGGTTTCAAAATGTTTTTACAATGTCCTTAGTTTTGAAAAATATTCTTATTAACAAAAGCTTCAAAAAGGTTTTCAAAAAGGTTTTCAAAAATCCCCAAAAACTAATTTAAAAAACCTAACCTAACCCTGACAGAACTCGGCCAGAGTTCGGTCAGAGTTCGGTTAGTGGCTGTTTTGATTTTTGAATTCTTCTGAACTTGGTCCTCCTGCAGTTGCGGATTTGACCGAGATTTTTTCATCAAGTTCTGCCCGAATTCTGCCCAAATTCTGCCAGAATTCTGTCTTTGGAATTCCTATAAATAGAAAAGGATTTCGATCATTTTAACTCACTCATTCACTTTCAATCATCTCTCTATCTAAAGCTTTCAGTCTTCCAAAGAGTTTTTTTGAGCTTTAAATTTCAGATCCCAAGCCAATTACAATCCTCTAGTCGATTTGCCAGTGCGGTGCGGTCTAGAAGTTTCTGAGAGATTGTAATCAGAAGGCTTGATTGAAGATTACCTCTTCACAATTGAAGTTGGACGAGTTCTTCGTATCAAAGCTCGCGTTGTAGAAGTTGCAAGGACTTCGTAAGAAAACTTACGGTTTTGCCAATAGTGGATTCAACTGGTAGCAAAAGTTCTACCGACTGGATTAGTCCTCAACAGAGGGAAACCAGTATACATCGCTGTCTTTGCGTTTGCTCTCTTATCTCTGCCTTTACATTATTTAGTTGTGATTATTATTTTGTGATCTTGCTGCTAACAAATTTTAATTAGCATATTTTCGCTGCCAACTCTATTCACCCCCCCTCTAGAGTATTGTGCTTTACGATTTCGTTCCTACAATTGGTATCAGAACGGGTGTTACAGGTAAAGCAAGGTAACATTACAATTATTTATTTATTTAATTAATTGTTATATAGATTACAGCACAACACATGGCAACTGTAAAATTCACAAGTGAAGGCCAGGCCACAAACAGACCTCCACTGTTTGATGGTACGAATTATATCTATTGGAAAACACGGATAAGTTTCTTCTTGAAATCACTTGACTTTGATTTATGGTCTATTGTTATTGATGGCTATCAAAAGTCACCTCATATAAATGTTGATGGAGTTTTAGTTGAAAAACCCCATAACAGATATACAGAGGAAGAAAAGAAAAAGGCCAGTCTTGACGCACGTGCTATTAACGCTCTATTTTGTGCTTTAGACAGAACTAAATTTAACAGGGTGTCTATCTGCACAACAGCTAATGAAGTGTGGAAGCTTCTTGAAGTCACACATGAAGGCACGACGCAAGTCAAAGAATCAAAGGTCAGCAGACTTACTCAATAGTATGAGGTGTTCAAGATGAAGCCCAACGAAACAGTTACTCAGATGTTCGAAAGATTCTTGGATATTGTAAATCCTTTGTCCTCCCTAGGCAAAGAGTACAGTAACCATGAAAAGATTTACAAACTCCTACGAGCACTTACCAAGAACTGGATTCCAAAGGCTACTGCAATCATTGAAGGGAACGACCTCACAACTATGTCCCTCGAAGTACTCATGGGTAAGCTACTCACTCATGAACTGGAGCTACAAGATTTTGAAGAGCCTGTACCAAAGGAGAAGATGATCGCTTTCAAGGCTCTGCACAGAAAAGCTGCTGAAGGTGATTCAGACAGCAGTGAATCTGATGCTGAAGATCAAGCACTCCTAGCAAAGAAATTCAAAAGATTCATGAGATATAAGAAGAGAGCCAAAGAAAACAACAGCAGTAACAACTGGTATCAAGATGATGCTGTCTGCTATGGCTGCAAGAAGAAGGGACACATGAAGAAGGATTGTCCTACAAACTCATCATCAAGCAAGAAGAGCAACAGGTATGAAAAAAGGAACCTAAAGAGATCAACATCATGGAAGTATGCCAATACCAGCATATGGCATGAAAGTGAAGCCAGCGACTCAGAAGACGAACAATCAGAAGACGCTGCAAACGTATGCTTTATGGCATCCGATCAGGTACCTACTGAACCTGTAGTTGATACATATGATGACTTCACCTTTGAGCAACTAGGAGATGCCTTCAGTGAACTGATAAGTGATTACAGGAAACTGCGTAGCAAATATCAGACCTCTAAGAAGGTACTCAAAGAGTACAAAGGAGAAATAGGAAGACTTATCGACCTACTAGCTGAGGTTAGAAATAATGTTAGTGAGTCTGGTGAGCTTTCCTCTATCAAGCTCTTATTACACGAGACTACCAAGTCATCTGAAGAGAAAGACAAAGTTATTGACCAACTCAAAGAAGAACTTTCTAAAGAGAAGAAAAGTCTTCAAAGTGCACAAATCAAAATGGAAACACTCACTTCTGATTATACTAAGTTGTATGACACTTCCAAAAGATTGGAAATTAGGTTAGGAAAACAGCCTGAGACTGCTGCTTCCTTCCCTAACACGTGTCACTTACCAAAAAATTGGAACATTCCCAAGCCAAACACTGTCAGACCTAACCCTATCAAACCTTTACCCCAAAAGGTTAAGCCCAAACAGGATTATAGGTATGCTTTCTTCTATACTAGAAAACCCAAACCTACCAACCATGCACACCACTCAGATTTCAATACTAAACATGCACAATGTCATTATTGTGGCCTCATTGGTCATATTTCACCTGCATGTAGAATCAGAAAGCTTGTTGATTTAAATATTTATGCTTGGATACCAAAGGCTAACATTTCAGGACCCTACAAGAAATGGGTACCAAAAGTTTTATCTGCAAACTGTTCTGTAGGTGGAACACCTTTCACATGCTAAAAGTAAATGGATCCTAGACAGCGGTTGTTCGCGGCATATGACCGGTGACGCTACATTATTTGCAACACTGTCGAAGAAGAAGAAGGAAGGTTATATTTCCTTCGGTAATAACTTGAAAGGGTATATTATTAGTATCGGTGATGTTGGTAAGTCTCCCTATCCTGTAATTAAGGATGTCTGTCTGGTTACCGAGTTGAAAATAATCTACTCAGCATAAGTCATTTAGCTGATCATGGTTATGGCATCAACTTTGGCAAAGACAAATGTACTATAGTTGATAGCTCAACTGGTAGTACTATCTTTGAAGGTATCAAGGAAGACAACATATATGTTTTCTATTTGTTGGAAGAAACTAACATTTCAGGTAGATGCTTAATGGCTAAAAGTGATGAGAGTCATCTGTGGCATATGAGACTCGGTCACGCAAATATGGACACAATCTCAAGATTATCCACAAAGAAGCTAGTACGCAGTTTACCGGACATTACATTCAAGAAGGATTCGGTATGCAGTCAATGTGAAAAGAACAAAGTTACCAGATCCACATTCAAGTCAGTAAACGCAGTATGTACTACTAGACCTCTACAATTGCTTCATATGGACTTATTTGGTCCTTGCAGAGTTGCTAGCCTCGGAGGTAAGCTTTATGCTTTTCTAATTATAGATGATTTCTCTAGATACACGTGGGTATACTTCTTGACATACAAGAATGATGCATTATCCGAATTTGTCGCCTTTTGCAAGAAAGTACATAATGAAAAATGTTACATGATCACTCGTATTAGAAGCGATCATGGAGGCGAATTCGAGAATGCAGAGTTTGAGCAATTTTATGACACACACGATTTTGTACACGAGTTCTCCTGCCCTAGGACTCCACAACAAAATAGAGTTATGGAACGTAAGAACAGAACTCTATCCGAAATGGCCAGAGTAATGTTAAACCAGTTTAGTCTACCCAAATATTTCTGGGCTGAAGCTGTCAATACAGCTTGTTTTGTTCTCAATAGAGTTCTAATTCGACCCAAATCGAAGAAGACTCCATTTGAGTTATGGTTTGATAGAATTCCATCAGTTTCATATTTTAGAATATTTGGTTGTAAGTACTTTATTCTTAATACAAAAGACAATTTGGGAAAGTTTGACGAAAAGGCCGATGAAGGTATATTTTTAGGTTATGCGGCCAAGAGCAAAGGATACAGAGTCTTCAACAAACGAACCATGATCATCGAAGAGTTAATCAACGTCACTTTTGATGAACTGAATCAAATGAATATCGATGACAATGACGAAGATCCAATTGTACCAAGCTCAACAACAGCTGATTCTCAACCAAGCTCGGTACTAGCTGATCCTCCTAGAGAAGATCCAGGAACCAGCTACCTTCAGAGTCTGCCGAAAAGATTAAAATTTACGGCTGATCATCCAAAGGATTTGGTAATTGGTGATATTACCAAAGGTGTAAGTACTCGTACATCCAGTAGAGATATTGTTTCTAGTGTTGCATTCATTTCACAGCTAGAACCCAAAACTATTGATGAAGCATGTAGTGATAGTTTTTGGATAGATGCTATGCAAGAGGAATTAAACCAATTTGAACGGAATCAAGTTTGGGAACTTGTTACCAAGCCTATTGATCATCCGGTCATTGGCAGCCGTTGGGTATTCCAAAATAAACTAAATGAGAAGGTTTAGTGACTCGTAATAAGGCTCGACTCGTAGCTCAAGGATACAATCAGGAAGAAGGTATCGACTATGATGAGACTTATGCCCCAGTTGCGAGATTAGAATCCATTCGCATGTTATGTGCATTTGCATGTTTTCATAATTTTAAATTATTTCAAATAGATGTCAAGAGTGCATTTTTAAATAGTTTTATAAAAGAAGAAGTTTTTGTAGCACAACCTCCAGGTTTCACAGATTTTAAAAACCCTGATCATGTTTTCAAGTTGAAGAAAGGTTTATACGGTTTGAAACAAGCCCTCGTGCTTGGTATGATCGTCTAAGCTCCTTTCTACTTGACAACGATTTCTTAAAAGGCAAGGTTGACACCACACTTTTTATTAAGTCCTTTAATGGTAAGCTTCTTTTAATACAAGTCTATGTTGATGATATCATATTTGGATCTACTGATGAATCTCTGTGTCAAGAATTTTCTAAGTGTGTGCAGAATGAGTTTGAGATGAGCATGATGGGAGAGCTGAAATTCTTTCTCGGACTGCAAATCAAACAAACTGATAATGGGACGTTCATAAATCAAGCCAAGTACACAAAAGATTTGCTAAAGAAGTTTGATCTGGACAATGTCAAACCTATTGGTACTCCGATGGCAACTTCAACAAAGCTTGATATTGATGAACAAGACAAGCCGGTCGACACACGTAAGTATCGAGGTATGATCAGTAGTTTACTTTATTTAACTGCTAGTCGTCCAGATATTATGTTTAGTGTTTGCCTGTGTGTACGTTTTTAAGCTAATCCAAAGGAATCACATCTGTGCGCAGTTAAGCGTATCTTTCGATACCTTAAGGGCACTTCTTCTGTTGGCTTATGGTATCCCAAAACTAAGTCCTTTGACCTTATTGGTTATTCAGATGCAGGTTTTTCCGGATGCAAAGTTGATAGAAAAGTACCAGTGGAACATGTCATTTCTTTGGCAAGGCTTTAGTCTCTTGGTTTAGTAAAAAGCAAAATTCTGTAGCCCTATCAACAACAGAGACTGAGTATATCGCCGCATGACATTGTTGTGCTCAGATTTTATAAATGAAACAAACCTTGGAAGACTATGATTTATTTTATGCACATATTCCCATTTTATGTGATAACACGAGCACTATTAGTTTGACTAAGAATCCTGTATGTCATTCTCGTACAAAACATATCGAGATTCGACATCATTTTCTTAGAGATCATCATCAAAATGGAGATATTGACCTTGTATACATAGATACTGAGAATCAATTAGCTGATATTTTTACAAAACCTCTAGCAGAAGATCGTTTCAATCATTTACGTCGAGAATTAGGAATTTTGGACGTCAATAATGTTAATTGATTTTATTTTAAGATTTTATTTCAATATGCAAAAATTGTGTTAGAGACAAGCCAATAAAGAGTCTGTCTGTCACCACAACTACGGTTGAAGCGAAGCGGTACTTAATAGTTCCCCGGTGAACCTCTGCCAGCTGGGACAATACTCCTACAACTAATCTGAAACAGTCGCTGTGTAATGATATTTAATCTATAAAATAATATTAATTATGTTAATTGAAGGTTAAAATTACTAATCTTTGAATTAAATATTTGAAATGAGCCAATAAAAAAGAAAGTATTTCAAACCAACCCCAGGCGAATTCGGCCAGACTTCGGACCGAATTCGGCCCGAGTTCGGTTGAAGGTATCAGGTTATATAACCAGAACCCGATAGCCTTTCTTCTTCATTGCTTCTAAACTTCATCAAACAGCAACAGCAGCCACACGAGAGAGCCCCCTAACCCTAGTTCTTCACCACTCCTTTTCTTCCAATCCAAGTGGTGAAATCAATCCAAACTTTGGATTCATGCAGAGTTCGTCGTTCTCTACAACATATTCAAATTTTGGGAGGTATAACTTCGTATTTCCCCACCTTTCAATTTCGTGCTATTTACTTATTTTGTACAAATGGCACCTAAAGGATTTAACCCCTTCAAGAAGAAGAAGACAACCAATCCCAGTGAGGAAGGTTCATCTTCGAATCCACCCACGGATTCTCTCTTTTCGCCAGTTCAATCTAACGATGGCGCGTTCGACGGGTTTTACTTTCAAACCCTAGATCATGCCCTACTGTGGTATGGAGATTTTTCCATGAGATCCATATGCACAGGCGCTCCCATCAAGTGGACTGTATTTCCAGAAAACCGACCTTTCTTTGAGGCATTAAGGGTTACAATATTTTGTTAAACTCTGTTTTCCCATAGCAACTAATGCCATTAGACTGTTCTACTGCAATATCATATTAAACACATTTGATGTAAGCACTCGTGTTGGAGGATTAGATATCAATTTCAATGATGTTATCTTAGCGGAAATCCTTGGTATTCCCAACGAAGGTGAACCGCTTGATATCACTGAATTTGATTTCTCCGACGGCACGACACTTACTAGTTTAAAAGCGGAACTCTGTGCACCTGATCGAGTTCGCTCTGGATAGTTCAAGGCAAACAACTTAAACTTGTTTAATTATGAATTGCACCGTATCATTTACTCCACTCTCCTTCCGAAGTCTACTTCAAAGGATGATGTCACATCTCTTGAATTATCTGCTATGTATCACATTCTTAAGGGAATTCTATTTTCTGCCCCTAAGACCATTATTCAGATGATGGGACGTTGTCGTGCAAGAGATAGAAATCTCTCTTATGCGATAATTCTTCCACGTATCTTCCAGCGTTTCGACATTGATTTATCTACTTGTACTCAAGACCATGAGCCCAAGTTTCTCAAGTTATCTCGTCGCAGTATGACTGCTGCTGCTCCTCCTAATGCCCATGCTACTGCTCTACCTCCTCCATCTCCTCAGCAATATGCTATGACATTTGAGGGCATATACCAGCACCTTTCAGATTTGTACGTCTCAATGACGGATATGGCTCGCGAACATGAGTTCTGCGACGTCGCCCGTTATCAGGCGATTGCAAATTCTTTAGCTGATCTTCGATTCGCCCAGACTGGACATTTTGCCGGTTCTATTCCTAGAGATCCAGCTTTCTCTGGTTACCGCTGTGAGGATGAGGCTGTTCATACCTACTTTCAGCCCGGTAATGCATATGATTGGTACCGTTCTGACCGTGCTCCTCCTCGAGACTATGTCGGTGAGTTTTATACTGGCGTTCCTCCTCACCCTTCTGGCACGGGTACCTCTGCAGCTGGTCCTTCTGGACATGCTGGTCATGCTGATGATGATGATGATGATGATGATGATGAGGATATGTGATATGTTATCTGATTTTTGAGACTTAGACATTCTCTACTGTATACTTGGAAATGCTCCGACATTCCAAGTTTTTTTCTATCTTTCTAGACTTTATTATTAGTATTTCTTTTGAGGACTTGTACTGGATATTTATTTTATTGATGTCTTCTGAACATCTGTTTATCTTTATGAGATTCGTAGTTTATGGTTCACATCAGTTTATTTACTTAGCATCTTTTTCTGCTTTAATAACTGCCTGTGATATAATTCTTTGTTTATTATAAACTGCTTGAGACAAATACATGCCTGTGATGTCATTCAAATTTTTTTTACTATTTCTATTATTTATCATGATTATTTTCTTGTGTTTCTTCACTGTTTGTTATTTATGCATTGATTGCGGGAGAGTTTTTCTCTTTTGCAATTATTTTGCTAAATGACAACGGGGGAGAAAAATAAAGATCTAACATTTCTTTTGAGAAAATGCAGGACATGAACAATTTTTGATTTTATTTCAAGCTTAAATGTTATATCATTCATAGTTTGTCAATTATCAAAATGGGGAAGATTGTTGGCCCATTGGTCATATGGTCAAACTGATTTTAATAATTGATCAAACTCTGTCTCGATATATGAAGCTAGTCAGGATGTATCGGACTCTTGGACATGATCAAGAACAGCTATCTACACAGTTCAAGACCGAAGCGATGTTTGCCTGTTCGAGTCTGTATTTCTTTAAGCAATGTATTTTTTATTTTATTGAGTCTAGGAATACGTTGTACATCGAGTCGTACTGGCAAATAGGCTATTCTAAAATGATTTCAAAATGTTTTTAAAATGTCTTTAGTTTTGTAAAACATTCTTATTAACAAAAGCTTCAAAAAGGTTTTCAAAAAGGTTTTCAAAAAAGTTTTCAAAAATCTCCAAAAACTAATTTTAAAAACCTAACCTAACCCTGACAGAACTCGGCCAGAGTACGGCCAGAGTTTGGTTAGTGGCCGTTTTGATTTTTGAATTCTTCTGAACTTGGTCCTCCTGCAGTTGCGGATTTGACCGAGATTTCCTCATCGAGTTCTGCCTGAATTCTGCCTGAATTTTGTCTTTGGAATTCCTATAAATAGAGAAGGATTTCGATCATTTTAACTCACTCATTCACTTTCAATCTTCTCTCTATCTAAAGCTTTCAGTCTTCCAAAGAGTTTTCTTGAGCTTTAAATTTCAGATCCCAAGCCAATTACAATCCTCTAGTCGATTTGCCAGTGCGGTGCAGTCTAGAAGTTTCTGAGAGATTGTAATCAGAAGGCTTGATTGAAGAATACCTTTTCACAATTGAAGTTGGACGAGTTGTTCGTATCAAAGCTCGCGTTGTAGAAGTTGCAAGGACTTGGTAAGAAAACTTGCGATTTTGCTAATAGTGGATTCAACTAGTAGCAAGAGTTCTACCGACTGGATTAGTCCTCAACAGAGGGAAACCAGTATACATCGCTGTCTTTGCGTTTGCTCTCTTATCTCTGCCTTTACATTATTTAGTTGTGATTATTATTCTGTGATCTTGCTGCTAACAAATTTTAATTAGCATATTTTCGCTACCAACTCTATTCACCTCCCTAGAGTATTGTGCTTTACAATTTTGTTCCTACACCTATGACTTAGGTTGATTCGGGTGTTGGGGCAAAACGACGGGACCATGCATGCTTTTCAAGCATTCACGCAGGCGACGCCTATGACTTAGGCTATTTCAAGTGTTGGGGCAAAACGACGGGACCGTGCATGCTTTTCAAGCATTCACGCAGGCGACGCCTATGACTTAGGCTATTTCAAGTGTCGGGGCATCTTAACAACTTAAGCCAATGTCCTTCTCCCAAGCCACGGGATCAAAGGATCGAGTGTCATTTGAAAGCACGCTGAGCCGACTTCTATGTTGACCGTGGGACCATTTTCCATGTTCTGGGACATTTCGACTCGACGGGATTATTTTCTTAGCTATGTTGGTGCGTAGCTTTTATATTAGTCTACTTGTGCAAGTTGAAAACACAATTTATTATGTGAAGGCTAAGATGAGGAGAGTTCACCGAAACTACCCCACCTGTGCGAGGAGTCACCTCGACCGAACGAGCCTTCAAGTAGCCGTTGCAAGGCTAAGTCCGAACGCCTTCGGCGTTTCGATTTATCCGATTGACTTTACGGGACGGGGCACTACAACATACACCACTCAGAACAAGTCTCATCCTCGACACTTTTCTGAAGGCAAGCCATCCTACCATTTCTATGGCCAAGACTTAATCGTACACATTGTTAGCCCAATGATTATATCATGTTTTTGAATATGGCTAATCAATTAAGTTTAACATATCGACATCACTAATATTCATGTAATCACTATCATTTTGCTACTTAATCTTTGCATTGTCCTTATGTTAGCATTGTCCTAAATGTTCTATATCATATTGCTATGCTTGTATCATATTGTTATGTTTGTCTAACATGTTCTTAGACATGCAGTAAGCATGATCAAGCTTTGTCAAACCAGGACATATGCAATAGAGAATTGTTGATGGGCCAAAGACGGCGTTATACAAGAAGATTTCTCTGAACCGCCTAACGACCTATCCGGGGCCTCGCATCGGGGGTTCCGCTGCCCGGTCAGCGGACAGGGGTCGAGGGGGCAGCACCCCCCGTCAGGGGTTCGGGGGCGAAGCCCCCGAAAGGTATTCAGATTTCCAGATCTGTTTATCTTTGGACGACCGCCGTCAAGTGAAAAAGGCGTCTTCAAGTCTGCTCAAATATTTGAAGAAAGGCATCATCAAAGGGCTCTTGGTTTTCCTATTTCATCAATGTATTTTTCATATTTATTGAGTCTAGGAATACGATGTACACTGCATCGTACTAGCAAATAGGCTACCCAAGAAACGTTTTCAAAATACCCTTTCATTTTGAAAACAAGCCCACTTACAAAAGCCCAAACTACTTCCTAACTGTTTGACTTTTCAAAAAGCCCAAAACCAGTTTGCAAAAACCCTGACAGAACTCCAACAGAACTCCAGGAGAATTCGGCCAGAGTTCGGCCCGAATTCGGCCAGAGTTCGGCCAGAGTTCGGTTAGTGGCCGTTGTGATTTTGAAACTCTAGAACTTGGTCCTCCTGCAGTTGCGGATTTGACCGAGATTTGCTCAAAGAGTTCTGCCCGAATTCTGTCCGAATTCTGACAGAAGTCTGCCTTTGGAACTCCTATAAATAGAGAAGGATTTCGATCAGTTCAACTCACTCATTCACTTTCATATCTCTTCTCTATAAGCCTACTACTTCTTCCAAAGTATTCTGAGTTATTCATTTTCAAATCCCAAGCCAGTTACAATCCTCTAGTCGATTTGCCAGTGCGGTACGGTCTAGAAGTTTTAGAGTGGTTGTAATCAGAGGCTTGATTGAAGTTACACACTTCATAACTGAAGTTGGTCGAGTACTTCGGATCAAAGCTCGCGTTGTAGAAGTTGCAAGATCTTCGGATGAAAACTTGTGGTGATTTTCCATAGTGGATTCAACTGGAAGCTAGAGTTCTTCCGACTGGACTAGTCCTCAACAGAGGGAAACCAGTATACATCCTTGTGTTTGCGTTTGCTCTCTACTCTCTACTTTTTATTTACATATCTGTGATATATATATTCTGTGATCTTGTTACTAACCTTTTTAATTAGTTAATTTCCGCTACCTACTCTATTCACCCCCCCTCTAGAGTATTACGCTTTACAACCTGTTCCTACAATCGGTCCTACACACATTTCGCCTACGCGTTCCTTCGATTCCGAGCTACGCTCGCACAACTATCAATCTTTCCGTTAACATAATTTCAAGATATCGACACTCTCCCATTTTTCAAGTCTTGCTTGAACTCATCGTCTCACTTGGCTGGATCGTGCACGCATTTCAGGCGTCCCCGAAATACATGCATTCAGCCAAGCCGCATGATATAGAATTTGTCATTCTCACTCGAGTCGCATCGTGCACATACTCAGGCGTCTCTGAAATATATGTATGTCAGCCGAGTCTCGTGAGCAGGGTTTTCTATATTCGTGATTCACGCTATCCATCCATGCCAATCCTCAAGATCAATCTTTTCGATTGCTAACACATTAAACAGGACGTCTCGCCTAACCGCTAGGCCAATCTTTTCGAGGCTAAGTCAATGTAAGGATTGGAATCATAGTTCCCCAACAATAATGCCAACATTGACCCCAATCCTAGGGTCAAACCAAGTCGATCATACGGGGTTTTCTACCCAAGCTCGCGTCACTCAGATTTCTAAACATCGAGCACGATCACCTATAAGCATCAACGCATTCGTTGCGTGTATTCGAATCCATTCAATTCACCACTTCTAACCAATTTATGTATTTGATCACGAGATCGTCTAGCTTTGACAATATGTTGTGTCCCAATCTTACGCGAGTCCGATTATCCATGGTGGTTCATGAATAACCATGCAACGCACCCGCGAAATAATCATTCTCATCGGGGCGTAACTTTTGTTTGAGTCCATACTAATTCATTCTCGATACATGGATTGGACCTATGCAATCCTTAAATTCAATTCTTCAAGCACACAATTCATTCTCGAGTCACCTTCGTGTCAAACCACAAGTCGAAGCATACAGATTGCCACGCCATCCAAGTTCAATCACTCACGCTGTATGAATCACCATACCAGCGCTCACGCGGAGTGATCGTCTCAAATCGGCGTGACGCACGTGCGAGGCTAGAGTTGCGCTCGCATAAGACAAGAATGTCGAAGTTGTGGTTATCGACGAAGTAAATCCAAAGTTTCATTTTTCCTCCAAGCCAAGATCTCAGTTCGATAGTCCGTTCGCCATTCGTTCAATTAGTAAATCCTCGAGCCAAGTTTATCATTTCCTCGATACGTTTCAATATCCCGAGTATAGCATCCATCGGAACAATTATATTTGCACGATCGTCATTCGCCGAGTCAGAGTACCCCCGAGTTATCGCATATCGATCTTTGATACGCCTCAATATCATCGACGATATACGTTTCCTGACGATCTTCCTTTGCAACCAATTTCGAATCGTACGACTGATGCTATTGCCCGAACTGGATAAACCACCATTTCTCGATATTCAAGATCAAGTTCAGTCGCTCTTCCTCAAGCTCGTTTCAAGATCGTTGTTCAAAACTCAAGTCGCATTTCATTTGAATCAATCTGAAATCGTAAGCACGATTCTCTACGTTTCCTCGATAGAGACATTCATTTTCATTCATCGTTCCGAATCATTTTCTAACACGCTTGTCCATTCACAAGTTGTTTGAACGACATCTCGTTCGGGACATCGAAGTCACGACCAACTAAGCGTGACGCGTTTTAAGGCTTTGTGCGATCGTATCGCCTCGCCGATATACTCGTTACTCGAAATCCTCAATTTTGCTCGAATGATTTCCAAGAAAATCCATACACCACTCGGATTTGAGCCATTCGATCTAGCCTACAATTACGTTTGCATCATTCGCTAAGACATCCTTCAGATTCGTTCGACGAATCTCTAGCGTAATCGCTCACGTCGTCTCGACGTACTAAGTCGTTCACATTATTTCCTCAAAATCCAAGTCAATCTTTCGTGTACGCCTAAGCGTTAACCTGATAGTGTTCCTATCGATAGACACTCTAAGTGTAGCTTCGTTCCCATCTGAGCGGTACTTGATATCGCTCGCAACTCGTTTGCACCAAAAGGTCGAGGTGCGCGACGCGAAACACAACTTAGCCAAAAGGCCTTGTGCAAAGTCATCCCGTACGGACTATATTCAAGTTGTACGCTCACTTGCTAGGTCAACGTAGGACTAGTTGGACACGCTCGCGACTTGCTAACTTAGCATGTGTTCTCTATCATGTTTAACATCGTTCGGCACAAAGGCCGTTGCCTATCGATGCGTTCGATTGAACGCTTGAACGAGCTTTTGAAAATATTTAGACTTATTGTACGGACATGCCGAGGGACAATCGAGAGAGAGCGCACACTTGTTTTCCAACGACGAGCTTTCAAAACTGAGAAATTCGACGTGAAGTCCAAGGACGTAAAGCCGTGCTCTGATACCATTATTTTCACACCCCGCTCCCGTAGGAGCGATCGTCCTCGCTAAGGCATGATACCGCACGAGCCTAGATTGCGCTCGTGTAAGACAGTTTCATAATGGCCGATTACAGCGACGGCGACGGGGTCGTCGCACAGAAGTCCCAAGCAGATACATTGAACATTGCAGCAGAATTTAAAAACAAGCACACATGAACACAAGTCATTCAAAAGAAACTATTTGTTGATATTGAATACAAGATTACATTTGTGGCGTAAGGCCAATTTATAAGTCTCTCGTGCTCACTTTTCTCTCATTTACAAGTCACTCTGCTCTCTCTCATCTCTCGATACAATGCTTGATGTCAGCGGAAGCTTCGGAAGGCGATGTCCATACATTATATCCTGTATAAGTCTTCTGGGTTCACGCTGCTGCACGCTTCGACTCATCAAGGAACTCCGTGCCTCGACACATCCAAGTGAGCTCCGCGCCACGAGCTTCTACCTGTGCCGGCACATAAAACACTGTGTGGGTGTCAGTACTCAACTCTTCTGGTGGAGTGACCTCCTCGTCCACCCATACATAACCGACATATTTCATTTACTTTGTGCAGCTTAAACCCTTTCTATTGTCTTTCTAGTCTTGCCTTAGGATTCATTTTAGAACAAGACGTCTCGGTCTATACTTAGCGATGCAACGACAAGGTCGTACAACGACGGGGTCGTGCTATGATGCCAACGTGTGTTTTGATCGAGGCAGTTCCTCATTACTCAAGTACTTGATCGAACTACAACTCGGGACAGCAGGGTCATGCCACATTCTATTCGCGACTTTGGCATATTCAAGACAATGCTATGTCGAGGAGGAACTTACGCGAACTCGGCCGTGCCAAGACTTTCACTTAAACTCAAGTTCACTAGACCAATTCTCGTACCAACGATTCAAATGCTAAAGATGACAACGGGACGACTCGTGCAGGTCGTGCCTCTCAACATATCAAGACTTTATCCATGCTACCGCCTAGCGGTCTTTCTATTCGACTCATGAACCAACTTAGACAAGACTTGCCAAACCTAGTATCGATCTTATGGACATCCCGACGCCAAATATCGTGCTAAGCACGGTGCCTATGCTGCAGCCCAATCTTAGGCCCAGACATTATGTTACCGACTAGACATGATTCCAGTTCTAAACCCAATCCAAAGGCATACACGCAGTGTGCCGCTATCTGCCGACACATCTACATGAGTGGTCACTAGCAATGTTAAGCTATCTTGGACTGGCTCGTGGGATATCGGTCTCGTCCCTACACGGGTAGCTAGCCCGGAGGCGTCGAAGTCTCCCATACGATTATCCAGCATCCTACTTTGAGCCACAACTCGCTTCCTCCGGGCCGAATGATCCCGATGCCCCGGCTATCATTCGAGAAGACTACACCTTGTCGACAAGTTGTCCAATGACCATGCAAGTCTCAACTCGATCTAACCAATCCTTTCTTAACATGACCATGCATTCCTTCTTTCTATCGAGACTTAACGAGACTCCCAAGCCGCGAGACCGATCTCGTGTGCGGGACATATCAAGACTTAGCGAGACTCCCAAGCCGCGTGATCGATCTCGTGTGCAGGACATATCAAGAGTTAGCAAGACTCCCATGTAGCGGGACCGATCTCATGTGCAGGACATATCAAGAGTTAGCGAGACTCCCATGTAGCGGGACCGATCTCGGCGACAACCAGTCGCGTGGACTTCCTTTGTTCGTGGCCAGCTTTTCACTAAATCGATCGTAACTCGTGCCTTAAACAGGCCTGGTTCTATAGGCGACGCTGACGCTCAAGTCATATACTTATACGACGAGCCTTGTTCTCAAGGGACTACGCGACTTGACAACCGCAGATAGAGCGGGACAGTACATAGAAATGGCTTTGATATCCCAGCACAACACTTGTCTAACTTATTCGGGCAACGACTCGACGAGCAAAGGCTATGTCGAGCTCCGCGTCGAGGGGAACGTGCTATGCACGGGGTCGACTTAAACAACCAAGTTCGTGCCTAGACTTAGCCAATGAGCCGTGCAAGACGACTTAACTTGCGGGACATGCGAAGGCTATGCCAAGCCTTGCGGACAAGACCGTGCATGCTTTATTAAGCATTCACGCGGCGATGCCTATGACTTAGGCTGATTCGGGTGTTGGGGCAAAACGACGGGACCGTACATGCTTTTCAAGCATTCACGCAGGCGACGCCTATGACTTAGGCTATTTCAAGTGTTGGGGCAAAACAACGGGACCGTGCATGCTTTTCAAGCATTCACGCAGGCGACGCCTATGACTTAGGCTATTTCAAGTGTCGGGGCATCTTAACAACTTAAGCCAATGTCCTTCTCCCAAGCCACGGGATCGAAGGATCGAGTGTCATTTGAAAGCACGCTGAGCCGACTTCTATGTTGATTGTGGGACCATTTTCCATGTTCTGGGACATTTCGACTCGACGGGATTATTTCCTTAGCTATGTTGTTGCGTAGCTTTTATATTAGTCTACTTGTGCAAGTTGAAAACACGATTTATTATGTGAAGGCTAAGATGAGGAGAGTTCACTGAAACTACCCCACCTGTGCGAGGAGTCGCCTCGACCGAACGAGCCTTCAAGTAGCCGTTGCAAGGCTAAGTCCAAACGCCTTCGGCGTTTCGATTCCTCCGATTGACTTTACGGGACGGGGCACTACATAAAGTGGGCCGATTTGGTCAACCTGTCAACGATGACCCAAATCGCATCCTTCCCGCCTGGCGAACGTGAAAGACCGGAAACAAAATCCATATTGATATGTTCCCACTTCCACTCAGGAATCGGCAACAGCTGAAGTAAACCCCCGGGTCTCTGCCTCTCGGCTTTGACCTGCTGACATACAAGGCATCTAGAAATGAAGCGTGCCACATTACGCTTCATGTCGTACCACCATACGTGGGCTCTCACATCCTTGTACATCTTGTTGGCTCCAGGATGCAAGGAATACTGAGAACGGTGTGCCTCCTCCGTATGTGTCTCTATCTCTTTTCTGGTTGCGCTTTTGTTCATTTTCTACGTCCTATGCGACCTTCAAGATCCTTTCGTATGTGGTAGCTTGGCTGGTGGCGATGGCTATGCAAATCTTATGGGATAGTCCCTTCCTGAACTTCTTGGCCTTGGCTGCAGGGGTCAAGGCATCTGCGAAGCGACTGAGGCGGGAGAACTCGACGGAGTACTCGTCGATGGAGAGGTTGCCCTGCTCCAGGTTCTCGAACTCATTCTCTAATTCTTCTTTAGCTGCGTCGGGGTAGAACTTTGTCTTGAACAGCTCTTTGAATTCTTTCCAGGTCACATCTGGCACGGTGAATCAGGGCTCATCTCTATACCACGTGCAAGCGATATCATAGAGCTGTATGCTGGCTGTCTCAACCTTCTTGTCTTCCGGAATCTGAGCCATCCGGAGGTTGCGATCCACGTTCTCCAACCAGTCGTCCGCGTAGAGGATCCCTTCCGTTCCTCTGAATTCCCTGGGCCTAAGGTCCATAAAATTCTTGGAAGTTCCGGGGCGCAGCGAGGGAGCCTCCCTAGTCTGAAAAGCCTCTCCCAGGGTATCACGGAAGATATCAGCCTACCTCGTCTGGGAAGTGATGAGCTGCTAGAAAATCCCAAGGAGCGTGGCATTGTCCAGCACTGGTGCTGGAGGCAGAACTAGTGCTGGATGCGGGAGGGGTGCTGGCTGTTGGAAGGGTGCAGGATGCTGAAAGGGTGCTGGTGGAGGAAACTGTGCTGGTGGCGGGCTCGACGGAGGGAACTGGGGAGGTGGTGGAATGTCATCACGGCGAAATCTCGAAGTCTGCGGCTGGGGCGTCTCGCCTAAGTAGGTGAAGCAGCCTCCGTGAGTCGGTGGGGTTCCATTCGTGGAAGATATGCCAACGTTTGCTAGGGTGTTCAAGTGAGCGGTGTTCCTGCCTTGAGAATCCATCTGTCGGCCATAAAAGTAAAATCGTTAGTTGGTATGAAGATTCAAACATAATGCAGATCAAAGGAATAATTGAGATCAAATGTGGAATTTTAATAACGATTTTAGACATGTGGAGATGGTCCTTAATTCTAGTCTTCTTCGCAGGCCCGCAGTAGTACATCTAAGTTGAGTACCACCACGAGTTTTGCTATTTTTGTAAAAACGGACCTGCATGGGCCACCATAAAAATGAGTCACGACCCACACCCAGTATTTGGACATGAGCCGTGGGTACGTCCAGCCTACGCCACAGTATCGACAGTAGAATGCTGTCTAGTCATCTCCACTTTTATAAATACAACCACGCAGTTTATACTCATTTGCACAATGTAAACCAAATAACAGATAGGACTAAACAAGAAAAATTCTATAAATAGTTTGGAGATATAGATAATGAATAATCAGACAAAACTCCAATATCGATCAAAATGTGCTAAATGTCATAATCTCCAAAGAAAAGCAATGTACTAGAGAACATCCACCAATCAAAAATAGGAATACATCTAAAAGTCTCGGCTAAAACAATTTGTGAAAATACTAAGCAAAACTACTAAAAGCCATATGTAGCAGGCAACTCTGCATAAGAAGCCTCCAGTTCGTCCTGGGCTCCAAAATCTGGATCTATAGTGTGCTCATAATATGTGGTACAGAAATCCTCTAACTCATCACCTAAAATATTGGTTTTCCAGTCAGGAATGGAACAAGCACACAAACTAAAAACTATCCGCATCATAATAGATTTGACAGTGCATGAATATAGCATATGTGGAAACAAACTAGAAGGTAAGCTAATGATAGAGTATATCTAGAATGAAAGTATAAATCGCAAAGTGTGATATGTCAACTGGAAAGAATGTAAAAGTATAGTGACATGGCAAATGGTGAGATGTAAGAAAATAATAAAAGACAACTATCTAAGTGTGTTGAAATATCCTTTTCGACATGTGAACGGCTAAGGGGTAAATACGACACCCTGCACGTGTCATGTGCAGCTGCTATCAGTCAAAATTAGACATATTGGGATGGAATGGGTAGTTCACACGTCTGCTAAGATATTTTTCTGTCCCGACCAGTATACATGGGCCCAGACAAGTCACGAAGCACAATAATAAAATAAGACAAGAACAAGATAAATGGGGTCCATGATACTACCTCGTGTGTCCATGTGTCATCAGGCAAAAGGGCATATGTATAATATGTACTGAACAAGACTATAAGAATTGGAAGCAAACAGAGATTGCACTTGCCTGTAGTCCTGAGCTGGTGGTATGAATCAAGTGCTGAGTCAGAGTTGAACAAACCTATATTATGAATCAATTTCTAATCAACAGATGAAATCAATCAATGTGTCTATTTAACTATTATGAATTACCCTTATACTTAGTAATCTTAATGGCCTGGAGTTTATTTATACTAGTGCTAACCTTAAGCCTAATGTCTAGTACTGTTGTATAGCAATACTTATGTCCAACTATTGCTTATCCAGTATTATATGGCCCCCAAGGTTTTCTGCTATTCAAATTGGTAGGCAACTTTCTATATGCTGCACTATGGGCATCCTTCTTTCTAATATTAACTTCGAGGGCTTAAACTTTTGGGATTTATATGTTTACATCTGGTACCCCTCTAAGCCTATATGTGAAACCATTACAGGTACTAGTGTAGCCATCTAACACTACGCTGATATGCTTAGGGGGTTACAAACACTTGAGTCTATACTCTACTACCAGACTACAAACCCTACCAATGGCATGCTCTGCATGACATGTTACCTACCATTAGTCCCTACTCACTGGTCTCCTGGATATTTGTTATCTGCACCAATATCTGTTAACTCCTATATACCTGGTCTGGATACTTGGGTGCCTATAAGGGACCCATGATGTGTACACATAAATCTCCACCAGTATATCCTCTGGTTAGTCACTGGAACATTGTACATACTAATCTATTATCCCCAGGTCACTCCTCCAGGACTAGTCACTCGAGCCCATGGTACACTACAATATGGCCCAAGGCTACACAGTTTCCCATGCTCTGTCTAGATCACCAGGTCAGGATATTCAGATACATGTATGTATCTCAGCTAGTACTTAGCCTAAGGACCGACACATTAAGGTTGTATTTGCTACAGGTAACCTTTGATGACCCTATATATAGGTAATTGTCTTTGTAATCCCTGTACCCATCTATATGTTTGCCAGTGGATGTACCCTGTCTTGACACCATGCTACACCCCCAATTACCTACTGTACAGTCCTAATTTCAACCCTCTGGCTTGATTTCCTTTGGACCACAACCCTAGGACTCTGACACTGACCATCATTCACTGTTCTGATTCTATATGTATCAATTAGCCCATGGGTACAGGGAACTCCCCATTATACCTAGTTGTAGAGTTAGTACTGAACTTCCTTAATATATAGCTCTTTCTATATACAATAATTTATGGTATTGATAGTAACAATAAGAGGTGGTACTATTATGCATCTATAAAGCAGGAAAGTTCACATAGACAAGTCCACTGGTTACAAGGAGACTCCACATGACAGTAAGTCTACTCTAGCTGCTCCCTATTCCACTCGAGCCCTCACTTCTCCTCTACCCATGACTGAACCAAAAGATGGGACAGATGGATTAAACGGGACTGATCGAACGACTGCAATTGGACTGATAGCCTTTGAGGGGCTGCCAAGTTAGGGAAAATAGCAAGTACATTGCAATACATTGATTAAACCATTAATGTAATGGTCTGAACATTGTATGTAAAATAAGAACTGAAACAACTAATATCTAGGCTGATACATGCCAACACTCAGGTGGACTGTACATGTATTGGCATAGGATCTTCCTACCATTGTCTACAGGAATCAACCCCCTCTCTTTAACTCACACTATACTGATACAAAAATCTTCATATTTACTGGTAGTTTAGTCTCAAGACTGATACTTACTGAATCCTGCTATGGACTTCCTTTACTCCCTATGTATGCACTCATACATGCTGCCCTTGTGCTAAGGCTAAACCCATGTCCAACTGATACTAGGTATCTGTCTCTACTGATACCAACCACTAATATATTGGTTAATCCTGATCTCATATGGCTGTTAACAGAGGGGGAGTCCCTCACCTATCTTGTCACTTATACACACATCTGACCTACATGGATATACATGTATAGGCTAATTAAAACTCACTGGTACACTGCCTTTTCTAGCTAACACCTATATGACTCTCTTGCACTAGACACCCTACTGATACATAGCCTAAATTCCCCCTTCCTATAGTTGCTACTGTTACTCAAGATCAACCTATTCTTATGGGCTGAAACCTAATGCAGGTCTGGTTATTAAAATGTGGGACAGTACATTGTAATGTGGACTGGTCAAGGATGATATTGGGCCTATCCACACTCTTATGACCCTGATGTTCCTATTGTTGCAGTCCCGGATAAGCATCAGAAATAGTGTTTGTCTATGAAACCTATGTACAAGCCTCCAAAATATTTATAGTTATCTCATCATATTTAGTTGAGAAGAGGCATGTATCACATGGTGTCTCAGATTTATGGCAATATACCCAATACATTGATGGTTCCTAAAATCATGGTGATAGACACAGGTAGTATAGGCATTGTCAAATCTCAAGAAGAGTAACAGGGGTTAGATGCTATGGTGTGGCATGGTATGTGCTCAAACAAACCAAGTTCATAGGTAAACCACTTGATAAATAATGCTCAATATTTACATGTGCATGACTAACTATGGTTATTGAATAAGTCGATATCCTTTGATACCAACCTGGTACCTGAGTACCCCTACGCTCTGGTGTACAGAGTGTCCCCTGGTCATCTGCAGTTGTTGCAATCTGCACATATCTCCCATTCACTCCTGTTTACATCTTACAGTAACTCTCATACATATTTAGTCTTATTAACCTATGTTACCCATATAGGCAGAGCCTACCCACCTATGTTATGAACTTTCCTCATGCCCTTGCCCATGTTCTGATATCCACAACATCACATCCCTATATCAGTTTACATGACATCTATTGCATTTAAGCAATAACTCCCTTACACAGAGAGATCGATACATCCTATATTGCCTATCCTATAATGTTGGTCCCTGGACACTGCTTCCTATGGCGTTTACTAGTCTATTCGAACTCTCCCTCAATCGGCCTTGCCTATCCCTCATACATCGACCCGTAGCTATAGGTGATTACTGATACATATGTGTCTATAGTACTCGTATACAGAGGCTGCCTATATCTAAGCATGTGTCATGACAACATGTAGAGACTATTCTATATTAGTATCACCTGTTACACTTGAGGACACATGCATCCTAAAGTCCCATTACCACTCATGATCCTTGCTATTCCCACTGTCCCCTAGACATACGATGGTCAACCTATAGAGGCACTTTTCCCTGTCGAATCCTGCTTCTATTGTCATACGATATGTTTATTACATAGACCGATTGATCCTTTTAGATATTAAAGCAAACACTAATATGGACGATCGATTCATGGTTTGAGGACAACAGGAGATTACCTGTCTTGAGTCGGATACGCGATACGATGTTTTCCTCGATCACCCAAACTCCTTCTTGATTCTCTCGCAATGTCAGGGGAAGGAATTGATGTGTTTAGGTTTGCAAAGGGTCGGCTACTCTTCCTCGTATATATACCTAGCTATTGATAACTCTGGGACATTCGAAGGGATTGGAAGGGAATAAGTTTGAATTTAATTTGAACTCACCCTTTCGAAACATGGGAGGGGATAGTCGAGTCTTTACTCAATCCCTAGCCGTTTGAATCTTAGGATTTAAATATGACATTTGCAATCCAGTCCCTTACATATTAGATATTTGCAAGAAGACCCCCCCTTCCATTCTCTTCTTTACTTATTTAAGACTTATAATATATATTTATATATATTCATTGATTATTCAAATATATCTATGCATTAATTAACAATTAAGCAAAGAATAATAACATGAAGGTGGGGATTTTGGGTCAAGGGCTCACATAGGCTAAGCAAAGACAGGTTCATCTGAGCCACCCACCTTATCGATGATCGCATCGGCCGAGCGAGACTCCTAGCGCGCCTTTGAAAGTCTAAGTCTGGATTCTTCTTGAAGGGCTAACTTAACACTTGCATCAATTCGCATGGATACTTCATCGGGTCGATGCAACTTTTTGAGTCAACGATTCAAATGAGTGGTTGCACTTGTCGTTTGAATCGACGTTCCTCTAGGACGGAGCGAGTCATTACAAGTACTAATCCTCTCGCGTGCTGATCCGAGACCCACTTTACGTAAACCGAAATTAAGTAGATATATTGAATCATGTAGCATAATATTTAGTAATCTTTCTATCATTGCCTTATGATTAGTTCATGGCACATTCGAAAGCAGTAAAATAGGTTATCATGGCAAGCATGTTATTTGATTCGTATAAGCAAGCATGCAACCAATAGCACTCTCGTGTTGTTTCGTGACTTCTTACCCACATCGACGCACTCACTCTTACATCGACGTAAGGTGAATACGCCTACCATTTTTTTTGTCATGTTATAAGTGCTCAATGTGCTATATCTCTGTGTTCTTGCACTTTCGGCCCACCATTCCTTAACTATATGAAGGTCGTTGGCGTATCCATGCCAGAATGGACTAACTTGTTTCTCTTTTATTTTCTTTTCTCAAATTGGGTAGCCCGGTGCCTCCCGTATTGGGTTGTTATCCCAATAACTGGAGACTTACCGTTGTATACCATTCATTGCGGCTTTCACATCAATAATCGGTCGCTAATCGTCTTACAAATGTGTACCCATCAAGGTTTAACATCCCTCCTAGGTCGAACGGTCCCGGTGCCCCGGGCCAATAACTCGTTCGAGGGAATAATATCCTACCCATGCACCGACAATATCTTAAGTCCATTCGACCATGCAACACGCGTCAAACTCATACAACCAAACATAGTCTTGAGTTCGAAACTCAAACTTCACGTCTGTAATTCTCTTTCTTTCTTTTGTTCATACTTTCTATGTTATTGCATTCTTTGTACAATTTTATTCTTCATTTCAATGTTCAATGGCACCATGCCTCAACTCAATGTTCGTCAAACGAACGATCCAAAGGTCCTGAACATTTCCAAGGCACCGTGCCATATTTCGACAGTTCTGTCACATTCATGCCACAACTGTTCTCTTTGTATGAAGCCATCTTTTATGATTCTCGTACATGTACGCATGCTTTGACACAAATTTTCTATATTCTTTGAGTCGTGCATGCGATGCACGCCTCAATACCATGTTTTCCTTATTCCATGCCTTAGTGTTCAATGTTCATGGCTCGTGCACTAGGGCACTCGCCTCAATAGTCTTTCAATGTGCTAGCCTTCTAACTCATGCACGAAGGCATGAACAACTCGTGCACTGAGGCACTTGTTGGTACAGTTATCCTATGTTCTTATGGCTTACGCACCGAGGTGTTCGCCTTTGCAATATTCAATGTTCGATAGCGACCCGTACATTTGATGTATGTTTCATTTCAATTGTTCTATCTAGTGTTCAACACGCACTATGTTCATCTCTCGATCGAGCTACGTCTATGGTCTCGATAGGTTAACTTAGCATACAACAATGTATTTTACTTAGGCATGAAGGAGTAGGAAAGAAGAGTCAAAGTCCTCCCACCTTAGCCGATATGCCTTGTCGTTTCTTCGAGCCGATGCGGCTCGATTTCATAACTTTGTTTACACGACCAACTCTTCTGACTTAGCCATTCGAACACTTCGTGCTACGTTGAATTATCCAAGCGATTTGGCCTATCGTGCCTATGCTTCAGTCCATGGCAAGACGATTTGATTTTACAAACACCATTACAAATAAGGCAAAACATTGACCTCTTATATTTCAGCTTAAACGTATAGACTGCACACGAAACCAACTAAAATCAATACTTGTCCGAATCGAACTAATGCCTTGCGTAGATTCGATTTCTTAGAATCTTCGAACCGACTCAATATTTTCCCTCGGGCCAACTTAACACTTGTATTGAACTTACTCGATGCATTCCTCGGGTCAACATAACTCTTCGAGTCAATGGCTCAGCATAATGCACCATGCGGAGCGGGGCATTACAACATATACCTTTTTAGTATGGTCGTAAGAGGTTATTTTTAGTCAAAATGACCAAAATAGATGGCTATGTATAGGTTGGGGGCTTGGGGGTGTTGGTTATGTTTGACCGATCTGATCTTTGGATGGTTTTCAAGCCGCCCAACCCACTAAACATCTCGAGCTGGCCTAGTACAAAAATATTTAAAACCAGACTTAGGTTAGGTTTGGGATTGCCAATCATAGTTGTTTCTACTTATTTTCCTGAAAGCAATCTCAAAAGCTTTTTGGTAATGAGTTATCATGGAACACTTGTAATACCAATTCAATATGCAGATAGCTTTTAAAAGTAGTGGAAGGCTGTTGTCAAAAACTTTGCTTTTTTTAAATTAGTCAAGGAAGACGAAGGAACAACTGAAAGCAACCTCCCACCTTCTTTTGTAAGTTATGCCAAAATTAAACAAACTTTCCAAAAATAATTAAAATACAATTTTCAAATATACTCGTGGAAGGGGGGGTGTCGGTGTATTAATAAGCTGCTGTTATCTGACAACTACATCTTTTGGGACAGATTAAAGAAATGGTTTTTTTTGTAATAGGGTCTCAATATTAGTGTTTGAGTCTCCAAATTGTCCAACATTAATGTTTAATTCTCCAAATCACTGTTCACGTAGGTTAGTATACAATAATTTGAAGATCCAATCTCTAATGTCGGACAATTCGAAGTTCGAAAACTTAATATCACGTAATATATGAGACCCTATTACTAAATAACCCTTAAGGCTTGTTTGGTAAATGGTATTTGGATTTGGATTTGGAAATCTAAAATTCAAATCCAAATCTTGAACTTCCAAATCCCATTTACCAAATCGATTGTTTGGTTGTCCATTGAATGTGGTTGAAATCCTCCATTTTTTGGATAAAATAAACTAAAATTTGTCATTGGATTATAATAAAACATTAATTGATTAAGATTAAGATTATAATTAATATATTAATTAATTAAGATTATAATAAAGTGATACTAGATAAAATTAATAATTATGATTAATAAATTAATAATTATGATTATAATAAAAAATAATAAATAAAACAATAAATTAATTATTAATTGAGATCATAAAATAAATTATAAATTATTAACTATGATTATAATTATGACTAAAATATTATTAATTGAGATTATAATAAAATTATAATTAACAAATTATTAAATAAAATTATAATAAGACTAATAAATTACTAATTATGATTATAATTGGATATTAATTAATAAATTATTAATTAAGATTATAGTTATGATTAATAAATTTTAATAATTATGAAGTTATAAATTGTTAACTAAGATTATTATAAAATATTAAATAATAAAATTATTAATTAATAAATTATTAATTTAGATTATAATTATGATAACTAACTATTAGTTTATTTTTTTGTAAAAATAATAACTAACTATTAGTTCTAAAAAAATAATTTTTCAAGTAATAATAATGACTATTTTTTTATTAACTATTAGTTAATTTTTTTTATAAAAATAATAACTAACTATTAGTTCTAAAAAAAATAATTTTTCAAGTAATAATAATGACTAATTTTTTATTAACTATTAGTTAATTTTTCATAAACTGTAAATTAAATATTTTTAAAAAATAATAATTATAAAAAATAACTAATTATTAAATATTATTAATTAATAATTTATTTGTTTAATAGAAAAACAAAATTATTAAAAAATAACTAATTTATTCCTCCGAAATTTAACTTTCTTCCAAATCCAAATTTTGGATTTGGTCATACTTCTATATCCAAATCCATCTCCAACTAAAAATAGGATTCCATGAATTTGACTCCCAATCTATAAAATTCTAAAATTCAGCTTCAAATAAGATTTACCAAACGAATTAAAGAAAAACAGAAGCAGGCATGGTTAGGCTGATCTGGCCCGGTCCATTATCATCCATCATCATCATCATCCGAACCGTTTTGGTTGAGTAGCAGTTGAGTCCAAACACATTTCTAAAACTTAGGGGGCCTTTCTGCAAACTTACCAACAAGAGGACAGGAAAAAAAAAATGATGGCCAATAAAAGCTTCTCCATCCTTCCTCCTCTTCTTTGTGTGTGATTCTTTCGATCATGGCGTCTCGACTATTGAGCAGATCCAAAACCCTAACCCTAACTAGAAGCCTCCTCCTCCGTTCCTCCACTTCCTCCTCCTCCTCTTCCCATGTCTTCGATCCCATTGCCGCGCCCGCCGCCGCCGTCGCCGCTACCCACTTCCACCATCCGATCCACTCATCCTCCTCCGTCGCCGGAAATCTCTCGACGCCGCCTTCCGATCGGAGATCCCCAACGTCCGGAGCCGTCCATTCTCCCGCCGTCTCCTCCCTCCTCCATTCCCAAATGGTAACACCTCCTATCCTCCTCTCTTCACCCGATCTAACTTCCTAACTTGGACTATAAGTCACGGACGCTCGGAAAATCGCTTCCCCGTCCTTGTCGGAAACGACATACCAGGTGCCGTGTCCGTGTACTCGTGTCGTGTCGTGCCGTGCCGTGCCATGTTTAGAGTCCTGAAACATAGGGTTTCAATTGTGTTTGGAGGTTGTAATATGGCTATTTGGTGTTGTTTATAGTCTATATGGCAAGGACACTCAGAAAAGATCGGTTGCTGTGTCCGTGTCCTATGGTGCCGTACTCGAATTGGACACCACAGACACCGACACAGACGCTTAAAAAATAGCCTAGTTTACTCCAAAAACAGCTCCGTATCTGTTTCACGGTGTATGTATCGTATTTTGTCGTATTCGCTGAACCTAGTCTGTGCATGGACATGAATACAACACAATTCGGACACCCCAATTTTGGAGCATGTCCAGTAAGTGTCTGACAAGACGTGACAATATCAATGAGTTTTGAAGTGTATGTGCCTCCTGGTCAATGATCTGTCTTTCATGAATATGACACGACATAATGCAAAAATGACAACACAAAAGGGACAACGTTTTTGGAGTGTCCTAGTATATTTTTGAGTCGTGCCATGTCTCACACGGACACACCATTTATTGAAGTGGCCATGCCTTCCTATGTAGCACATGCACTCTCATCTTAGTAACATGTCCCATGTCGGACACGTATTGGACACCGACACTCTCGGACACTCTCCGGACACGTGTCGGATACTCATTTTTACTTGCCCTCGTATTTTCATTTGAAATCGGACATGGACACTCTCCGAATAAGGGCACGTGTCGTTACGTATCCTCATATCTTCATTTGAAATTGAACTCGTACACTATTTGAATAAGGATACTCGTCGAACACATTCTACGAGGTGTTTGGTTGGCTGTAATTGAAAATATATGCAACATATGTTGCACCATTTTCATTAATTCCAATATTTGGTTTGATGTAATTGGTGCAACAAATGTTTCATCATTTCCAATGACTACCTCAACAAATATTGCAACCAAAATGACGACCACTCCACTTACGACAACATTTGCAACACCAATTAGATCATTTTCAATGATTCTTTTATTCAATGTAATAATGAGAACCAAATAATAGATTTACATACCGCAACAAAAGTTGCATCCTTGCATACCAATTACATTATTCCAGAAGATTGGATTTGTGAATTCCGCAACATCATTTACATACAACATATGTTGTCAGATATTCTCATTTTCTGGCAACCATACACCCCCCTTAGTGTTTTTACTTAAACTAAAAATAAAAGTCAAATATAAAAGTTAAAACTTAAAAACATTTTTTCTTGTGGCATTAATTTCATATATATATATATATATATATATATATATATATATATATATATATAGCATGTCCCTAACGTGTCGTATCCTAGTTCTCTAGAAAAATGTGTGTCGTCGTGCCCGCGTCGCATCCCATATCCCGTGTTGCTTTCGTGCAACATAGGTTCCTGCTACTCCAGGACACAAATTAGTTTAGCATTTAAATATTTATTCAGTTTGCAATTTAATAATTAGATGCAATTTCTTGATGCTTACAAGAATATATCACTTCAAGTAATCAAGTTATATTAGTTTTTAGGGTTATATGATATTCTGACGTGGCTTATATTTAGCTTGTGAATGATACACAAGAGTTAAGTGTTTTCTACAGTTAGTTTGATAGGTTTGTACATTGTAGTTCAGTTATGTATTGGCTTCTTTTGTGCATTACACTAGTTAGTTTGTTAGGTTTCGCACCATTCTTGACTTTGCCTTCAGGTTTACTGGCTATTTAAGTTGTAGTCAGATGGTGCCTCCAAGTATCTCTCTGCTCTTGATTAAATCATCTCTAGGAAGTTCATCAACATTTGCAGCCCTAAACTGCTTGAACAATGTGCCGTTGCTATTTGCTAACTCAATAATAGGAAGCATAATCAGAATCTTCGGATTTGCTTATGCTCACATATACAGTCTATGCTCCTAAGCTTTTGGTTAAACTAATATTGCATTGAGTTATTTTTTTAACCACGCCTTCCTTGTTGTGGATGATATTTTCATGCTTTTGCATCTCTCTTCCTGTTAGGCCAGTTTTTTGTTCATTTGGTAAGATTTAACAAAAAGAGTTACCACAGGAAGCTAGCAGCCTTCTGGGAAGGACAGTAGCACAGGTCAAGAATGATGATTAGGAGCTTGACTCATTCAATCAGATGTTCTATACTGGCGGTCAAGTATGCGTCTTATGATCGCCAGGAAGTTCTATTGGACTGAAATATATTATTGTACATGGTGGCTCAGTATATGTTCTATAACATTTTCCTTCACTCGCAATATCGAAGAATGATTGCTGGAGGCCACATTTTTTGGTTTACACGTTTTGTATTTGCAGTACTCTTCTTCCATATTTCAAGAGGATCTAGTCTAACAAAACAGCAATAAAGCCTCCCCCCCCCCCCCCCCCCCCCCAAAAAAAAAAAAAAAAAGAAAAAAAAAGGTCTTTTGAAGGGATTGAGTTTTGAACATAAATTATCTTAAGCAATAGACTATAGATGGAAGCAAAACTAAAGCCAATGGGATGAAGAATGTGCTTAAAAAAATCAGTTGAGTTTAGTATGACAGAAGTTCTTGAATTTTCTCGGACGATATCCCACCTCCCTCCTTGTTATATTTTTATTAGATCTGTAACTGTAAGGATGCTCATGTAGCAGGTCCATACCATTCAATTCTAGATTGACTATAAAGTATAAACATGATACTACTTTGTTCTAGCATGTTACAAACTTCCAACAACCACCACTACACGAAACCTCCATTCAATCTCCACTACACCTTTATCCCAAATGGGTCAATTGCTTGAGTATTTTTTTTGATTTATCATGTCAAATGTTAAGGCAACAAGCACTATATCATTTTATTATTACTTCTACCCAGGTTTCTGTAGGTCTACTTCTCACTGTAGTAGATACTTCAACTACCATCCATCCACCAATCAACATTACCATGTCTGGTGATTCTCCCATGTCTTTGATAAGCTACCGGTAATTTTTTATGATTGTTCTTTTCCCTCATCCTTTCTTATGCCGATTTTCTCTCATTTATCTCAGTAGTGTCAACTTTTCTTTTGGAGATGTTTTTTGATTGGCCAATATTCTGATTTAGAAATCTTGGCTGGTTGTTATAACTATTATATATATTTCCCCTCTTTTGACAATATCCTCAATCTCACCTTCATCTATGAACGATAGATTCTACATCAGGAAAGTGGTCACTCCTAGATGCTTTTTGGGTTCATGAAAATGCAAATTTCTTTTGTATATCTGGACTGTTCAGGTACTTAAAAGTCACTTTGGGCAGTTGTTTTCTTATTCTTATTTGCAGTGTTTGGAATATTAGTTAGCTGCCTTCCTGCACTCTAAAAGTTCCTTGTGTAGGCTAGAGCGCAGAGGATGCATGTCCATTGTTGACAGGGAATTTTTCAGCTGAAATGTCTTTACTCCATCCATCTTTTGCTTTGGACTTTGTTGATTACTACTCCTATCCACTTTAAATCTGAATAACAGCTTTATATTGTGTTATACTTGTACTATTCATCTTTGTTCCTTGTCGCTTGAAATTAGATTATTTGATCATCCTTGCCATAGATTTTAGGCAACCTCTCTTTCCCTTTACATTAAATGGAATTTGGGACCAATTCAATATTTTCAATGTTATTGTTCTTTCTGAGTGACAGTTAGAGATTATCCAGTTGATGAGCTAATTGTTGAGTTTAACAAAACAGATGGGTTTTTGGTATTAAGTGCAAGTCTTATAAGCAATAGTTTAGATAAGTTAAGGTGCAATAGGTCAAACAAATTTTGTTGTACCTGTCAAGTGGAGTTCCACTATCTTCATTGAGATCAAATTCTGAAGGTGGGCTATCATTGTTGGTACAGTGGCTTTAATGTCATATACTAGTAATATCACGACATAAGGTTTCTGTTTTTCTTTCCAATCAAATTTGATCTTGGGGGTCTAGTTATTTGAATGTACAATATATAACTGTTAAGTTAGGTATCAGTAGAAGTAGTTAGTCTTGTATGGTTAAGAAATACTTGGTCTTAAAGGTACTGCTGGTTTTGAACTAAAAAAGTTGTTGATATTTGATAATCTCATAGAGCTTAGGAATCTCATAAAGAGATATTTTGACCCGATTTGAAGCATTCCCAGAGTGGTATCATCCCTGATAATTTCATTAGTGCTGGAATATACATTTTAGGTATTTAGCATATGAATTTGGTTTGGTTTTTTAATGTTCAAGTGGGGTATCGCTAGCAAAAGTTACTTTAGAGATGGTGCTAGTTCTAAGCTAAAGATGTTGATGGTGCATCTCATAAATTCATTGTCATGGATTAAGGATCTCTATAAAGAATGAGTTGTTGCTGACTTAACTCGATTTTAGATTGTGGTCATCTTGTTGGAGATGCGCTCATGGGGATTATATAAAGATTTCAGTGTACGGGCATATGATCTTAGGCTGCAGTATAAGCCCTTGCATGATGCTTTTGCTCATACTATGAGCAGCTTGTATGCTCCTAGAAGTAACTCTTTGGTAGTTGCAAGTCCTTCATTGTTACTGTAACCTGATACCTGCAAACCAAATTCTATGTTTTCATGTATTTTGTAGAGAAAAGGATGGAATCAGAGATATCCCAGCCAAGATCCAGTAGTAAGAAACTAGCAATCTTGCAGGAAGTTAGTGTCATACTAGAGAAAGTAACATCAAAAGAATAAACCAGTATGAAGATCAAAACCTGGAGCCATACTAGAGCAAGTCGAAAGAAGAAAACTGTCACAGGAACAGTCACCATGAACTTGAAATAGTGTTCAGTAAGATGACGTTGAACCTTTGTCAAGGCATAGATGATTCAGAAGTGTCATTTTAAGAACTTCGATTAGTGTTTTGTCGAAAGCGTGAGGATTCAACTTCTTTTGATGTCCTCAGTATTTTTGTGCTACATCAGGAAGTTAGTGTCATCAATATTTGAAGACATGCTGGAAGATTCTCTCTTTTCTTTCATTCCAAATGCACCATACTATTGTTTTCAGTGTATTAGATCTCTCATTAGGCTTACCGAGATGTAAAGAATGGACAGTGCCTTAATTATTCCAGTAAATGGATTTTAAAGAAGAGGACAAAACTAAAGAATGGATAAACCTGAATTGAGTTGTGATACCAGTTCCTACATTCTAAGGAATATTCATTGTTGTTGAATGCTAAGGTTCTCTGTTAAGCTATGAACATTACAGAAATATTGACTTTGTTGCAAATCTGTTTGTCAAACTGGATTTTTAAGAAGTGAGAGTATTAATTTACCAATATACAAAATCCAATCTTCCCAACACATTATGCTTAGAATATGTGTTGCCTTCCCTCGTTCTCAGCTCAAATTTTCCATGAAATTGATTGGTTTGAAGGTGTGAAATTAGCATTGAGTGGCTGAAGTATTTTACTAGAGGATATCCGATAGAATAACGTGTATGTATTAATCTGAAAGGATGAGAGCAACTTAAATTCAGTTAAAAGCTTCAACTGTTTCGAAATAAAATGTCTAATAAAACCATAGATTATCAAGAGTAGACGTTTGGATGTGAACTATAAAACTGTCGAGAGTAATGCGCAAACCTTGGTTTATGAGTGGTCGGTAAAAGCCGAGGCTTTAAAATCCTAGCTAGAAAAGGTGAGACAAGGAGACATGCAATGGAGGTCCAGAAGAGCATCTACACTAGAGTGGGGAAAGAGACATTATCCTCCAATTTAGAAACCCAATTTGACAATCACATGACTTGCAAGTGTAGCCATGATATTCTAATATGCTAAATCAATTAGGAAACCATATAGTTATCATTGTTTTATATATTAGCAATGTTGCCCATTATTTCACTATAATTGGCAAGAAGCTACGTAAATGATGCATACAATTTATGCTCAAACTTTAACAAATTTTTTTCTTCCATTTGTAGAGATTTATAGTGTCAAAACTCCGCAAAATTGATACTCCATTTTGAAACCTCCAAAACTGTTCCTCTACTACTCATAAGAGCGTTGAATGCGGATATTGCAAGTTGAAACCTGATCAGACTTGAGCAAGGATATCATATTTGCTACTTGCTAAAGTTAGAGAGAAATGAACTGAAGGGAAGACTTGGACATATAGCTACTGAAATTTTGAATAAAGGTTTTCTTGCCGTTATTTTTGTACTTTCTCGTGATATTTATTGGCAGGGTGGCCATTGACCCTGATTATCCAATTACCTGATCTGAATACATCCCAGAATTTTTTATTTGATCTAGTTTTGGGTTTGGATTTAAAAGTAATACCTATATTCTTATTTGGTCTAAGATTGGATATACTTAATTTTGAACCTGAATACCTGATATACACTACAAGTTTTTATAGGAGTCTTCTTTTCAACCCTGCTAATTATCTAGGCATGTTCAAAGTTTCCACTCGACCTCCATCTTCCCTTCACAGCCTGGCTCTCTTCGTATTCCTGCTATCTAACCTTTAATTGATGATATTATTTTCTGCCAAGGGCTAGAGATCAGTCTAACAGTACATGATAAATACCAGATTCTGACTTGAACCAGAATAAAACCTGAACCCAAATAAAATGAGAATGGTTTGGATTGGGTACAATGTTGTAAAAATCGCTAGGCGGACTCGGTGCGGCGGAGGTCCCGCCTAGCGCCTAGCCCGCCTAGGCGGCCGCCTAGTTTTTTTTTTTGAAAATTTTGAAAATTTGAAGTTTGAAATTTGAAATTTCAATGTTCTAAAATCCAAATACTATCTTAAAACCCAAACAAATATCCAAAATACAACTAAGAATAAACAAAATAAAAAAAAAAAAAACAAAAAAATTGAGCCTTCTAGCCCACCGCCTAGGGGGTTTTCGGTGCGGTGGGCGGGCGCCTAGGCCGATTTTTAGAACACTGATTGGGTATGCATGGTCATAAAGTCGTCACATTTCGATTGCGTATACAATATGCATCTGACATTTTGATTCTTACCGACCCTTCTCATCTCTATTGACAACAACAACAACAAGGCATTTATCCCAAATTTCTTCGGTTGGCTGTTTGAATCCTCTTCTTCCATTCGGCTCCGTTAAGGGCCATGTCCTCTCTAACGCTAACAAGATCCATATCCTTCTTTAGCACTTCAAGGAATTAACATTAGGTTTGTCAAATTCCTAAAATTAGAAATAGAATTTTAATTGTCATCTGCATTCTTGCTTACCTGTTATGTAAATTGCTCAAATCTGTCATATGATTGAGCCATCTAAACATACAACTGTAGTTTATGGAGCTATGAAGCACTCATTTCCTCATAGGAATAGATAAGTTTAAGAATAAACTGATTATGTTTAGTAATTAAATATATAGATGCTTTTGTTCTTTTGACCCGACAAAATTTCCTGGCTGTCAGTCCCCTCTGACTACCCTCTGTTATCTGGGTTGGGATGGACGATGAAAAAAAATACTAGACATTAAGCATAGCAGCCAATACCCAATAATTGGGCAAAGCCTAATTGTTATATACTGTTGTAAATATCCTATTCTATGTGCAGCATGCTGCATTAAATATACATGCATAAAATGCAATGATTCCATATGAACATTAACGAAAGATTTTGCAGGAACTCAGTAAGAAGGTTGTTGGAACTGAACATAAGGGAGCAGTTGGCTGTGATCATTTGAAAGAAAAGGAGGTCGCCTGTTTCAGCCCATTGGAAGCATCTGCCACCAATCGAAGGAGCAGCATATTGCAGGCCGAAAGCTTGAAGTTGAAGAGAACGGAGCAATCTATAAACATCACATATGCCCTCATTCCTCCTCTGCTACTAGTGGCCAAGACGCCGCTGACTACTTCCCTGCTGATTTTCGCCGTGTACTGGCAAATATATGGGTTCTTCAAGGAGATCTTTCTGGACTACGTCCACCAGGAAGTGACCAGGAAATGGGTGTTGGTATACTTCAAGGTGCTCCTCCTGATCCTGGCCAAGGATACGATCATCAACTTCGGTTTGTTCTGAGCGTGCCTCTTGATGAGTATCTAGATGTGTTTATTTGCATTTTATCACCTGTATGCTGGAAAATAATGTAGAGTGACAAGGTTCAGATGTGCTTTGTTTCAACTATAAGAACATTATCATCCTCTTTTGTTTGTTATTGCACTTGAGCGGCGTGATGGGATGGTTCTGAGCATTCCATTTTTTTGGTTTAAAATGAAATGCTAGGTTCTATTCAACCATGGTTTTACTATTCATAGCAAGAGTTGATGAACTAATATATTCTCGGATGCACTGTAATTTCATGATTTTTCGTGTATTTTGCAGTTCAATATTCTTCCCTGTAGTGAATCTTTCTGGTATTTTACAACTTATTTCTGCTTGAGCTTTCATTGTGTCATTGTCCAGAGTTTGTGGCCTACTTATCCAGGTGGAGATACAGTGTTAGGTTTAAAATCATCAGGACTTGATGTTAACTTGATTGAATGTGACTTCTGCTCAAATCCTATTTGAATTAACACTAGTTCCTTCTTATCACATCATTATATTAGCTTTTCAACTATTTGTTAGGACTAATTTGGATTGTAGTTTTGTTTTATCCCATTTGTTCAAATGCTCCCTTTTGGGATGCTCGTTGGGAAGTTTATCGAAAATGTCTAATTGAACACATTGAAACATAAAATGAATGGCACTATTGAGAAAAAAAGTGTGATAGTGATACAGAAAGGCTAGGAAGTTATGTCATAGAGATTCGTTAATCCTCTCAAGAATGAGTACAGGATTACGAGTAGATTTTCAATTGATTATTAATTCTCGAGAGAAAAAATATTTTCTTCCATAATTGCGGTTCTTGTAATATAAACATGACAAAAAATGTGAAGAATTGGAGAACTTATTCGGTGGGACGGATGATTTGTTTTAGTACACCAAGCTTCAAATTTGGAGCAATTACACCAAGCTTCAAAAGTAATTGATTCAAGCACAGACAATTTTACTGACAGAAGATCAATTGTTCACGAGTGTCTTTGCAATTGCAATTACACCAAGCAACCAAATTATAAAAATGTGTCACATATTCCTACTGTTTTAGCAGCCTACCTTACAATTTTGAAGCTTTGAAAACAACTGTCGATGATAATTTGGTAAATTTGGCAAACAACAAAATTTTCATCTTTCCCCAAGTGTGGATGTCTTTTTTTTTTTTTTTGGTGCGGCTATCCGCACCCCATCAGTTGCTAAGAATACCCCAGCCAAAATTTTTTTATTGACTTTCCTCTTCTACCCTCGGGACCCCCGACTCCAACTCCCCTCCTCCTCCTCCGACGACCCCCCTCACCCTCCTCCCCTGACCTCCCTCCTCCTCCGACCCCCCTCCCCTCCTCCTCCCCTGACCTCCCTCCTCTGACCCCCCTCCCCTCCTCCCCCGACCTCCCTCCTCTCCTCTTCCCTCCTCCTCCGACCCCCCTCCCCTCCCCCCTTGCTCCACCGACCCCAACTCCGACCTCCCCCCTTGCTCCACCGACCCCGACCCCGACTCCGACCCCGAGGGGAGGGGGGGTCGGAGGAGCAGGAGGGGAGGGGAGGGGGGTCGGAGGAGGAGGGAGGAGAGAGGGGAGGGGGTTCGCAGGAGGAGGGGAGGGAGGTCGGGGGAGGAGGGGGTGAGGAGGGAGGAGGGGGTCGGAGGAGGAGGGAGGTCAGGGAGGTGAGAGGGGAGGGGGTTCGCAGGAGGAGGGGAGGGAGGTCGGGGAAGGAGGGGGTGAGGAGGAGGGAGGAGGGGGTCGGAGGAGGAGGAGGGGAGGGAGGTCGGGGGAGGAGGGGAGGGAGGTCGTCGGAGGGTGTGAGGGAGTCGTCGTCAGAGGGAGGAGGAGGGGAGTCGGGGTCCGGGGGGAGGGGAGGGGAGCAGACCGGGGGGGGTAGAATAGGAAAGTCAATTTTTTTTTTTTGGGGGACGGAGATGTCCTTAGCAACTACTGGGGTGCGGATAGCCGCACCTTTTTTTTTTTTTACCAATATAACGACATTGTTCAATTAAATCAAGCCACCATGCAGATGCAACACCTTTCAACTTATAAGGTGCCATCTTGTTTATCTAATGGTATATCCATCAAACAAAAAAAAAAGTTCTTGCTCATATTTCCAATCTAAATATGTTTCGTAGGAAGATCGGCTTTGTATTCTGGAATTGAATCATAATGAATCTTTGACAAACTTTGTTGAAGGTTCCTTTTGTTTTCAAAATTCCTTAAAATAGCCTCTTCAATATCATAATCCCTCAAAATAACTTCTTCAGGACTTGTAGATTTTGTAGTAAAACCTACTTGTTGGGACTGGTTGAGGTAGCAAACTTTTTGATGCTTTAGAAACTCCATTATTAGCAACCCTTGAATTAGTGGTTTTCACAGGAGAAGCATAGGTGTATTAGTGAGATCAATGGGTTTGCAAAAGTGGGTGTTTTTGTTTGGATCATCAATAGTCTTGATAGAAAAAGTTTCAATGAATTGTTGTTGAAGATTCGTACCTTCGAATGATTACATCATCTTCTTTACTCTTTCATACTTTGCGTTGAGCTTACCATACTTTGCAAAAAAAATCTCATTCCTCAAAGAAAATTTCCTCATTCATCCAAACCTTCTTAAATCGAAGGATCAATGTAAACCAATATTACTTGATCGAAGTAGAACGAAAAGGAGATCCTTGGTGAGAACAAGAGTTGTAAGATAAATTATATTAAAAATAATACTTAGATAATTGTCTTACATAAATGATCGGCACTTTTAAATTGAAAAGTTTCTAATTAAAGGTGTCACCACTAAATATGAGAATCAACACTTTTAACTAGAAAAGTTTCCATACTGAAGTACTTCTCCTCCTCAATGTCCAACATCATAGTGCAAAACCAATACTAAGTACTGACCCTAATCAATATCAAGCAAGAAAAAAAATGAAATGTTTCCTGGTAGACAACTCCAAGTTCATACCATTAAGTTAATTCACACATCATATATATATTCCATCTCAAAAAAAAAAAAAAAAAAAAAAAAAAAAAACACTGTACAAAGCAGTTCAAGAAGCATTTTCACAAGCAACACCATGTTGCTATAGATGAACATGGACGATATCTTTTGCTTGCACCATAACTTCTTGTAGAGAAACCAGTCCCCTTAGTCGATGACGACAGGGTTGTCGGAGCTTCGACCATCTGCACCAGCAAACTCAGATGGGATCTTCCCTCGGAGGATCTGCACTCTAAACTTCAGGTTTTTCCTATCCATCAGTTCGTAAACGCAACCGTCACCGATCTTTAGCTCGTTGTCGACAGCAAAGCCTCTCCACCCTGTGTTAATTCTCTTCTTGGCTAGCTTCCCAGAGTACCTCAGCTCCCAGGACCTGTTTCCGCAGCAAAAGACTAGAGGTACAGAAGAAGATGGAAGAAACGGATAGAAACTCTTCGGAACCACCTATATCAATCACAGAGAAAAATCAAAAGAACAAGAGTATTTATTAGTACGATGCTAGACTGCAAAAACACGGATACTGATACTGATACATATGAGATTCAAAATGCTGTCTTAAATAAATTTAGGACACAGTGTACAACATGGATTTATATATACATACTAGTTATCCCCGTGCCTTCGGCACTTCTTAATAATTAGGTTTTTGAAATTGTTTATCATTTATATTATTTAATAATATCTTTACCAATATTTTTTATTAGTTTTAAGGTTTCTTATTGTGCGTAAAAAATAATTGAAAAAAGAATTTTAATATAAATTAATTATAAACACTGTCAGGCAACCAAGAAAAATGGTTCCCACTTTAACCACTCGAGTTAAAGTTTAGTTACAAGTAAATCATATTAGGTAGTTAAATAATTAGTTAATTTTTAAAAATTAATTAATGTAGTATTTACAAACGGCTCAGACGGCTCAATTTTGAGTCGTTTCCAAGCCACCTTATTTTGTTGACATATACACGTGTCATACTTGTACCCATTTGATATACCTGTGACCCTTCTTTTACCCTTTTATGTTTTGGAGAAGAACAACACTTCGCTATATAATTCTCTTTATTATATAGATTTTTTTTCCCTATATATATATATATATATATATATATATATATATATATATATATATATTTTGGAATAATGGTGAATTTATTCCTCGCACATAGCGAAAAAGTATTACAATACATAAATATCACAACTTCTCATACCCCATATGATAGTATTATGGGGCCATTACTGATACATCGAATTCTATTTTATGTAGAATTCCAATAGGGGGGTAGCCAACTCCTCGAAAATACGTCGGTTCCGTTACTTCCAGATGTGCCAAATGGAAGCGGCTAGACGCACTCTGGCTCTTCTGGCCCACCCCGGATACCGGCCTCTGTGATCTCGGATCCAGCTAAGAATGCTCCGGATATCTCTATCCACCCCAATTCCTCCTCTCACCTGCACGCACTGCTCAGTCCAAATTTGCCAGGTCATCGGACAATCAAAGAAGAGATGCCCCATTGATTCATCCTCCCCCTGACATAGCACACACTTGGCATCTGGGATCTGCATCCCAAACCTGAGGAGTCTGTCTCTCGTCATCAGTCTGCCCCGTAGAAGTCGGTAAGCACATAGTTGCATTTTACGGGCAATCCCCTTACCCCAAATGAAGTACACCTCCTCAGCCCGGTTATGGTGGGTACGAACCAAGTTATAGCAGCTACGGAAGCAGAATAATCTTGACCCGACCCCCGAACCTGGGCCAGCCCAGCTCCAGGAATCCTCATGCTAGCTAACGTCAATAGTAACAAGGCGAATCTCCTCAGCAAGTTGTGCAGTATAAGGATATCCATCTGGCCTCCAAACTCCATCTCTGATGATCCGACTGCATGTGAGCCCCCTGCCCGCCTCTCTATCCAGCTGGCCTCCCAATATCTCGAGCAGGGATCTGGAACCCAACCAAGGATCAAGCCAAAGGTCGGTGGTCTTCCCATCTTTCATGTTCCTGCAGATAACGGTCTTAAGCACCGGCCGACACCTCAGATTAGCCTTAAATGTGACCGAAAAATTATTGTCAATCCTGCAAGTCCAGAAGTTAGTCCTCCTTAAATATCTGTTCGCCATCCATTCTGTCCACAGCGACTCCCCCTTGATAAATCTCCAGGTCATCTTCACACAAGCTGCCTCCTGACCGCATGAAGAGGCCTCAGCCCTACTCCTCCTTCCTCCCGAGGACGACATAGCTGGTCCCAGGAGATCGCATGTATCCCTCCCCTCCAAATGAAGGCAGCACAGATGGCCTCCAGTTTCCGAATAGTGGCCGTCGGGATCTTGATAGACTGGAGCCAGAACATAGTAATGCCAGCAATAACCGAACGTACCAACTCAATCCGTCCTCCGAATGATAGCCTCGCAGCCTTCCACTCTCCTCTGAGCAAAATCCACCAAGCTGCGACAATCCTGCTCTCTGGCATAGTTGACCGTCAGCGGAACCCCCAGGTATTTCACTGGGAGCTCGCCTTTTTCCACTCCCAGGGCGAAGGCTCTCTCCTCCTGCAGTGTACACCGGGAGCTGAAGTAGACTCTACTTTTATCCCTGTTTAACTGGAGTCCAGATAGCCGTCCGAACTCCTCCATAATGTCAGAGAGTGCTCTCATGCTCCGCATGGAAGGCTGAAATAGCACCAATAAGTTGTCAGCATAGATCAAATGAGAGACAACCGGTCTCACCAACCGGAAGAGGGGGACAATCCTCTTGCTATGCACCGCCGTGTCCATCATGCAAGTAAAATACTCCATCACCAGAGTGAACAAATACGGTGAGAGTGGGTCACCCTGCCTCAACCCCATGTTGCTCCTGAAGTAACCATGTGGCGTGCCCTGGATGAGGACTGAGAAAGTAGGGGAGCAGATGCACTCCCTCACCCTCGCAACCCACCTCTAGTCGAACCCCATGGCAAGCATCAAGTGACACAGGAAGTCCCGGTTGACCGTATCATAGGCTTTCCGGAGGTCAAGCTTCACACAAGCCTTCATCCCCCCAGGTTTGCTGAACTCCCTCACCATCTCATGAGCTAGTATGCTGTGTTCCTCTATAGATCGGCCCTTGATGAACGCTGCTTGATTCTGGGATACCAATCCCTGCATAATCCTCTCCATACGCCTGCACATAAGATGGGTGATAATCTTATAAAGAAAGTTATAGCAAGCAATGGGACGAAAATCTGCGAGCGAGGTCGCTCCCTCCTTCTTAGGAACCAACGTCAAGAAAGTGTGGTTCAACTCCTTCAGAAGCCTGCCCTCTGCGAAGAACTCCTGGACCACCGCCAGAACAGGGGACTTAAGCACACCCCAGTGTCGCTTAAAGAACCCTGAAGAGAAGCCATCAGGCCCAGGAGCTTTGTTTGGATTCGCCTTCATCACAATATCCTCCACCTCCTCCAACCGTACAGGTGCTAAAAGCAGGCTATTCCCATGAGGGGTCACCCGTCTCTTTGTGACAAGAGCTGGGAACGAGCTGGTGTAATCCGTCTGCTGATATAAGTCAGTGTAAAATCTGACGGCCTCCTCCTGGATCTCCACCGGGTCCCCCACAAGATGTCCCTCGCCGTTCAGAAGTCTGGGGATGCTATTCCGATGCTGACGGGTGCGGATCACGTCACAGAAGAATTTGGTGCAGCGGTCTCCATCTTTGAGCCAGGTATATTTGGCCCTCTGGGCCGCACTGATCTCCTCCTGCAGTCTCATGGTGCTGACCTCCTCTATCAGGATCTTTTCTTAGCCGCCAATTCCCCATTCAAAATGTCGGCTTGGAGGGCCACCTGGATATTCCGAAGCTCTGCTTCCTTATCCGCCAAAGAAGACCGCGGTCTCGCCTTCACCCAACCCCTGAGATCCCGCTTGATCTGCTTGAGTTTATGAACCATGCGGAACTGAGCCGTGCCATCCCGGAAGTGCTGCATCTCTCCCATAACCACCTTCTCATAACCAGCCGACAGATACCAGCTGTTGTTATACCGAAACGGTCTCGACCGCAAAGAGGGTCTCTCACAGATGCCAACCCGGATAGGAGAGTGATCACTAGTACCAGCCGCAAGACCTTCCGCCACCGAGTTCGGGAAGCAACGGAACCATTCACTATTGCCCAAAGCCCGATCCAACTGACAAGCAATCCGATTATGTGAAGCATTGTTGTGCCAGGTCCAGATATGTCTAGCTCTCTCCAGCCCTCGCATCCCAGACAGCAGCAGACACCTCTGGAAGTCATATAAGATCGAATCCAGAACAGGACGACCGTCCACCTTCTCATGTCGAAGCAGCATAGCATTGAAGTCCCCCATAATGAGCAGAGGAAGATGCAAGCTGTCCGCCGTAGTGCCCAGGTGCACTATGTCTTCCCACAAGGCCTTTCGGAGTCTCTGGTCATTGTGCCCATAGACAGCACCCAGAATGAAACGGAACCCACCTTTGTTCTCGAAAGTGATGCCGATGAGTTGTTCTGATTTATGTATCTGCACCCCCTCCCAGCTACCTCGGTTCCACCTAACCCAGATCCTTGCCATATCGCAGAGATCCAGGTTGTGGATGTGATCCCAGTTTGCCGGAGTCCTACGCGAGAGCATGGCAGCCCATCTAATCTTCGTCTCCAGCAAGATAGCAATGTCACACACCTCTCTCCTCAGAACCCCTCCAATCTTCCTCCATCGTCCAATGGAACACCCCACCCCTAATGTTCCATGCTAGGACCGATATTTAATTAATAAGGGAGGGGTCCCCCTGGAACTCGTCTGGATCGACACTCGAGGGAAGTGTCTCATCCGTCTGATCAATGACTGCATCCACCATGGAGGAAGGAGCAAGATGCGCCTAAATCCTGCTAAGAGTAAGTGTCCAGTCATGATTGGTTTGTAGCTTCCCTTCCCGGAAATCTTGAATTATTTTTTTATTATTATTCATTTGATTTAAATTATGATTTTTAGAATTTTAGAATTAGTTATTTGGTTATTATTACGGTATATGACTTTAGCCATAGTGAGTTTTAAAGTACTAGACGACTAGGATTTGTGGCACGGGAGATGTAGCAGTGTGCCTTGACTAGTGTACTAGTCATGTCCGGGGAAACCTAGCCATAGGGATGTCCTAACTAGGAAAACCAGGCCAAGTTGTGACATGACTATTATAAATAGTTAATTATTTATTATTATTATATTATTTGACGTTGAGTGACCCGGTTGAACCAAATTGGCCAGGCTGGACCCAAACCAAGTCCAAGCCCAGGTAGTCATGTAGTGCATCCCAAAACGACCGTGTAGACATGCATTGGGTGGTAGTATTTTAATTCAGTAACCTAGTAGACGTTTTTTCCAAATTGTAGTTAAATATATATATTATGAGTTCTTGATATTAAATAATGTTTATTGATATTTTAGTAAATAATTTCCTTTAACAAATATTTTCGACTCTATGTAATTTATCTAAATTATATATATTGGTGTATATACATATATAGAGTAAATAATTGGATATATAAATGTATATGTGAATATATATGCGTACATGTGAATTTATATATAAATATGTATATATATGTATGTATATAATATATGTGTGTACGTATACGCATATATAAATATATACATAAGTGTATGTGTATGTATATATAAAATATATTATTTTGTATATATGTACATGTGTGCTTATATATAAATATATATCTGACATTAGTATTGTTTTCTCTCATCTTATTACTTTGTTGGATTATAAAACAGGCAAAATTATAGGATTTTACCAAATTTATAAATATATTTCCTACGTAATCTCTTTGTAGCACTAAACTATGCTATCAAGAACTAAATAAGTTGTCCATTGTCTTCTTTCATTTGATTTTTGTGTGTCAAAGTTTTGGACTGTACAATATGAAAAATGATAAAAATCCATTATGACATTCTCATGTCAAGCTTCAGATGTACTTACTGTACCAGTAATATGGATCATTTATCTAATAAACTAGCACCATTGAAAAGATAATTACTTTTCTTAGTTATATCACAACCATAAATTATTGCTTTGTATTAAGCTCTCAGATAATTTTTAGAGGTACTTTCATTTAACTCAGCTGCTGCTCACCTGATAACACCCCCCCAGGCCAATTTGGCCAGGCCCAAACAGTGGCAGCCCAGTTCCCAGCCTCACCCCAAGTAAAGTCCCCGACCCCTCTGTTCGACCCAGAGTTACACGCGCGTATATATACGTAAGGGATCGAGAGCTCCTCGATTAAACCCTAACAAACTCGAACACCCACGCCACCACCACCTCTCCATGGACGACCCTCCAGACGGCGCGCGCCAGCGCCAGGGGCGGCGACCGGTCGGCCAATGGCCGGCCGACAGAGCCGCGCGAGAGGCCTGGAAACGAAACCGCAGCAACAGCACCCGTGAGGTCAACTTCGCGGGGAGGAAGCGATCTTCACGCTCGATCAATCCTCGAACCGATCGCGCAGGTAGACACTTAACCTATACCCCTTCATAACTATATGATAGATTCAGTTTAGATCAAGATGGAATCGAGTTAAAATTCAATGCCAACATTGGCGAAAATCCGTTCCAAAACAGAGCTTATATCAGTCTCTCAACCCAACTTTGCATGCATTTTCTGAACTAAATATTAGGGTATTTTGAAAACTAATTGAAGACACTTTGAGACAACATATAGGGCTTCACGACCCAATTCATAGAACCCAATTATATCGACTACACGCAGAGAAAACGGATCCCAAACTTTGACAAATATCTATTTTCAAAACTAGAAAATTGTTCCACACGACGTGCGTCCCACCAATCCGGGCGACGTGGTCGCGAACCGAAGGCATCGAAAGCTGCGTAACGGCTTCGTGGTCGTGTGGGCTTTGACGGAATTCAAATTGGTCGCGTGTGCGCGATGAATTTGATGCGTATCCGTCGAAATTCACCATATCGTGCACTTTGCAAATTCTCCAATTACTTTGTGCACGTTCGTCAGATCGAGACGAAACTTGCGCCATCAGGACCGTATCGTTTTTCTAGTTCTGTATGCCAAGTTTGATCCAATTCTGAGACCGTTGACAAAATCACCGTTTTGCGGGCCCCACGGTTCCACTCAACGGGCGATTTTGTGCATGGCCCGCCGGAATCCAACTCTGGACATACGGTTGGGTTCGTATCGAAAAACCGGATCCGTAGACATGTAGTTTGACGATTTTAGAGACCATTGACTCTGGCACGCTTTTCGGTAAAAAGCGGATCCAACGGCGGACATCGTTTTTGTCCGAAATTACCGGTTTGCCTCTGTGTCCAGAATTGGACTTAAGGACAGGCAATCCTAGCTAATTTGACTATTCTGAGAATGTTGGCGATGTTTGTTTCAACTTTCGGAGACAGTTGTGATGACTTGGACTGTATGGCTTACCAGTTGACGGTATTTTATTGGTTCTTCGCGCTGCCACCAGGCAAGTATACCTTGCCTCCCTCTTCAGTTTATTTACATGCATATTTTTATTAGTATATAGTTTTACTAGTTGGTTATTACTTGTGATTTGTATATTGTACATGCTAGTATAGCTATAGTCCTTATACATGGTTAGCCTTGTTAGTTCATATTGGATTGGTTCTCTCGTGTATCGTGATTGGGTCGTATCGTGTCTTCACCCGTGTCTTGACTGAGTCGTGTCTGTAAGTATGAGTGAGTGAACTGCTATTCCTTTGTCTTTCCCACAACCTGCGAGTCCACACACGGGGCGAGGGTTGCCTTTGCACCTGCGAGTCCACAATCGGGGCGAGGGTGACTTGTCTTGAAACTGACCTGCGAGTTCACAAACGGGACGAGGGTTGGTTATCCATTGATCTACCAGCAGTTCATTTATGCGTACTTGATCCTGTATCAGTATTCATAGTTACCTGTCAGTAGCCATATGTCAGTTTCCTGTCTAGTTCCTGTTTATACCATGTCTATATTATTGCGTGATTAAACTGTTAGATAGGCATGTTTTATGTATCTTGCTAGTCCTCTGAGGACCTGATGATCTCTTCAGGTTTAGCGACTGCATGGAGTTAGTTAGCAGAGCAGGATGGTAGATGATTGCGATGTTTGATACAGGTATTTGCTTGTGATATTTCTTTATTATCTTTTCGTGCTTTATATTCAGTACCATGATATACTCTGCTTATTTATAGACTCATATCATTCTTGGAGTCTAATCGAACAATATGCTAATGGGCTGCAGACCATGACCCATAATTGTTCATCCTTGTCTTATATGATTCATGTGGATTGAGATATAGTTTATATTAGATATGATACCATGACCTTGACAGCTTATACGTATTCGAGTCGGGCTGGAGTCCGCTCGATGCGTAGCTGGCTTGCTCACGAGCTCGCGTCCGAAAAGCGGGTGCGGGTCGTGACATGGCTTCAGTCTGTTCTTCCATATCCCTCGCCTGGGGGATATCCTCCAGCGTGGCCGGAGCGTGTCTTTTCCTGCTACTGTAAACCATAATCGTCGGGGGAAGCCTCCGTCACCATCTGACCACTCTCAGCCGCGCTCATACCCCTGGTAACCATGGTCCTCTGTGGCCTGAAAGGGACGAGAGCGTCCTGCGTGCTCTCCTGTCTCTGCGGTGATCCTGGCTCCAGCCCCCTCCCAACCTCCATCACTGTGTCCTCCTCCATATGCCTATCTGGCGACGATTCCCAGGTAAGTGACTGGGTGCCTTCTCCATCCCGGTAGCCTCTGTCTGAACTGCCGGTGGCCTGGCGGCCTCCTTCCCCTTGTGTTTGCAAGCTCCGGTAGAGTGCCCAAAACACTCGCAGTATGAACATAGGTGGAACCCAGTCATACTCCACCGACTGTGTCAGAACCTCCCCCGACGGTACCTAATACTCAAGCATACTCGGAAGATCCGAGCCCGCCTTGATCTCCACGAAGACCCTGGTATACATAAGTCTGGTGCGGAAAGCAGTGGCCTCGTCTGCCTTGATCGACTTTCCCACGAGGCTGGCCAGTCTCATGAGAAGCGGAATACTCCAATATTTCACAGGGAACTCTGGAAATCGGATCCAGATGGGAATAGCGTTCAACACCTCCTTCTCACATTTCAGATCAAGAGTCCACTCCTTCAGTATAATGAGTCTCCCATCAAATGATCAAGGCCCTCCCTACAGAATCCTCGTCACATCCTCCGCAAGTCCAAATTTGACATAGTAGAACCCATTCTCCCGGGCGAAGAACTCCATGCTACCTTTGGGTCTCCAGACTCACTCCGCATAACCCCTGATTTGGCAAAAGAACGATTTTTTCCCTAACACATACAACACCAGAGTGTTCTTCCAGAATTCCGAAACCACCGCTATTTTCTCTGCAGGAAAATATGCCCGTAGCCCTCCTCCAACAGACATCGGTGTGACAAACTCCATCGACAACGGGCTTTTCGTCGCCACCGGCGTGCACACCTCCTTCCATGACCGAGGCCGCTGCTCCTCAATGTGTACCCTGGTCGGAGGGTTCGCAGGTCTAGGACCTTTCCTGCCATCAGCAACGGCAATGCTCTTAGCCTTCTCTGCCGCCGTCGCCTTTGGCCTCCATCCTGGTACAGTGCGCACCATACCTCTCCCACGACGACGGGGATCACCAGTGCCTGCCGATGATCGAATCCCAAAATTTCCGGGCCCCGTCCGTCCCGAGATTTGGGTTTGGGTCCCTCGTCTCACTCCAGCTCGACGTCTCATCACCGTCTGCCAGCCCGTCTCTCCAGAGTTGTCCACCCCGGACCCGAACTCGAAAACGGAAGCCGAAGCCCCCGATCCCCCCAAGCCGCCCATCGCCACCCTACCGCTGCCCGACCCCTCCCCGCCTGGGGGGGGGGGGGGTGACACCGCTGCCGCCCGAACCCCCCCCCCCTCCGGGGGGGTCACACCGCCTCCGCCACCCGGTCTGTTGCCGCCGGGCCCTGCCCCGCTTTCGCCGCCCCCGCCCGACCCCCCCACGCCTGGCGGGTCCCACTTCCGCCACCCGACCCCCCCTCGCGTGGGGGAGTCCCTTGCTGGCCGCCGCCCGACGCTCCTCCGAGTAGGAGAGGCCGCCCTCCCTCCCCCGTCCCACCAAACCTGCGAGCCTCCTTCCCCGCGAGCGGATCGGGGGGTCGGGGGGGAGGCGAGGTCGCTGCCGCGGAAACCCTAGCGGAGGAGGCCTTCGAGCTCTTCATCCGCCTTTATATATATATATTTTTTTTTTCTTTTTCTTTTTTGCCTTTATATATATATATATATATATATATACAACCGAGCGAGATGTGGGTTTGGATCCCTCTTGTAGGAGAACCCCATCTCCTCGAGACTCCCCCCCTCGGTCATATCCGGTGGCCGGCCGCCCCCAGGCATCGCCGGGTTTCTTCCGCCTACTCTGGCCACCCCGGCCTCTCCGCTCGGTCGGCTTCCCAGGATAGCACTTGCTTGGCGTGCGGCGGCCATCCCCCCTTTCCCTTCCTCGGAGCCGCCACCGCCCTCGGCGTCGCCGACTTCGCCGATCCCGGCGCCCTCGGCCGTCTCCGGCCTCGTCCATCCTCGGCCCTCCGCCAGCCTTCCTTGGCGACCCGCACTATGCCCGGCCACCTCCTGGCCCGAAGCACCCTTGCGTCATCGTCCCTGCAGCCGCGCCCCCCCCCCCTCGTAGCTGTGGCTCCTTCCGCCACCTCTCCTTCCCCGCGGCGACCCTCCGGGGCTCCGACAGCGCCCGTCGCAGTCCATCCTCCTCCCTTGGCCGTAGGATTCCCCGCGGATCAAGGAGCCCACTCCGCTCCGCCGGGCCCGGCTCCTGCGGTTCCCCTCTCGGACCCCTCCGCCCCGGCCGAGATCCTTCTCCCCCACCTCGACTCCCCTCCCGCCGCGCCACCAGCCGCGGCCGAGGACCTCCTACCCCATCTCGCCACCCGTCTCGCCGTGCCATCCTCCTCCCTGGCAGCGGCCCCTACTGCCCCGGTAGAGGACCCCCTCACCTATCCCGCCGCCGCACTTCATCCCGCCTCGGTCGCGGATCCCTCTCCCCCTCCCGTCGTCCAGCCCACGGCCGCGTATCCCTCCTCCTTGGCGGCGGGGGCCAACTACCAGGACCCCTCCACCCTTCGGTGGTACTGGGTCTCCCACCACGCCCAGTCGGCCGCATCGCTATGGCATGCCTCCGCCCTAGGAGGAGCGAGTTTCCCCTCGGCGTCGGCGTGGGGGCCGCGCCACTACTACTAGCCCCCATCTCTGCCTGGGGCCCTCGGACGGCGATCCCCGCTCTCCGGCTCCGGAGGTCCCTCCCTCTTCCTTCCCCTTCTCAGCCTCGAGGCCCCGGTCAGCGCCACCCTAGCTCGGGCCTTCTTCTCCTCCCAACCGAGGCCCTCCCCCTCCTCCCCTCCGCCCGGGCTCGTCGACCTCCGGTGTTGACCCCCCCAGTGCAGTGTAGCCCCCCCCCCCCCCCCCCGGAGCGGATTCCCCCAGTCGCAGTGGCCCGCCGTGGCTTTCCCGGCGTTGTGGCCCTCCTCGGGTCAGAGCCCCTCCCCTAGCTCCGGGCTGCTCGCCGAGCCCATCCCCTCCTCCGCCTGGGATGAACGCTCGACCTCCGCCCTCCTCCTCCAGTCGGCCGGTGGCTCCCCTCCGCCGTCCCCCTCCGTCCCTCCCGACGAGGCTCCGCCGTGGGTAATGTTCCCCCCCCCCCTCGTCGGCTTGCGCGTGGGATCGCCGACGCCAGAGACCCCTCCCCCGTCCCCTCTCCGGCCTCGCGGCCTCCTCCCCGGCGGCCGTCCCGCCCGGCGTCGCTCTCCGGTCCCGCGCTCGGGAGACCCGACTCGCTCCCTCGGGACCAGCGTCCCCTCGGGCCCCGCCCCTGCCCGTTCGGGTTCCGCGCCCACCCACTCCGGGCCACGCGCACGCAGCTGGCTCCCTCGGGGCCCGTGTTGATCCTCCACGTGCCCCCGCCTGTTTCTTTCCCCCCTTTTTTTGTTTTCTCTGTTGTATTTTGAATTTCGAATTTCCTTGGAAATTCGAAATCTTGTGTCTGTGTTTGCTGTTCTCTGTTCCGTTTTCAATAAAATTTCTTTCTTTAAAAAAAAGTATATATATATATATATATATATATATATATATATATATATATATTTATATATATACAACCGTGTCAAATCACTTCAGACCATGTTCGGGGTACCTTTGGATCCTAGACATGGGCTTCTCATTCCCAACATGAATGCCAAGGAAGTATCGTGTCATATAGGTGCGTGGACAGAGATATCATTGGAGGAGTATCTGTGCAACTTAGATATACAGAACCGAAGTGTGTGAAGAAGGGCGATGCTGGAAACACATTGCCAGTGACGGTAACTTATGAGGAGTTACAAGGTCATCAATTGGATGCAAAGATTTCGAGACTATTACCAGGCTAAATGGTTGAGAAACTTGTGTTGCTGGGACAATGCTAACGAAGTAGGGATTTCCTGACAGCGGAGCTACTTTATCTGGCTTCTCAGCAGCAGGAGGCTCTGTTCTTGGTGTTGATCCAGGGGCACAGAGTCCATTGTTGATGTCTTTGTACTTGGTATCTACATCAGTAAATAACTTTGCTTACATTAGTCTATGTTATTGCTTGGTTACAGAAAAACAGTACAAATTATGTATAAAACGAAGATTACAACAACTAGTAAAGAAAAGATTACAAGCTTAAAACGAAGGCTTTGAAAAAAAATACCGTTTTTATTAAGTGAACCTTGTATTGAAATTGATCGAGAATCTTTCTACAATTGGGAAATTCTAATTTCACATAACATAACAAAGCCATGCATCAAGAGACAACAAATGTTCTTGAGAAAGCATTATACGTTTTTTATCAAATGATACTTTTCTAATGAATTATAGAGGATATGCATACCAGAATTTTTGCGTGAGTCAGACTCAGGAATTTGGCTGCGTAAACGACGAGTGCTTGAATGGCAGGATTTAGCTCTTCCCTGAGTATATATGCTCAAAATTAGAGACAGGACATTATAGAAATGAAAATGTACGTATGCACAATAATATACAAAATAATTAACAAATGAACTCTTAAAAATAAAAGAGTTTGGTCTGAATATTCTATAAGTAGCAGTAATTTAGAAAACATGGACCACCCATCACAATGTTGCGGTCTCGAGATAGGAAAAATTAAAGAGAATTTTCCAAGAAAATGATAAAGAGAATAAGGGAAGAAAAAGAGGATGTTTTAGTATATGGTCTTTATTCCTTATTAACATTACAGATATATTGTTCCATAATGCCAATTTTTGGGACTACAACAAGAGAATTATATGTTGTTATATAACTTGGAATTTTCCAAGAAAAAGAAAGTGCTTCCATTGATGAAAGGGGGCATCTTCCTTATGTTCGTACGGGATGGTTCTTTTGACTTGGTTCATAAGGCATTCTGACCTCAATATAACAGTTGGAGGCTTAAATTCTTCTCCACAATTCACCATATTATACCTAAAGACCATCACAAGCAAGGACGGAACCAGAAATTTGAGTTCGGGTGGGATGGAGTGGGCTAGGGTGGGCTGACTGATATGAAAAAGCAAAACAAAAAACATATGATAAAATAATTTCTTTTTGGGGTGACCCCAGCTCCTACATGATTTCGTGTATGCTCACAAGCCTTCTTAATACGCATGATAAGCTTCAGCTTCTTTTTCATAGTTTTCGTTCATTTACTCTCTAAGAGTTCATAATTCTAGCAGGAGCGATCATTGATAATTACCTTCTTCAACATATATATATATATATATATATATATATATATATATATATATATATAGCAATGACCTATAGCCTAGTGGTTAAGAGAGATGCATGCGGCCCGAGTGGTCAGGAGCCCAGTCGGAGCAATTCCGGAAACAATTTACCTGGTTCCCTATATATATATATATATATATATATATATATATATATATTATTATTTTTAAAACCAAAGCCCGTAGACAAAGCCACCCAGCCGGCCTTGTCCCGGGAGCCGTGGCCACCGCCACGTGTGTGTGTGTATATTGGAAATAAAATATGCAAATTATACATCTCCCGACTAACATAATTATTAACCACTAATAATTGCACACTTCTAACTACAATAAATGTTCACAATCTCAAAAATAAATTTACTTTAAAATAATATAGTATACTATTTGTCATTCAAGTATACATTTAAAAAGCGAAAAAATTAAAAAAAAAAAAAAAAAAAAACACGTACAACAAAAGTGCGCAGCTTCTAGTCCAAGTTAAAAGAGAACAAGTACACAGACTCATACTCGTACAACAAAGATGTTTTAGATCCAGTGTTTAATTGGTTGCAGCTTTTGTTAAGGTAAATTAAAGGTTGTTTGGCTCGAAACTTCATGCTATTGGAGAAATTATTCTGTGCCGGACTCACTGTACATCTTCCATTTCAACCCGTTAGATTGCACGAGGATGTGAAAATAGTATAATAAATATACACCGCCGCGACAAAGACTGCAGTTACCGGAAGTTATTATATACTTTTGTCGCGGTATTTGTACTGTTTACAACAGACTTAAGACACTGTAAATCTTGCAACAAGCATCTACAGCTCCCTAGCTATGCCTACAAATACTTCTTCTTTTTTCCTTCTCGCTCCACAAACGCTAGAAAAATACATTTCTACAACAAAAAAAAGAAAGAAATAGTGGAAGAAAGAACAACGGCGAGCATGAAAATTAGTGTTGGAAGAATTTTGCTTACTCACCATGGTCTGGAAGAAGTTTGGAAGGAAGAGGCAAAGCCAGAGCTTGTCAAAACCCAGAGAGAGAGAGAGAGAGAGAGAGAGAGAAGAGAGAGAGAGAGAGCAGGAAAACAAATGCAATATAGAATGATTTGATCGGAATCACAGCCATACCATTGTTTCTTGAAATGGGGGAAGTTTGTGCTTCGGTTACACAAGATGGATTGGTGGTGGTGGCCTTGGGCTTGAGAATATATATACACAAGTGTCATGGCACACACAAATACGTGTGCAACACGTCTCATAATTGTTCACATCCTTTAATGTAGGAAACATAACATAAGATCAATTTTATTTTTTTTAAATTAGTATTGTCTTATAGGATAGTTGAATATGTTAGAAATGTTGGTATCATCTTATTTAATTACGAAAATTATTAGCCCAATGATTATATCATGTTTTTGAATATGGCTAATCAATTAAGTTGACCATAATGACATCACTAATATTCATGTAATCACTATCATGTTGCTACTTAAATTTAGCATTGTCCTAATATTAGCATTGTCCTATTGCTATGCTTGTATCATGTTGTTTTGTTTGCCTAACATATATTTGTAGACATGCTGTAAGCATGATCAAACATGATCAAACTAGGACATATGCAATGGGCCAAAGACGGCGTCATACAAGAAGATTTCTCTGAACCGCCTAACGACCTATCCGGGGCCTCGCATCGGGGGTTCCGTTGCCCGGTCAGCGGACAGGGGTCGAGGGGGCAGCGCCCCCCGTCAGGGGTTCGGGGACGAAGTCCCCGAAAGGTATTCAGATTTTCAGATCTGTTTATCTTTGGACGATTGCTGTCAAGTGAAAAAGACGTCTTCAAGTCTGCTCAAATATTTGAAGAAAGGCGTTATCAAAGGGCTCTTAGTTTTCCTATTTCGTCAATGTATTTTTCATATTTATTGAGTCTAGGAATACGATGTACACTGCATCTAACTGGCAAATAGGCTACCCAAGAATCGTTTTCAAAATACCCTTTCATTTTGAAAACAAGCCCACTTACAAAAGCCCAAACTACTTCCTAACTGTTTGACTTTTCAAAAAGCCCAAAACCAATTTGCAAAAACCCTGACAGAACTCCAACAGAACTCCAGGAGAATTCGGCCAGAGTTCGGCCAGAGTTCAGTTAGTGAACGTTGCTTTTTGAACTTGGTCTTCCTGCAGTTACAGATCCCAACGAGATTTTCTCATCGAGTTCTGTCCGAATTCTGCCCGAATTCTGTCAGAATTCTGCCTTTGGAAAAACTATAAATAGAGAAGGATTTCGATCATTTCAACACACTCATTCACTTTCATATCTCTTCTCTATAAGCCTACTACTTCTTCCAAAGTATTCTGAGCTATTCATTTTCAAATCCCAAGTCCGTTACAATCCTCTAGTCGATTTGCCAGTGCGGTACGGTCTAGAAGTTTCAGAGTGGTTGTAATCAGAGGCTTGATTGAAGTTAGACACTTCACAATTGAAGTTGGTCGAGTACTTCGGATCAAAGCTCGCGTTGTAGAAGTTGCAAGATCTTCGGATGAAAACTTGTGGTGATTTTTCATAGTGGATTCAACTGGAAGCTAGAGTTCTTCCGACTGGACTAGTCCTCACAAGAGGAAAACCAGTATACATCCTTGTGTTTGCGTTTGCTCTCTACTCTCTATTTTTTATTTATATATCTGTGATATATATTCTGTGATCTTGTTACTAACATTTTTAAATAGTTAATTTCCGCTGCCTACTCTATTAACCCCCCTCTAGAGTATTACGCTTTACAACTCGTTCCTACAATCGGTCCTACAATTGGTATCAGAGCCAGTACTGCAAATAGAGGTAATATATTCTGATCCCAATTATTTCAACAATTGGTATCAGAGCTGTCACGCCCCGCTCCCGAATAATCGGATACGAGTCGGACACGCCCAGCCTTCGTCGTTGGACACGACGAAGTAAGCTGTACAATACTAAGGAAAACTCACAGTCACAATGTAATATAAACCAATCACAGCTTTTATTACGTTCCCAGAAATCACTAATATCCATCAAATGTTTTAAAATACAAACTCAGCCGGAGACAAATCCGGTCAAATGAAATAATATACAGTAAATGAATCTCTAAGATACAATCTCCAGAAAAATAAACTGAAATAAAACTGCAATGTCCAAGCAATCACCAGCTCCATGTAATCTCCCACTCACCTGCAACGATCCTATCAGGAAAAGAGCAAAGTACAACCCTGACTAGACAATATACAATATAATCTGTGATCCAGAGTACAAGGTAAAACAGGAATACCAGAAAACTAGAACATGAAATGAAACTGAAACTGCGGTACCAGAAATGAAATGTAAAACTGCAGGCAATGGATGACAATCAAGATGCTAGACAATGAACACGGCTATCAATGTACAAGGCAATCAATCAATCAATCAATCAATATGCAATCGTGACAATTTTGAAATATTAAAACTAATGTGTGACCGGCTTAGGAGCAATCAATCAATCAATGATGCAATGAATCAATGAGTCAATTCTACAAGGTCCGGCTTCATCGTACGTGACGTGTACGATTAGGCTATCTTCAATACCTATGTTGGGTGTGGTCACACAAAAGCTAATATTTCCTCCAATCCCGCAATGAACAATGACGCACAAGCAATGAACAAGAGTACAAGACAATCGTGTGTAATTCGTGTCCGATATGAGAACATGGCACATGAAGGTAAGACAGAAAACAAGGTACAAGTCAAGTCAATGTACTTGCCTCGGTTTGGTTGCACGAGAGTAGTACTGCATGGTTGCAATGATTCACCTGTTATATATTTGTACAAGTTATTTAGGGTTTTGAAATAAGGCATCTAGCTAACAACTTAGATAATCAAATCATTAACTTAGCTAATGGAATATTCTAGCTAATAATATTTGGAAAATATTATGGTTTAAATCAATATAAATACTAATAAACCTTTTGGTAGCAAAACTATAACTCTATATAAACCTTTTTAATCACAAAATACTTTTATAAGAAAATATAATATTAATGATAACCAATAATAATTATATATACCATATATATTTAAAGATCTTTAAATTAGAAGTTTTTATATTAACAAAGCAATATTAGGATACTAACAAAATTATTTTAAAGTAAACAATTGCTAATACAATATTAATACTATATAAATAATACTAGAACCAATTACTAATATTATGCTAATAATCATATAACAAGATTAACCAATTAATTAAATATCAACTATATTTACTACAAATGTACAACCCAACAGCCCAAATTCCAGCCCATAAAATCCAGCCCTGACTCCTCACTAAAACCCAGCCCATCCTTACTCTGTATAAAACTAAACAATAAACTTAATCCCTTCTCTTAAACCGATCAGCCCATCGGTCCATAACCTGGCCCTAAAACCCAGCCCAATCTCTCTAATTTATAATTAAAACCTAATAATTTCTTTAACACCAAACAGCCCAAACCCAGCCCACTCAACTCGGTCCATAACCCGGCCCACAGACTACTAAATATCTACAACCTTTCTCTCTCCTCTCACACTCTTCACTCAGCGAACAGAACGTTCGAGAATACTGTCGAAGTCCGCCCCAACTCTTTGTCTTCTCCGACGAAGCCTCGACTTCTCCGGCGAGCATCTCGTCGTTTCAGGCGAGGCTTCCGTCTCCTCCTTCTCCGAGTAAACCCCAACGCCATCTCCTCTTCGTCTTCTTCTCCAGTCTTCACTCTCTCCAGCTAGGAACCCTAACCCTAGCCGAAACCCTAGGTGAAACCCTAACCCTAAGTTCTCCTTCATGGCCACACTAGCCTGAACCCTAGTCCATCTTCTCTCCGGTGAACCAGCCCGTTCACCTTCCTCCGTCCAGTCTCCTAGCCCCATCCCGAAAACCCTAGGTCATCTTCTTCCCATGGCCGCAACCCTAACTTATAGGTCGAAACCCTAACCCTTCAGCTTCGTCCTCAAGCTTGGAAAACCTAGATCTAGGTCTGAAACCCTAAGTTCTAGGTCGTCAGTCGATCATTACCCCATCTCCATCTTTCCCGAAACCCTAACCCAAAATAAAACCCTAATTTACAACAGGAAGAGAAGGGGGTTCGAGAAGGGGAATGGCGTGCTCACCAGCCTGACGGGGTCATCGATCCACGGCGATCCTGGCGATGCGGAGCTTCGTCCTCCGGGGGTGGCTCGGCGAGTCTCGAAGACTCCGGTGGCTCGGCTCTCGAAGACTCCACACGAGAGCCGATGGGGTCTCCTCGGGTTCGGCGCTGCTCTGATGGCGGTGCGCTCCGATCGTCAGGCTCTGCAGTCGATGCTCTGCTGTCGCTGGTGTGGCGGTGGCGAGAGAATCGAGGCGGCGGACGTCAGAGGCGTGCGGCTCAAGAGTCTCCCAGATCGAGGAGCGCTGATGGCGGTGCACAGTCTCCAAGACGGCGCTGTCTTCGAGGCTCCTGCTCTTCTGGCGGTGCACGCAGCCCGAGACGGCTCACTGTTCGAGGAGCAGCGCAGTCCTCGAGGCGGCGGCGAACTCAGTGGTACTCTGGCGAGATGCGGTGGCGCACGGCAGCAACGGCGGCGGATCAGCGGTGATGGAGTGGCGGTCGATCTCGGCGAGGGCGGTGGCGCACGGCGGTGGTCCTCCAGTGAGGAGAGAGAGAGAGGACAGAGAGAGTGTAATGACGTGTCAGTGAGAGAGAGGAGGGGTACTGTGCTGTGCCAGAATTGTATTGGTATGCGTGTAATATATATAGTAAAATAATGCTGTGTGTGTGAGTGGCATGTTTGTAATAACGTGTAGATCTGGGGGTAAAATCAAATGGCAGTATGGTAATAATAAACAGATCTGGGGGCATAGGAAAATATGTTGTAACAGATTTTCAAACCTAAATCCAAACAGTTTTCAAAATTCAAAATTGAAATATATTTTCAAATACCAAAATCCAAAATATTTTCCCTCCACAGTTTTTCCAAAAGAACAGATTTCAAATTATAAATAAAATGATCCATCATTCCTTTAGCAAATTAAAAATAGATTTTAAACAGAAGTCAAAACAGTTTCAAACTAATAGTAGTTACCAATTCGAAAACCAATAGTAATTACCAATTCGAAAACCAAAACAGCTTTTCCATGTTAACAGATTTTCAAATACAAATCTCCCTCCAAATAGATCAAATTAGTTATCAGTACAGAAATAAATTAGTTAATAACTTTTCTCAGTGCTAGCTAACTGTCAGCTAAAGACAGTTACACATCCTAATTAGTACATAGTAATTAATTATGAAAATACAATTAGAAGTTAATTAATAGTAACTTGTAACTATGATCAATTACACAAGCTTAACAGTGACAGTTAGACAAGTAATACTAATAAATCATTTAGTTAGCTTACAACTCAATCAATATTAATAATGCTAACAATATTGTAATTCATCTAAAATACGTAACTTGTTTTAAAATACTTTCCAAATTGAAGAAATTCGAAAATTCATTTTAATCGAAAATAGATTTTCGTAAGAAGCAATATTTAAATTCAAGAAAATTCTAAAATTTACCAAACATGATTTTGGGAGTTACAAGAGCAGGTACTTGGTATATAGATATTGCTGCTCATACCAATTGCTCCTACAATTGGTATCAGAGCAGGTGCTCCTTATAGATATATCAAAGCAGGTGCTCCTTATAGATATATCAGAGCAAGTGCTCCTTCTACAGATATTATTGCAAGTGCTCCTTCTAGAGATATTATTGCAGGTGCTCCTTATATAGATATTTTGGCTTAACATCCTTGGAGCAAATCCTCATTATCAGAGCGGGTTATACAGGTAAAGCAAGGTAATATTGTTATTATATAATTGCTGTTACATAGATCACAGTATCACATATGTCAAGTATGTACTTCACAACTGAAGAGCAATCCTCAAATAGAATTCCACTATTTGATGGAACAAACTATAGCTATTGGAAGACACGGATGAGCTTCTACTTGAAGTCTCTAGATTTTGACTTATGGTCAATTGTTGTCACCGGCTACAAAAAGCCTACTATCACTTCTATTCTTACATCCTCTATAATCAATAAGCCTTATTATAGTTACACGGATGAAGAGAAAAAGTTAGCTAGCCTTGATACAAAAGCTATGCATATGTTTTATTGTGCTGTAGACACAAATGTATTCAATCTTATTTCTACTTGCACAACATCTCATAAAATTTGGAAAGTTCTTGAAGCTACTTATGAGTGCAGGTATGAAAGCAAAGCTAGCAACTCCAGAGAGAAGGATAGTCTTCATAATGATGCAAATATGTACATGACGAAATTGGGATTTAAGGTACAGCATAATCCCTTATACGAAGAAGAGCTTGTATGTGACAATTACAAGAAGATAGACCACATCCAAGAAGATTGTACTACTACAAGAAAGGAGAGTCACTACGAACAATAAAATGAAGGAAGATCATCGGACATATGGTGTAAAAGCGAAGCAAGAGAGTCTGAAGAAGAAGCAGAAGAAGAAGAAGAAGAAGAAGAAGAAGAAGAAGAAGAAGAAGAAAAACCTCATCAAGCTGCAAATTTATGCACAATGGCATTATCTAACGAGGTACAAAATAATTCTTTTTTTGAAGAGAGTAAATTTTCTTATGATAATTTATCTGGTGCTTTCAGTGATCTGTTAGAAGAACACAAGAAAGTATTAGATAAATATAAGCAAGCTAGAAAGGATATTCTATCCTATAAGCGTGAGATTAAAAAGCTTACTTGCTTATTGAATGATGCTAGAGATACTTCTACTTCTGATAATTCTATTGAGATATCCACACTTGAGTTTAGATTGCATGAGGCGCTTGAATGCATTGAGAAAAGCACTCAAGAAAATGCTAAACTTAAGGAGGAATTAGAATCAGAAAAGAAGAAGTATTCTATTGCTTCATGTAGAATTGATTCTCTCTCTTCTAAGTATGATGAGATCTGTGCTAACTCTAAAAAGTTAGAGATTAGACTGGGAAAGCAGGTAGTACAACCTACGACTCAGTCTAACACAAGACACTTAGCACATCACAAAGTCACACACGACAGATCATCTGGAAAGGAAGAAAGCAAAGCTAAAGCTTCACACAACCATGCTTTCTATTACAAGTATCCACGCATATCATATCACACTACTGCACGTTCCCATACTACTGCATATAGTACTAATGTTAATTCTTTCTGTCATTATTGTGGTATGGATGGACATGTTTCTAATCATTGTCAGATTAGAAAACTAGTTGATATGAACTTGTGCAAATGGGTTCCAAAAGCTAACAAATGTGGATCCATGTATTGGATACCAAAGTCTTCACCTAATATTGCAGGTGAAGCTTCTCATATCAAATAGAACCATGGAACATGTTGGTGATTGCAAAACTACAAAGGTCAACTTCCATGCAATTGCACCAACAGAAGTTTGGTCACTAGAACCACTTCGGTAACATGCTTTCTAAATAGTTTTTAATATTTAGCATGTTCTTATTGATTTCTGGCTATTAGCTTTCATTGATATCTTTTTATCAATGTGAGATATAATCCTAGCTTGACTAGCTGTTTAGCTTAAATGTTTAGTTCACACTATACGGTATTTTACTCACTTTCCATTAGTGTGACACATATGTCTATGTATGCTCTTTACTCTTAATATTTATTCTTGAAGCATGCATAGGAGCTTAATTTTGTTTTTGGTTTATGCTTTTGACTCTTCGCCTTTAATATTTTTTAATGGCTATTTCTTATCGATTTTTCTTTAACATGTCATATTTACTTTGATCAGTATTTTGTGAGTATGTATGTTTAGCACAAGTCTTCTATTTACTTGAAAAGTATATACATATATTTTTATGTTAACCTTGTGCTTCACTATTGATTCTCATTTTTTTTTTTGATTAAGTTCTTATGAATCAATTAAATCTTTGTCTGACAAAGTTTATTTATGCATGTTTCTGATCCTGTGATAATTTTTTTTAAATATGCTTATTAAGGATACATGAATAATTTATTTTCATATAGCTTATGTTTCTTATATTTTTGTATAAATATCTTTATGGGATATATGAGTTAAGTTCAAGTTCTATATTATATTATTTAGAAAAGTAGTTTCAAACTGGTGCTTATCTCATACTTAAGCTATTGATTACTTTGAACAAATTTATGCTCTTATCTTTATTAGCTTCTTCCTCAAAGCCTCTTTTAATAATGTATGTTTTTCTTGGCTTTTTTGGTAGACATTTTGGATACATGATATTTTTAATATCTTGATCTTGATAAACCATTGTTTGGGTATTTACTTCTCTTATATTTAGAAATTCTGGATTTCGACGATGTTCGATGATACTGCATATATTCCTTTGAATCTAAGTTCTTAAGAGTATAAATCATTTTGGAAACAAGCCGAAAGGGTCCTTCTGTCATACAGATGTAAATAGCCTGAAGCGACACGGTGCACTAGTCTTCGGACTACCGCTAGCTGGGAACCGGCCCCTACAGCTAACCCGAAGTGATCAATACTTTATAGACCTAAGATTTATTAAAGGTGTATCGTCTAGTTCTGGATCCAAGGTACTGAACCCAGTCCCCTAGGTTCCAGAATACATCAACGTATCTAGGTCCTAAATTTTATTTTACAAATATTTTATATTTTATTGTTACCCAATGATTTTGTAGCACATATGGATAAATGTAATTCATACATCATATACTGTATGCTACATTGTTATAAGATTTTTTAAGTCCATAGAATATAATTTATTTCATATTGCACTAATTCTTTTTAAATCCTCATTTATTAAAGAAGAGATTTATTTTGGGTACAAGCCTACAAAGGGTCTGTCTGTCACCACGACTACGGTCGAAGTGAAGCGGTACTTAAGTGTTTCCCGGTGAACCTCCGTTAGCTGGGACAGTACCTCTACAGCTAACCCAAGATTGATCAACGCTTTATAAACTAAAGATTTATTGGGATCTAGTTACAATTGTTATCTGATGGATTTTGAATTTTAGATTTGATGGATAATATTCTCTCTTTATATTTTCACAAAAGGTAGCATATATTGATCTATCTTGTCATTTGTGAGATTCTATAGTATAGATCAATTTATGTCATCTTTTGACTTATACGATTATTCATCATGCTAATTTGAAATATCTTTTGATTGTTTTATTTTTAAATATTCATTTAATGGATATTTCTTCTTTTGTCTAAAGATGATTATTTTTCGTATTCGTGACTACTCATTGAATATTATGGTATTGTGATTTCATCTTTAGCTTATGTAATATTCGTAATATTAATTATTTTAAGCTTTATATTATTATCTTCTTATTCAAGTTACTTACTGCCTACAACAGTAATTCTTTGCAGGGGAGAAGTCATGCATATTGAATGTCTCTCTCTCAAAGCATTTCTTTTCTTTACACCTTACGGTTGTCAGGTGGATACCGTGGTAAGGCTTTAAAAGGGAAGAAATGAACTTTGATAAGAAGACCTAATATTTCTTGAATTAGTTTTCTACTTTTGAAAATATGTCTCTGAATTCTATTTTAAAATTTTGTCAATATTATTATTTTTGGATATAGCCATGTAAAGGTGGAGCAGTTAATTGTGTCAAGTCAATTATCCCCTTGACATGCCATATATCTAGAATACACTTTTCTTTGAACATTTATCAGGTTATGTTTATTTGTTCAAATAGATTTTTTTTATGGATTCTTTTATTTGAAATTGTTTCCGTGATTCGAATTGCCAGCTTTCAGTCTGAGGACTAAATGGATGCATTCGAACATTTACTAAGACAATTTTTCGTAATAAATTCCATATTTTGAAAAGTCTTTTTGATGTCTTTTTGATTTATTGAATCTGTCCGGTACTCAAATGTTATTATTAAAGACAGTTTTCAAAATCTTTTTATGTATTAAAATATTGCTTTTATATATATATTGGAGATATATTATGTTTGTTCATCCTTAAGCATTTATTGGATTTCTTTTCTTGCCTAAAGATGATATTTGTTTTGAGTTTGGAATTTTATATGCATTTGATCAAAGGAAAGAAAAGATGCATATCATGGAAATCCCTTAGATCTTGTGATTATTTATTTTATCTATTTTATGCATATAAATTATTTTTGAACTATATACACATATTTTAAGGGGGAGCAAACTAATTGTTTCAATTCTTTTATGCCCTTAATATGTGGTATACCTAGTTCATCATGGACATACATTATTTTACTTAAAATATCTTGTTGAGTTGTTCATGATATTTGGATTTGTATTAGATGAAAGAATACATGATTATTATTATTTTTAATTATCTCATTTTTGAGTTTCTAAAAGTTATCAAGCCAAAATTAATATATTTAATTATCCTGTTGAGTTTAAACTGATTTGGCATTTCTTATTGAGATTTTATCTCAAAGTTCATGATTATCTATATTTAGACTGATCATACTTTGCGGGGGAGCATTCAAGTCGACTGAATTTCTCCTTCTCAAGTATTTTGTCTTCATTACCTTCATGTTTATTTGATGGATATATTTCATGCTAAGGTAATTGAATTCAAATGCATGAACTTTGGTATAGATTTTGCATAGATTCTAGTATACTTATTTTGATCTTTTTTCGATGATTATACTCTTTATGGAATTGATTCACTCAATTTGTATGGGCAAATTATGAATCATATTTTCTTCTGATCATTGTTAAAAGTCTCATTATATTTTTTTCTTATATATACTAGATCTGTGAATTTCTGTTCCTTGTGATTTATTTATGACCAATGATTGATTCCTACTATATTGATAGATTTTTTTTGGTCAAATGACATTCAAAACATATTTCATTTTTGGATTTCTAGTTGGTAAACAATGTATTGATTGATTTCAATGTTTACATTCAACCAACTATATTGTATTTCCTTTGACAAGTTTTTCTACTTTAGTTATGCAATTTTCTGAACTTGTCGTTACACTGTTCTCCTAATCCTTGATCATGATTATTTTTGTTTTGCTCTAATTATGGGGGAGCTCATTTTTTATCATGTCAAAGGGGGATAAATAAGTTTAAGTGGGAGAAATAAGTTTAAGTTGGCACACACTATTCTAGTATTATGTGTTTATTCGTGATACATGCATCTATTGTATATATATTAAACTTAAAGGATTTGCCATAATCAAAAAGGGGAAGATTGTTAGCCCAATGATTATATCATGTTTTTGAATATGGCTAATCAATTAAGTTGACCATAATGACATCACTAATATTCATGTAATCACTATCATGTTGCTATTTAAACTTAGCATTGTCCTAATATTAGCATTGTCCTATTGCTATGCTTGTATCATGTTGTTTTGTTTGCCTAACATATATTTGTAGCCATGCTGTAAGCATGATCAAACATGATCAAACTAGGACATATGCAATGGGCCAAAGACGGCGTCATACAAGAAGATTTCTCTGAACCGCCTAACGACCTATCTGGGGCCTCGCATCGGGGGTTCCGCTGCCCGGTCAGCGGACATGGGTCGAGGGGGCAGCGCCCCCCGTCAGGGGTTCGGGGGCGAAGCCTCCGAAAGGTATTTAGATTTTCAGATCTGTTTATCTTTGGACGATTGCTGTCAAGTGAAAAAGGCGTCTTCAAGTCTGCTCAAATATTTGAAGAAAGACGTCATCAAAGGGCTCTTGGTTTTCCTATTTCGTCAATGTATTTTTCATATTTATTGAGTCTAGGAATACGATGTACACTGCATCAAACTGGCAAATAGGCTACCCAAGAATCGTTTTTAAAATACTCTTTCATTTTGAAAACAAGCCCACTTACAAAAGCCCAAACTACTTCCTAACTGTTTGACTTTTCAAAAAGCCCAAAACCAATTTGCAAAAATCCTGACAGAACTCCAACAGAACTCCAGGAGAATTCGGCCAGAGTTCGGCCCGAATTCGGCCAAAGTTCGGCCAGAGTTCAGTTAGTGAACGTTGCTTTTTGAACTTGGTCTTCCTGCAGTTACGGATCCCAACGAGATTTTCTCATCGAGTTCTGTCAGAATTCTGCCCGAATTCTGTCAGAATTCTGCCTTTGGAAAAACTATAAATAGAGAAGGATTTCGATCATTTCAACACACTCATTCACTTTCATATCTCTTCTCTATAAGCCTACTACTTCTTCCAAAGTATTCTGAGCTATTCATTTTCAAATTCCAAGCCAGTTACATTCCTCTAGTCGATTTGCCAGTGCGGTACGGTCTAGAAGTTTCAGAGTGGTTGTAATCAGAGGCTTGATTGAAGTTAGACACTTCACAATTGAAGTTGGTCGAGTACTTCGGATCAAAGCTCGCGTTGTAGAAGTTGCAAGATCTTCGGATGAAAACTTGTGGTGATTTTCCATAGTGGATTCAACTGGAAGCTAGAGTTCTTCCGACTGGACTAGTTCTCACAAGAGGAAAACCAGTATACATCCTTGTGTTTGCGTTTGCTCTCTACTCTCTACTTTTTATTTACATATCTGTGATATATATTCTGTGATCTTGTTACTAACATTTTTAAATAGTTAATTTCCGCTGCCTACTCTATTCACCCCCCTCTAGAGTATTACGCTTTACAACTCGTTCCTACAATCGATCCTACAATTGGTATCAGAGCAAGTACCTGCTCTGATACCCTCTTGGACATGATCAAGAATGGCTATCCACTGAATTCAAGACCGAAGATTTGTTTGCCTACTCGAGTCTGTAATTCCTTATGCAATGTATTTTCATTTTATTTGAGTCTAGGAATATGTTGTACACCGAGTCGTACTGGCAAATAGGCTACCCTTAAATGAGTTCAAAATGTTTTTAAAATGTCCTTTCAAAAAGGTTTACAAAAAGGTTTTCAAAAATCACCAAAAAGCTTTTTAAAACCCTAACTAAACCCTGACTAAACCCTGACAGAACTCGGACCGAGTTCGGCCAGAGTTCGGTTGGTGGCCGTTGTGATTTTGAATCCTTATTACTTGGTCCTCCTGCAGTTGCGGATTTGACCGAGATTTGCTCATAGAGTTCTGCCCGAATTCTGTCAGAAGTCTGCCTTTGGAATTCCTATAAATAGAGAAGGATTTCGATCATTTCAACTCACTCATTCACTTTCAATCTTCTCTCTATCTAAAGCTTTCAGCCTTCCAAAGAGTTTTCTGGAGCTTTCAATTTCAGATCCTAAGCCAATTACAATCCTCTAGTCGATTTGCCAGTGGGTACGGTCTAGAAGTTTCTGAGAGATTGTAATCAGAAGGCTTGATTGAAGAATACCTCTTCACATTTGAAGTTGGACGAGTTCTTCGTATCAAAGCTCGCGTTGTAGAAGTTGCAAGGACTTCGTAAAAAAACTTGCGATTTTTCCAATAGTGGATTCAACTGGTAGCAAGAGTTCTACCGACTGGATTAGTCCTCAACAGAGGGAAACCAGTATACATCGCTGTCTTTGCGTTTGCTCTCTTAACTCTGTCTTTACTTTATTTCAGTTGTGATTAATATTCTGTGATTGTGCTGCTAACATTTTTTTAATTAGCATTATTCCGCTGCCAACTCTATTCACCCCCCTCTAGAGTATTATGCTTTAATATTTCGCTCCTACAATTGGTATCAGAACGGGTGTTACAGGTAAAGCAAAGGTAACAGTGTAATTATTTATTTATTTTTAATTATCTGTTATATAGATCACAGCACAACACATGGCAACTGTGAAATTCACAAGTGAAGGCCAGGCCACAAACAGACCCCCACTGTTTGATGGTACGAATTATACATATTGGAAAACACGGATGAGTTTCTTCTTGAAATCACTTGACTTTGATTTATGGTCCATTGTTCTTGATGGCTATCAAAAGCCACCTCGTATAAATGTTGATGGAGTTTTAGTTGAAAAACTCCGTAGCAGATATACAGAGGAAGAAAAAAAAGGGCCAGTCTTGACGCACGTGCCATTAATGCTCTTTTTTGTGCTTTAGACAGAACTGAATTTAACAGGGTGTCTATCTGCACAACGGCTAATGAAGTGTGGAAGCTACTTGAAGTTACACATAAAGGCACGACTCAAGTCAAAGAATCTAAAGTCAGCAGACTTGCTCAAGAGTACCAGGCGTTCAAGATGAAGCCCAACGAAACAGTTACACAAATGTTCGAGAGATTCTTGGATATTGTAAATCCTTTGTCCTCCTTAGGCAAAGATTACAGTAACCATGAAAAGATTCGCAAACTCCTGCGAGCTCTCACCAAGAACTAGATTCCAAAGGCTACTGCTATTATTGAAGGAAACGACCTCACTACGATGACACTCGAAGTACTCATGGGTAAGCTACTCACTCATGAACTGGAGCTACAAGATTTTAAAGAGCCTGCACCAAAGGAGAAGACGATCACTTTCAAGGCTCAGCACAGAAAAGCTGCTGAAGGTGATTCAGACAGCAGTAGATCTGACGCTGAAGATCAAGCACTCCTAGCAAGGAAGTTCAAAAGATTCATGAGACATGAGAAGAGAGTCAAAGAAAACAACAACAACAACTGGTATCAAGAAGATGCTGTCTGCTATGGTTGCAAGAAGAAGGGACATATGAAGAAGGATTGTCCTACAAACTCACCATCGAGCAAGAAGAGCAACAGGTATGAAAAAGGGAACCTGAAGAAATCAACATCTAGGATATATGCCAATACCAACATATGGCATGAAAGTGAAGCCAGTGACTCAGAAGACGAACAATCAGAAGACGCTGCAAACGTATGCTTTATGGCATCCGATCAGGTACCTACTGAAACTGTAGTTGATACTTATGATGACTTCACCTTTGAGCAATTAGGAGATGCCTTCAGTGACCTGATGACTGATTACAAAAAACTGCGTAGCAAGTATCAGACCTCTAAGAAGGTACTCAAAGAGTACAAAGGTGAAATAGGTAGACTTACCGACCTACTAACTGAGGTTAGAAATAATGTTAGTGAGTCTGGTGAGCTTTCTTCAACAAAGCTCTTATTACACGAGACTACCAAGTCATCTGAAGAGAAAGACAAAATTATTGACCAACTCAAGGAAGAACTTTCTATAGAGAAGAAAAGTCTTCAATGTGCACAAATTAGAATGGAAACACTCACTTCTGATTATACTAAGTTGTATGACACTTCCAAAAGATTGGAAATTAGGTTAGGAAAACAGCCTGAGCCTGCTGCTTCCTTCCCTAACACGTGTCACTTACCGAAAAATCGAAACATTTCCAAGCCAAACACTGTCAGACCTAACCCTATCAAACCTTTACCCCAAAAGGTTAAGCCCAAACAAGATTATAGGTATGCTTTTTTCTATACTAGAAAACCTAAACCTACCAACCATGCACACCACTCAGCTTTCAACACTCGACATGCACAATGTCATTATTGTGGCCTCATTGGTCATATTTTATCTGCATGTAGAATGAGAAAGCTTGTTGATTTAAATATTTATGCTTGGATACCAAAAGCTAACAATTCAGGACCCTACAAAAAATGGGTACCAAAAGTTTCATCTGCAAACTGTTTTGTAGGTGGAACACCCTTCACATGCTAGAAGCAAATGGATCCTCGACAGCGGTTGTTCACGGCATATGACCGGTGACGCTACACTATTTGCAACACTGTCGAAGAAAAAGAAGGAAGGTTATGTCTCCTTCGGTAATAACTTGAAAGGGTATATTATTGGTATCGATGATGTTGGTAAGTCTCCCTATCCTGTGATTAAGGATGTCTGTCTGGTTACCGAGTTGAAACATAATCTACTCAGCATAAGTCATCTAGCTGATCATGGTTATGGCATCAACTTTGGCAAAGACAAACGTACTATAGTTGATAGCTCAACTGGTAGTACTATCTTTGAAGGTATCAGAGAAGACAATATATATGTTTTCTATTTGTTAGAAGAAACTAACATTTCAGGTAGATGCTTAATGTCCAAGAGTGATGAGAGTCATCTGTGGCATATGAGACTCGGTCACGCTAATATGGATACGATCTCAAGATTATCCACAAAGAAGCTAGTACGCGGTTTACCGGACATTACATTCAAGAAGGATTCGATATGCAGCCAATATGGAAAGAACAAAGCTACAAGATCCACATTCAAGTCAGTAAACGCAGTATGTACTACTAGACCTCCACAATTGCTTCATATGGAATTATTTGGTCCTAGCAGAGTTGCTAGCCTCGGAGGTAAGCTTTATGCTTTCGTAATTATAGATGATTTCTCTAGATACACGTGGGTATATTTCTTGACACGCAAGAATGATGTATTATCCGAATTTGTCGCCTTTTGCAAGAAAGTACATAATGAAAAAGGTTACATGATCACTCGAATCAGAAGCGATCATGCAGGCGAATTCGAGAATACTGATTTTGAGCAATTTTGTGACACACACGGTTTTGTACACGAGTTCTCCTGCCCTAGGACTCCACAACAAAATAGAGTTGTGGAACGTAAGAACAGAACTCTAACCGAAATGGCCAGAGTGACGTTAAACCAGTTTAGTCTACCCAAATATTTCTGGGCTGAAGCTGTCAATACAGCTTGCTTTGTTCTCAATAGAGTTCTAATTCGACCCAAATCGAAGAAGACTCCATTTGAGTTATGGTTTGATAGAATTCCATCTGTTTTATACTTTAGAATATTTGGTTGTAAAAGTTTTATTCTTAATACAAAAGACAATTTGGTAAAATTTGATGAAAAGGCCGATGAAGGTATATTTTTAGGTTATGCGGCCAAGAGCAAAGGATACAGAGTCTTCAACAAACGAACCATGATCATCGAAGAGTCAATCAACGTCACTTTTGATAAACTAAATCAAATGACTATCGATGACAGTGATAAAAATCTGACTGCATCAAGCTCAACATCAGCTAATCCTCAACCAAGCTCTGCACTAGCTGAACCTCCTAGAGAAGATCCAGGAACCAGCTACCTTCAGAATCTATCGAAAAGGTTGAAATTTACAGCTGATCATCCAAAAGATTTGGTAATTGGTGATATTACCAAAGGAGTAAGTACTCGTACATCCAGTAGAGATATTGTTTCTAGTGTTGCATTTATTTCACAGCTAAAACCCAAAACTATTGATGAAGCATGTAGTGATAGTTTTTGGATAGATGCTATGCAAGAGGAATTAAGCCAATTTGAACGGAATCAAGTTTGGGAACTTGTTCCCAGGCCTATTGATCATCCGGTCATTGGCACCCGTTGGGTATTCCGAAATAAACTAAATGAGAATGATTTAGTGACTCGTAATAAGTCTTTTAATGGCAAACTTCTTTTAATTTAAATCTATGTTGATGATATTATATTTGGATCTACTGATAAATCTCTGTGTCAAAAATTTTCTAAGTGTATGCAGAATGAGTTTGAGATGAGCATGATGGGAGAGCTGAAATTCTTTCTCGGATTGTAAATCAAACAAACTGATAATGGAGCATTTATAAATTAAGCCAAGTACACAAAAGACCTGCTAAAGAAGTTTGATCTGGACAATGTCAAACCTATTGGCACTCCAATGGCAACTTCAACAAAGCTTGATTCAGATGAACAAGGCAAGCCAGTCGACACACGTAAGTATCGAGGATATGAACAATTCTACTTTTTGATATTTTGAACAAGCTTAATGTTATATCATTCATAGTTTGTCAATTATCAAAATGGGAGAGATTGTTGGCCCATTGGTCATATGGTCAACCTGATTTTAATAATTGATTAAACTCTGTCTGGATATACAAAGCTAGTCGGGACATCTCGGACTCATTGGACATGATCAAGAATGGCTATCCACTGAATTCAAGACCGAAGATCTGTTTGCCTACTCGAGTCTGTAATTTCTTATGCAATGTATTTTCATTTTATTTGAGTCTAGAAATATGTTGTACACCGAGACGTACTGGCAAATCGGCTACCCTTAAATGAGTTCAAAATGTTTTTAAAATGTCCTTTCAAAAAGGTTTACAAAAAGGTTTTCAAAAATCACCAAAAAGCTTTTTAAAACCCTAACTAAATCCTGACTAAACCCTGACAGAACTCGGACCGAGTTCGGCCAGAGTTCGGCCAGAGTTCGGTTGGTGGCCGTTGTGATTTTGAATCCTTGTTACTTGGTCCTCCTGCAGTTGCGGATTTGACCGAGATTTGCTCATAGAGTTCTGTCCGAATTCTGCACGAATTCTGTCAGAAGTCTGCCTTTGGAATTCCTATAAATAGAGAAGGATTTCGATCATTTCAACTCACTTATTCACTTTCAATCTTCTCTCTATCTAAAGCTTTCAGTCTTCCAAAGAGTTTTCTAGAGCTTTCAATTTCAGATCCCAAGCCAGTTACAATGCTCTAGTCGATTTGCCAGTACGGTACGGTCTAGAAGTTTCTGAGAGATTGTAATCATAAGGCTTGATTGAAGAATACCTCTTCACATTTGAAGTTGGACGAGTTCTTCGTATCAAAGCTCACGTTGTAGAAGTTGCAAGGACTTCGTAAGAAAACTTGCGGTTTTTCCAATAGTGGATTCAACTGGTAGCAAGAGTTCTACCGACTGGATTAGTCCTCAATAGAGGGAAACCAGTATACATCGCTGTCTTTGCGTTTGCTCTCTTAACTCTGTCTTTACTTTATTTCAGTTGTGATTAATATTCTGTGATTGTGCTGCTAACATTTTTTAATTAGCATTATTCAGCTGCCAACTCTATTCACCCCCCCTCTAGAGTATTACGCTTTACTATTTCGTTCCTACAATTGGTATCAGAGCAATATATAAATAAAAATGAATTATTCATGTATCATTAACAAGCATCAAAAACATGCATAAATAAACTTTATCAGGCAAAGATTTGATTGATTCATAAGAAGTTAATCAAAATAATTAAAATATGAGAATCAATAGTAAAGTATATTATGCAAGCACAAGGTTAACTTAAAAATATATGTATATTATTTTCAAGTAAATAGCAGACTTGTGCTAAACATACATACTCACAAAATACTGATCAAAGTAAATATGACAAGTTAAAGACAAATCGGTAAGAAGTGACCATTAAAAAATATTAAAGGCGAAGAGACAAAAGCATATTCACCAAAACAAAATTAAGCTCCTATGCATGCTTCAAGAACAATAAATAGCATACATAGACAAATGTGTCACACTAATAAAAAATAAAAAAAAACTATATAGTGTGAGCTGATCATTTAAGCTAGACAATAGTCATGCTAAGATTATATCTCACATTGATTCAAATAATAAACAATTTAAAAGATATCAATGAAAGCTAATAGCAAGACATCAAAAAGAACATGCTAGATATTAGAAACTATTTAGTAAGCATGTTACCGAAGTGGTTCTAGTGACCACACTTCTGTTGGTGCAATAAAATTTGGAAAGTTCTTGAAGCTACTTATGAGTGCAGGTATGAAAGCAAAGCTAGCAACTCCAGAGAGAAGGATAGTCTTTATAATGATACAAATATGTACATCATGGAATTAGGATTTAAGGTACGACACAATCCCTTATACGAAGAAGATCTTGTATGTGACAATTGTTGTAGGAACGAAATAGTAAAGCATAATACTCTAGAGGGGGGGTGAATAGAGTTGGCAGCGGAATAATGCTAATTAAAAAATGTTAGCAGCACAATCACAGAATATTAATCACAACTGAAATAAAGTAAAGACAGAGTTAAGAGAGCAAACGCAAAGACAGCGATGTATACTAGTTTTCCTCTGTTGAGGACTAATCCAGTCGGTAGAACTCTTGCTACCAGTTGAATCCACTATTGGAAAAACTGCAAGTTTTCTTACGAAGTCCTTGCAACTTCTACAACACGAGCTTTGATACGAAGAAATCGTCCAACTTCAAATGTGAAGAGGTATTCTTCAATCAAGCCTTCTGATTACAATCTTTCAGAAACTTCTAGACCGTACCGCACTGGCAAATCGACTAGAGGATTGTAACTGGCTTGGGATCTGAAATTGAAAGCTCTAGAAAACTCTTTGGAAGACTGAAAGCTTTAGATAGAGAGAAGATTGAAAGTGAATGAGTGAGTTGAAATGATCGAAATCTTTCTCTATTTATAGGTGTTCCAAAGGCAGACTTCTGACAGAATTCGGACAGAATTCGGGCAGAACTCTATGAGCAAATCTCGGTCAAATTCGCAACTGCAGGAGGACCAAGTAACAAGGATTCAAAATCACAACGGCCACCAACCAAACTCTGGCCAAACTCTGGCCGAACTCTGGCCGAACTCGGTCCGAGTTCTGTCAGGGTTTTGTCAGGATTTAGTTAGGATTTTTAAAAAGTTTTTGGTGATATTTGAAAACCTTTTTGAAAACCTTTTTGTAAACCTTTTTGAGAGGTCAACCTTTTTGTAAACCTTTTTGAGAGGTCATTTTAAAAAATATTTTGAACTCATTTAAGGGTAGCCTATTTGCCAGTACGACTCGGTGTACAACATATTCCTAGACTCAAATAAAATGAAAATACATTGCATAAGGAATTACAGACTCGAGTAGATAATTGACAAACTATGAATGATATAACATTAAACTTGTTCAAAATATCAAAAAGTAGAATTGTTCATATCCTGTATTATCTCAAAAAAAATGTTAGATCTTTTAATTTTTCTCCCCCTTTGTCACTTAGCAAAATAATTGCAAAAGATAAAGCTCCCCCGCAATCAATGCATAAGTAACAAATAGTGAGAAAACACATATAAAAAATAAAAGAGAAATGTCACAGGCATGTATTGTCAAAAAAAAAATCATCATAGGCATGTAATTTCACAGGCAGTTTATAAAGAATGAAGCAATATAAGAAATAGTGCTATCATAAACTGAAACTGAAACATAGTACTGAAATAAACTGGAATGCCATAAACTGAGGCGTAATAAACATGTCCATGAAAATAAAAGAGTACTGAAGCAGCTAAAAAGTGCTAATAATAATAAAAAAATACTGATAATAACTTGGAATGTCGGAGCATTTCCAAGTGCACAATAAAATATCACATAAAATCATATAGTCACATCTCCTCATCATCATCCTCATCATCATCATCAGCTCGATCAGCATGTCCTGAAGTACCAGCTCCAGAGGTACCAGCGCCAGAAGGATGAGGAGGGGCGCCAGCATAGAACTCACCAACAAAGTCACGAGGTGGAGCACAATCAGGACGGTACCAATCATAGGCGTTACCGGGCTGGAAGTAGGCATGAAGAGCCTCATCCTCACAGCAGTAACCAGAGAAAGCTGGATCTCTAGGGATGGAACCGGCTGAATAACCAGTCTGGGCGAAACGAAGATCAGCTAAGGAATTTGCAAGTGCCTGATAACGGGTGACATCGCGGAACTCACGCTCGCGAGCCATGTCCGTCATCGAGACGTGCAAAGCAGATAAATGCTGATGTATGCCCTCAAATGTCATGGCATACTGATGAGGTGGTGGAGGCGGTGCAGTAGGAGGAGCAGAAGGTGGAGCTGAAGCAGTCATGCTACGACCAGATAACTGAAGAAACTTGGGCTCAGTGTCCTGAGTACAAGTTGCCAGATCGATATCGAAGCGTTGAAAGATGCGTGGGAGAATCATCACGTAAGAGAGATTTCTATCTCTTGCACGACAACGACCCATCATCTGAATCATGGTCTTAGGTGCAGAAAATAGAATCCCCTTAAGAATGTGGTACATGGCGGACAGCTCAAGAGAAGTCACATCATCCTTTAAAGTAGATTTTGGAAGGATAGTGGAATAGATGATGCGATGTAATTCATAGTTAAACAAGTTTAGGTTGTTAGCCTTGAACTTTCTAGAGCGTACTCTATCAGGTGCACAGAGTTTCGCTTTGAAACTGGCGAGTGTCGTGCCTTCGGGGAAATCAAATTCAGTGATGTCAACTAGCGGTTCACCTTCGTTAGGGATACCAAGGATCTCCGCTAAGAGGTCATCATTGAAATTGATATCAATACCTCCAACACGAGTGCTCACATCAAAAGTGTTTAATATGAGATTGCAATAAAATAATCTAATGGCATTAGTTGCTATAGGGAAGCAGATTTTAACAAAAAGATGTAACCCTAATGCCTCAAAGAAATGACGATGATCAGGAAATACAGTCCATTTGACTGGAGCGCCTGTGCATATGGAGAAGTCTCCATACCACAGTAGGGCTTGGTCTAGGGTTTGAAAGAAAAACCCGTCGAACGCACCGTCGCTCGTTTGGACCGACGAGAAGAGGGAATCCGTATGCGGATGCAAAGATGACCCTTCCTCACTAGGGTTCGTCTTCTTCCTCTTTAAAGGATTGAATTTGGATGCCATTTGTGCAAATTGAAGTAAAAATGCACTAATTGAAAAGTGGACAAAGATGGAGTTATACCTCCCAAAATCAAAGTATGTCGAAGAGAACGACGAACTCCGCACGAATCCAAATTTTGGATTGATTTCACCACTTGGATTGGAAGAAGTAGGATGGTAAAAAGCTAGGGTTCGGGGCTCCTTCGCGGCTGCTGCTGCTGTTGTGATTTAGTTTGGAAGCAATGAAGAAGAAAGGCTGCTCGAGTTCTGTATATATAACCTGACACCCTCAACCAAACTCGGGCCGAATTCGGTCAGAGCTCTGGCCGAATTCGCCTAGGGTTCTTTATAGTTGATTTTTGCCATTCTTTTTCATTGTCTTATTTTAAATATTTAATTCAAAGATTAGTCATTTCAACTTCAATTAACATAATTAATATTATTTTATAGATTAAATGTCGTTACACAGCGACTGTTTCAGATTAGCTGTAGGAGTACTGTCCCAGCTGGCGGAGGTTCACCGGAGAACTCTTAAGTACCGCTTCGCTTCAACCGTAGTTGTGGTGAGAGACAGACTCTTTATTGGCTTGTCTCTAACACAGTTTTTGCATAATGATATATAATCATAAAACAAAATTAATTAATATTATTGACGTCCAAAATTTCTAATTCTCGACGTAAATAATTGAAACGATCTTCCGCTAGAGGTTTAGTGAAGATGTCAGCTAGTTGATTTTCAGTATCTATGTACACAAGGTTTATATCTCTATTTTGATGATGATCTCTAAGAAAGTGATGTCGAATCTTGATATGTTTAGTACAAGAGTGACATACTGGATTCTTAATTAATAGTGCTCGTGTTATCACAGAAAATGGGAATATGTGTGTAAAATAAATTATAGTCTTCTAGGGTTTGTTTCATCCACAAAATCTGAGCACAACAACATCCTGCGGCGATGTACTCAGCCTCTGTTGTTGATAGGGCTACAGAATTTTGCTTTTTACTAAACCATGAGACTAAAGCCTTGCCTAAGAAATGACGTGTGCCACTGGTACTTTTTCTATCAACTTTGCATCCAACAAAATCTGAATCCGAATAACCAATAAGGTCAAAGGACTTAGTTTTGGGATACCACAAGCCAACAGAAGAAGTGCCCTTAAGGCATCGAAAGATACGTTTAACTGCGGACAGATGTGATTCCTTTGGGTTAGCTTGAAAATGTGCACACAGGCAAACACTAAACATTATATCTGGACGACTAGCAGTTAAATAAAGTAAACTATCAATCATACCTCGATACTTACGTGTGTCGACTGGCTTTCCTTGTTCATCTGAATCAAGCTTTGTTAAAGTTGCCACTGGAGTGCCAATAGGTTTGACATTGTCCAGATCAAACTTCTTTAGCAGGTCTTTTATGTACTTGGCTTGATTTATAAATGTCCCATTATCAGTTTGTTTGATTTGCAATCCGAGAAAGAATTTCAGCTCTCCCATCATGCTCATCTCAAACTCATTCTGCATACACTTAGAAAATTCTTGACACAGAGATTCATCAGTAGATCCAAATATAATATCATCAACATAGATTTGAATTAAAAGAAGTTTGCCATTAAAAGACTTAATAAACAGTGTAGTGTCAACCTTGCCTTTTGAAAAACTATTGTCAAGTAGAAAAGAGCTTAGACGATCATACCAAGCACGAGGGACTTGTTTTAAACCGTATAAGGCTTTCTTCAACTTGAAAACATGATCAGGGTTTTTAAAATCCGTGAAACCTGGAGGTTGTGCTACAAAAACTTCTTCTTTTATAAAACTATTTAAAAAAGCACTCTTGACATCCATTTGAAATATTTTGAAATCATGAAAACATGCAAATGCACATAACATACGAATGGATTCTAATCTCGCAACTGGGGTATAAGTCTCATCGTAGTCGATACCTTCTTCTTCATTGTATCCTTGAGCTACGAGTCGAGCCTTATTACGAGTCAATAAACCATTCTTATTTAGTTTATTTCGAAATACCCAACGGGTGCCAATGACCGGATGATCAATAGGCCTGGGAACAAGTTCCCAAACTTGATTCCGTTCAAATTGGTTTAATTCCTCTTGCATAGCATCTATCCAAAAACTATCACTACATGCTTCATCAATAGTTTTGGGTTCTAGCTGTGAAATAAATGCAATACTAGAAACAATATCTCTACTGGATGTACGAGTACTTACTTCTTTGGTAATATCACCAATTACCAAATCTTTTGGATGATCAGCTGTAAATTTCAACCTTTTCGGTAGATTCTGAAGGTAGCTGGTTCCTGGATCTTCTCTAGGAGGTTTAGCTAGTGCAGAGCTTGGTTGAGGATCAGCTGATGTTGAGCTTGATGCAGTCAGATCTTCATCACTGTCATCGATAGTCATTTGATTTAGTTCATCAAAAGTGACATTGATTGACTCTTCGATGATCATGGTTCATTTGTTGAAGACTCTGTATCCTTTGCTCTTGGCCGCATAACCTAAAAATATACCTTCATCGGCCTTTTCATCAAAATTTCCCAAATTGTCTTTTGTATTAAGAATAAAACATTTACAACCAAAAATTCTAAAGTATAAAACAGATGGAATTCTATCAAACCATAACTCAAATGGAGTCTTCTTCGATTTGGGTCGAATTAGAACTCTATTGAGAACAAAACAAGCTGTATTGATAGCTTCAGCCCAGAAATATTTGGGTAGACTAAACTGGTTTAACATCACTCTGGCCATTTCGGTTAGAGTTCTGTTCTTACGTTCCACAATGTAACGCCCCAGTCCCAAAATACATAGGACTAGGAACGTAGACATGCCAGCTGTATTCGTAATATACTCCAATATATGGAACCCTCGTATGAATACAAAAGCTGTAAAATACAGTAGAACCATAACTAATCTCATCCACACAGAATAAATGAATAAAAGATATCATATAATGAGAATGAATTTGTCTTGATACAATATGTTGGGCGGAGACAAATCCACTACCAACAAAATAAGGAAAAGTACATAGAAAATAAAATGAGTGGCGAGCGAAGTGAAGACGATCCAAGTGCAATCATCCTCGAGAAATAGCGAAGATCACGGCTAGAGCTAGAACACTTGCGAAAGACAATAGCACACACCTGGCAAGACAACCAGGTCCTCAGAGGGACGTAACAAGAAACATAATATCATGCCATATTAACTGAATAAATATTGCTCAAATAAATAAGTAAATCGAATTATAACATGTTCCAATACGCACCTACTGAACGAGCGTACCATCCCCTCAACCAAACAAGGACAGGAGATGGTAAACTAATTCACGGTAACGTATCTTCCCATGCTATAAAACCAATATGGTATCCGGACTCCAACAAGGTTCAATACCTTCTCATCGGAGTAGTAAGTCACACCTACAACCAAACAAGGACAAGATGTGACGAACTAATCCGCGACAAGTTATTGTTCCAAGCTACAGTCAGATACAAGTACCCAAACCAAAAGTACTCGTACCTAACGGATAGGGTAGCCTACCGTTCTAAGTGAAATGTAGTTAAGAACAATCCTTCCTGTACATGGGCCCTGGCTGAATAGGATCGGCGTAGTCCCCCTTGGGCACCAGAGGCCCCATCAGTAATCATGGGTCATCAACCCCGTATCTCCAGCGGAGAGTCCGGATCACAAGGAAAGTGCATCGAAGCCCATACGCTAAGGAATTGTCCTCCCCGCCCAATGCCTACTGTGTTGCATCCATAACACAAACCACTATAACCGCTAAGTCAAACTAGCATGCAATCTCTATTAGCGGTTATTCCTATCGCACGGCTTGTACGTACTGGTGGCCAGCCAATCACACACTTCCGTGTTCTACATGCGACACACAACTTCGTGTTTACAACGTGTCAAGGCCAATGAATGCAACACACAAGGTGGTCCCTTAAATCTAGGTTTAATTTGTAAGAAAAATAATACACAGCAGGAAATAAAAATGAACAGTAAGTTCGAACAGTTATGCCATGTATCACAGTTTATTTTGCATAAAGAAAATAAATAATGCATAAAATATGAGCTAAAATAAGTAAACAGCGAATGGCAAGGTGTCTTGCCTGGCAGGACGCCTGGTGTGCTGCAATAATCACGGTGACACGAACTGCGGCTTCGGTGCAACAACTATACATGGAGACCTCGGATGGTGGCACGGACAGTTTCATTTGGTCCAGAAGGGTCAATTTAGTTAGAGTCGACGTAAGGTAGTCTCGAAGAGTCGAAGGTTTAGGACTAAAGAGGATTATTCATCGACAGGAGGGTAATCGATGGAAATTGAATAAATCATATATATAAGATCTTTGTAAAACTATTTATAATTCTTGAATATTTCATTACTGGAAAAATTATTTTTATATAAATATTTTTAGGCAAAAACTCTAGATTTGTAAAATATACTTTTTAGCTAGGAATAAATATTTTGAAAGACTAGGTATTAGTGTACATGAAAATAGTTTTATATAATCTAGTAAGGGTTTTCTTAGGGCTAAAACTAAATTTTAGAGTAAAAGTTTTGGCAAAATATCTTTGAAAATAGTTAGAATAATATCCTCATAAAAATTCCTAAAATAACAATATCAGTAAATAAGTACTTTTTAACAATAACAACAACAAAATCATTATAAAAATAATAAGAATAATAATAATAATAACATATATCAATAAAATAACCCAACCCTAATATATTGTGTTCTCCCCCATTATACAGGAAAAATCAAAGTAGGAGTAATAATAATAATAATAATAATTTTAATAATTAACTTTTGTAATAATATTACTGTAACAGTAAATAATAGCAATAATAATAATAATACATAATAATAATAATATTAATACTAAACATAACCAGAATGAAACAAAACACAAAACCAAATAAAACATAAATACAATAAAACCAAACAACCCAAAAAAACATAAAAATTTAGTACAGCTACTGTGCTCTCAAACGAAAGAAAGAAAAAAAAAACAAAGAGGGAGAGAGAGAGAGAGAGAAGAGATGGGAAGTGCGGAGAGTAGCGAGAAGGAAACGGCGACGGAGGCAGTTTTGGTCGGCGGTGGGTTCAGTCGAGGCGGGCGGAGGAGAAGTGAGGGGAGTCGTCGGGAAAGAGGGAAGAGCGGGAGGATCGAGAGGGTTTTCGTCTGAAGGGGCGGCTCTGGCGGAGTTTCGGTGGTGAGCGCTCGGCGTTGTGGGTCGGGGGTTTCTCCGACGGACTTGGCGACGCGGCGGAGGCTGTACGGGAAGGGGACGACGGTCAGGCACGGCGTCTTGGCTGAACGCGATGGCCGGAGAGAGGGTTTGTGGGCTCGGCGCAACTCGTGGAGAGCGCACGGGCTGCGGCGATGCCGAGCGCTGCTCCGCCGGGCACGGGGGTTTTTAGTGGGCGGCCCGGCGAGTGGTAGCTAGGGCGGAGGCGGGCGGACGACCTCAGCGACGTCGGTGGACGCTGATGTCCCGGCGGCTCCGACGAGGTTAGTCTAGGCTTAAGATTTTATTTCTTTGCTGGTGGTGTTATGGGTTGGTTATGGTGGTCGTCGCGACCAGGGGTTGGCTGTGATGGTAGAAAAATAGGGTATTGGTGGTCGTGGTCGGCGTGGCCATGTCTGTGGTCGGAATTATTGCGATAAGGGTGCTGGGGAGGTGGTCCGGTGGCTACGGCGACGTGGCAGAAGGATTTGGCTGGAGTAATAGTTGCAATGGTGGTGGACTGTCGGTGGTCGATTGTCGGGTGGCTCGACTGCTGGTGGTAGCGGGTGTGTGTTTTGGTGGTTTGGTTGATAGGGGCGTTGGTTGCGGTTGGGGTGGTTGCGACGAGTTTGGGTGGTGGCTGGCCTTGGTGGCAGGGTCGATCGAGCGGCTGGGACGGAGAATAGGGAAGTTAGGGTTAGGATGTACTAGGAATTGGGGTGTGTCTGACACGGAGATGGTGACGAGGAGATGTGTCCGAAATGTGGACATGGAGAAGGGGAACAATGTATTTGTAAAAGAATTAAAAAAATAGTGGAAGGGAAGGGGGACACCGACACGATGCACGGGTTGGGTTATGGAAATATTTGTGGAACAATTTTGGCTTTGTGGAAAAATAATGGAGGTGTACCTGCCTATTTATAGGATGTGGGAATTTCCATTTGGATAGAATTAGAAAAGATTTAAAACCCAATAATAGATAATTCCTAATTTAAATTAAAAGCAATCAAATCCAAATCCATATCTAATTTAAATCAAATTAAATTCTCTTTTGTTTAAAATCAAATCAATTCCAAATATAGATATTAGTTTACTATTTAAATGTATCCATAGAATCAAATAAAAATTTAAATCGTCACAAATATTCAAAATATGTTTTTCAAAAATACTATAATAATTAATTTCAAAAATTACATTATTTAAAATAAACAAATAAATAATTACGAAAATATATGTTTGTACAATTAATATTTACATAGATATACTTTTCTAATTTACCATTTTATAAAAAAAATTTATTATTATAACTATATAAATGAAAGGCTTTTCACAAAAGTCATAATTTGAAAATAATAGCTAGAATAATTTTTTTGTCTACATTAAAAATACTAAAATTAATATTTTTCAAAAATATGTACGCTCGCACATATTCGCACTCGACGAGCAGAAAAATAATTTCGTGCGCGACGTACAATACGAAATTTTAAATTGGTACTAAATTAAATAAAAAAATAGTAGAAATTTAGGGATTTTACATCCTACCCAACTTAAAAGAATTTCGTCCTCGAAATTAAGAATTAGTAGGGGGTGAGAAGACACAAGGGGGTATCGATGGGGAACAGTCGATATCAAAATCATGCCGTAAGAATCGCGATCTAGATTATTGAATGAGGGTCATAGTAGGGTCGAGGAGAAGGACGAGGAGTTTAGGATGAAGTTATAGCAACATCAAGTGAGAATGGTCATAGCCGATAGGAAGGCTAGAGAAAGTTCTAGTATAACGCCTTCGTCCTCCTAAAATAGGTGAAGGCGAAAGCAATATAGAGTTCGAAGGAGGCGTTATCGAATATGAATACGTGATTCAAAGACGATCGAAAAGTTTCAAAGGAGTTACCAAGGCAGTCGCGGATGGGACTCTAGAGGACAAGTTTAACTATGTCCCCATCCACGTAGAATAATAGGCAAAAGCGAACCAAAGTGCACTTGGTTGATCAGACCATTATGTACCAGTTCTGATTAGACAACATGTTAGTGGAAGCTCTTCCAGTAACATATGTCTTGAACAAGCTCGAATAAAGATAAGCTTGCAAAAACTAGGCTACATTAGCATCATTAGTTTAGATGGTAAAATCATAGGCACGAGATTAAGATTTAAAGAAGGTAGAATAATTCTAAGTCATACAGTCGTCCTATAGTCTTCTTGTCCAAGTCCTTGGTTGGCTAGACGGGTAAGGGTCCTCTAGATTCTAGGATCTAAATAAGCTTGCTAATATAGGTCACTAGGTCAAAGGGGTTGCTAGTTCATAAGGTATTTGCCACTCCCCGTTCCCAGAATACATATTTTTATACATGTGCAACTCATATATATTTATTTAATATTTATCATGTATCATCCTGTATTTAAATTCCTTTAATTTCATGTTAATTAATTATCTGTATTTTATTTCCTGCAATTTTATTCCTGTATTTTATTTCTGTATTTTATTTTCTGCTTTTAACCTCTCTGCTTTGCTTTCGGGTTGGCCTTGGATGGATCCGAATAAACCCGACCCAATAAACCCCCACCTACCACCACCCTTCCATTTAAAGCCCCCATCCCCTTCTCTCTCCTCATAACTCTCCTTCACCATTACTTCTTCTTCTTCCTCACCACTCTCTTCCACCTACCAGGAGAAGGCAAGTACATCTTGCTTCTCCTTCACCCATTTTTATAGTTCAATTGTCTTCCTCTTGTGATTCTAAGAGAGTTTACTACTTAGCATTTTTGATTTCCTTGGCTCGTTTCTTACAGATCTAAGTTGTGTTTTTGGTTGACCATGGGTTTTGATCTCCTGACCTGGCGTGCTTTCGAAATAGATAGTTCATGTTGTAGAGCTTCTCCTTCTACACCATTCTGAACCATGGAAACTTCATTTCTGGCTTGGAACGAAGGATCAGTCACGCTCACGTCTTTACGTGTTAGCGTAAATTTTAGTCACGCACACGTCTTTACGTGCGTGCGTGAATTTTTAGTCACGCTCACGTCTTTACGTGCGTGCGTGAATTTTTAGTCACGCACACGTCTTTACATGTTAGCGTGAATTTTTAGTCATGCTCACGTCTTTGCGTGCGTGCGTGAATTTTTAGTCACGCTCACGTCTTTACGTGCGTGCGTGAATTTTTAGTCACGCTCACGTCTTTACGTGTTAGCGTGAATTTTTAGTCACGCTCACGTCTTTACGTGTTAGCGTGAATTTTTAGTTACGCTCATGTCTTTACGTGCCAGCGTGACATTTGAGTTACGCACACATCTTTGCATATGTGCGTGAATTTCTTATCACTTTTCACGCTCACGCTGTGCGTGCGTAAATTACTTTTCACGCTCACGCTGTGAGTGCGTGAATTACTTTTTCACGCTCGCGCTGTGCGTGCGTGAATTTCCCTTCACGCTTACGCTGTGCGTGCCAATGTGAACCACTTTTCACGCTCACGCTGTTTATACGATCACTCCTTCAGATTAAGACTTGTTGGCGTGACTTGTTGTCTTTAGCATAGACTTGTTGGCGTGACTTGTTGGCCTTAGCATAGACTTGTTGGCGTGACTTCCTGACCTGGGTGTTTCTATTTTGTTCTATAATTTATTCATTTAATGGTGGCATGATAGTTCTTCTATTATATCCTTATGCTTTTTGCATGAACTCGATAATCTTAGCATGTTAATATTTTAATATATATGGTTGTGTAGAACGTGCCCTGTGTTTTGATTTGTTTATGGATACTCAGTAAGACTGGAACTTAAATCCTGAGGAGTTATAGACTCGACCCCATTTAATACTAATTGACTTTCATGCCTTGTCACCATTGATGATAATGGTTATCTTGACTAAATTGATCATGCGTTCCTAGTTGGAACTAAGAGACTGGCTAGTCGTCTTATTAAATTGAATGAATGAGACACGTTCATGTTATGAACTATTGTAATCGATTAGCCGATCCCGAATATTGACATACAGGCATGTGCAGGCTTCAATTTATTTATTTCTCTACAGAGCAGCATGTGTACTTTATGGTCAAGGCATGATTATTCCGTGGTTAGTTTTTAATTGTTGCATTACGCTATGTAAGACCTATAACCTAACCGCACGGGTATCGTTGTAGAGTTGGACATATCGTACTTTGTACGGAAGTACTCATTCTGAATGACCATGATCCACGGCATAGAACTTCACTCAACGTAGAGACTATTAAGTTAAATAAAATAATAATTGCATGGAGAGAATGGATTTCCGAGTTCTTACATGGCAGCCCTCTTGGGACTAGTAGTGCCCGACAGGCCGGCTGGTTTCCACAGATACTGTAAACCTGCCACACGGGCAGGGAGCGGTATCTGCTTATATTATTATTGTATATTGTATATTGATGACGGGCGTCCCGCTGGGACTCGTCTAATTCATGATTGGCGCAATTGATTGACTGGATAGACTAGCCTTGCTCGCACATAGTAAGAACTGAGGAATCCCTATTTGCATAATTCCAGGATAACTTGGGACTCACAATAGCAAGCCGTAGGAGTTGATTGGCTGTTCAAGATGATTTATTTGTGTACTGTACCTACTCTGTTGCCTAACTGAGATGATCAGAATATCAGGACATGACGGGCCAACTTCTGTCCTTGTTTGGTTGGGAGGTTGGTTCGAAGTGTCGTGATGTTATGTGAATCCTAGTGGAAAGCAGAGATCTATTATTATATTCTCTTACTTACTGGTTTAATCCTTCATATCGTCCTTCCTTGTGGTACTTGCTATTAGAGGTATAACCTCTCTGGTTTTGTATGGCCAAATTTAGAACCGGTTCCCGAGGACTCAGCTTACTTCCACCTCCAAGATGGTCAATACTAGAGGAATGATTGTAGGAGGACTCGAGTGGGTTCCTTACTCCACCGCTCGTTTTGTTATTTACTTTATACTTAGCCGTTTGGCACCGACATGTTAGTCGGATTGTCTTGCACTTACTTTTACATAATTGTAATTAAGTCAGACTGCCGCTGATAACAATTGTGTATATGTTACTATACCATCTGGCTATATTTTGTAAAGCCAGATCTCAAGAACATTTTGACTAAGCATTTGGGACGCCTTACTGCTTTATCTTACATGTTCTCTATTCTTGCTTCTTGTTTGAATGATTGAGAGAATAGATGTGAAGTGACCATAGTAAGACTTTTATGTAGTATGCACCCTCTCGTTTGGTTAGATAACATTGATCGTATTATATGGTATTCATCTACCCATAATACGTAGCTGGCTGAGTCATTCCTCCGCTCTCCAGTATTCTGGTTCTGGGGCGTGACAAGGTTTTAGTGGTGGCCCATGCAGGTCTGATTTCAGACTTGTGGGGTGTTTTGATTTATAGGATGTCTCAATCACACGTGTCTCCCCCTTGATCTCATGATTCGTTATTTTCAACCCTTGTTTGACATTCCGGTATCCTTTGACTTCATTGATCCTTCATGTCTGGTTGTTTGATTGTTCTCTTGTCCCTTTTCTTAGGGGCACTTCGTCCGCATCGGTCAGAGCTGGACAACAACAGGGGCAATATGGGCAACATGAACAGGTTGGTCAGCAACAAGGGCCAGTCTCACCTCAGGAGACTATCCAAGAAGAAGTGATAGTAGAACCAGCAGCTGAACTGCAGTATCCAGAAGTTCCAATACCACCCATAGTTCCACCTACCCAAGTGGACACACCAGCCCTTCTGGAGATCATGAGAGGAATGATGGCTACTCAGCAACATCAGATGTTGGCCCAGCAATGCATGCTCACTCAGCTACAAGAGCAGAATGTGTTGCTCAACCAAGGATTGCAGACGGCTTTGGAAAGAGGAGTGAGGGCTGATTCAGGAGCATCAGCCAGGTTTTGCAAGTACAACCCCCGCCATTTCGAGGGCACGGAGGATGCCATCTCCGCAGATGCATGGCTTAAGGATATTGAGGCTATTCTGACAGCAGCTAAGGTACCGACGGAAGAACGTGTCGATCTAGTGAAGTTGTTACTTCAGGATCTCGCACGTGATTGGTGGAAATCAGAGGAAGTGGGCATCAGACATCCTGTGGCTTGGGACGATTTTACTACAAGATTTAAGACTAAGTACTATAGAGTTGTGGCACGGTTTGAGCTACAACAGAAGTTTATCAACCTCAGGCAGGCCGGTAAGACTGTAGATGCTTATGCGGCGGAGTTCTGCAGATTGAGTAGATTCGCCCCAGAGATGGTAGCAACAGAGAGCCAGAGGGCCATGAGGTTTCAGCAAGGGTTTCATCTTGAACTCTTGCAATTGATAGAGGGGCACAATTACCAAACTTTTGACGAAGTATTGACGGCAACTCGAAGGTATGAGATCACCATTCAGAGGCTTGCGGTAAGAACTGGGGGTCAGAAGAGATCCCACAGTCAGGTTGAAGGAGGAGGGAGAGCAGTGCCCCGAACAACAGCACCATCCACTGGCATTCGTATCCACGATGTGGCGATACGAGGACCAGCACCACCAAGACAGCAGCAACAACAACAGAGGAAGAACTAGCAACCCCCGGTGGGCTGCACTTATTGTGGAAAGGTAGGACATACTAGAGATGTGTGTCGGACATTGAATGGACTGTGTCTGATATGTGGAAATCTAGACCATCGGGTTACCACATGTCCTATGAATTCGAGGTCAGGAGGACCAGGGCAACAGTTTCCTGCTCTGCCAGCACCAGGGGCAGGCCAGTATCGAGGACCAGCGGTGGCAGTCAGGCCGTTGGCACAGCGTCCGTTAATGCCGCAGGCTCAGATGTTTCGGCAGCAGGGGCCACCGATGCAGCAACACCAGCATAAACCACCCCAGCATCATCAAGGAAGGGGCCAGCAACAACATCAGGCTAGGCCGCAGCATGGAAACCAGCAAGGAGGTCGAGGGCAAGCATTCACTCTGTCCGTAGAAGAGGCATTGGCATTGGAAGATATTGTGGCAGGTAACATTCTCGTCGCCTCATATCCTGCAGTAGCATTGTTTGATTCGGGAGCATCCCATTCATTTATATCTGCACAATTTACGGTACGACTAGGAATGGAGTTCGAGGCATTGCCAGGGAGGTGGAATATACTCACTAGTAATGGGCTCGTAGGAGTTAGTAGAGTTATTTTAGTATGTAGCGTTGTAGTTTGCGGGCATTCCTTACCCGTCCGGTTGATAGAATTTCCTGTTGGAAATTTCGACGTTATCTTAGGCATGGACTGGCTGAAAAACAGTCATGCGACAATAGATTGTCGTAAAGGGAGTGTGTCTTTTGATATTCCAGGCATGAAGCGGTTCACCTTAGTCAGATCAGGGGCAACTCCACAACAGCAGGGAGTAGTAACGGCAATGGAAGAAGTTCAGGTTCCGAAGGTAGTTGAAGAGTTTCTAGACGTATTTCCTGAAGAACTCCCAGGTCTACCACCGGTTAGAGATATTGAGTTCAGTATAGAATTGGCACCAGGAACTAAACCAATATCAGATCGAGTTTACAGAATGGCGGATTCAGAGCAGGCCAAGGTATATCAGCACATAGAAGAACTGAAGGAGAAAAAGTTCATCGAAGCTAGCATATCGCCGTGGGCAGCACCAGTGGTACTTGTGGGGAAGAATGATAGGTCATCCAGATTGTGCATTGACTATAGGAAGCTTAACGCGGCAACAGTGAAGAACAAGTACCCATTACCCAGGATCGACGACTTATTTGATCAGTTGAGCAAAGCTAGAGTTTTTTCTAAGATAGATCTTCGTTCAGGGTACCATCAGGTGAGGGTTCGGAAGGAAGATATTCCCAAGACAGCATTCTGGTCGAAGTATGGGCATTATGAATTCTTAGTAATGCCGTTTGGTTTGACCAATGCTCCAGCAATATTCATGGATTTGATGAATCGCATCTTTATGCCATATTTAGACCAGTTTGTCGTTGTGTTTCTTGACGACATACTCGTATACTCTGCTAGTGAAGAGGAGCATAAAGACCACCTCAGGAAAGTGTTACAGGTTCTGAGAGAGAACCGGTTGTATGCCAAGCTCAGCAAGTATGAGTTTTGGTCGGATAACATTTCATTTTTGGGTCACATCATATCAGGAGCTGGAGTAGCAGTAGATCCCAAGAAGATAGAAGCCGTAGAAAGTTGGCCAGTACCCAAGACCGTAGCAGATGTGCGGAGCTTCTTGGGATTGGCAGGATATTACAGAAGGTTTGTGTCAAACTTTGCAAGGCTTTCAGCACCCATGACCCGCTTGACCCGGAAGGATGTACCATTCGTTTGGTCGGCAGAATGTCAGGCATCATTCGAGACTTTGAAGCAGAAGTTGATATCAGCACCTATTCTTACATTGCCAATTGGACCCGGAGGTTTTACAGTATATTATGATACATCAGGTAAAGGACTTGGATGTGTCCTTATGCAACATGGGAAGGTGATAGCATATGCATCTAGGCAGCTTCGGGACCACGAGAAGAATTACCCAACTCATGATTTTTAGAGTTAGCGGCAGTAGTGTTTGCTCTGAAGCTATGGAGGCATTACTTATATGGTGACCGAGTGGACATGTACACGGACCATAAAAGTCTGAAGTACATCTTTACTCAGAAGGAACTAAACATGAGGCAGAGAAGATGGCTGGAGTTGATCAAGGATTATGACGTGGAGCTTCAGTATCATCCAGGCAAGGCTAATGTAGTAGCAGACGCTCTTAGCAGGAGAGGCGGCATATTTATGTTGACAACATAGAGGCATATCTTAGAAGACCTTCAGGAGATGGGCATCGAAGTTATACTTCCTAGTGATGTAGGAGTTCTAACAAGTCTGCAAGTTCAATCCGACTTGGTAGGCAGGATCAAGGCAGCTCAGGCACAAGACCCAAGGATTCAGAAGCTTAGGGCAGAATGTGAGTCAGGACTCAGAAAGGAGATGAGAATTCATGAGGATGGTACACTTAGGTTTGGATCACGTCTATGTGTGCCTAGTGGAGATATCTACTACAACAAAAAACCTTTTTAATAACGCTCGATAAGACGTATTTATGACGCCTGATACCTAAGCGTTATCAAAGTTCGAAATACCTTTATTTCTATGACGGTTTTTACTAATTTTGGACTTTTTATGACGTTTATAAAACAAAGCATCATTAATTGTTTAGAGCGGTGGCAAACTTGTAATTAATAAACTTCCAACAAAACCCTTCACACCCGATCATTTTTAGATTTTCCCTCCTCCCCCTCTTCCCTCCTCTCCCTGAACCCTAAAATTTTCCAAACCCCTTTCAATTTCTTGCTCATTTCCATCTCCATGAACCCTAAAATTTTCGGTCCAGCGTCCTCTTCCTCTTCCTCCGCTCCTCCTCTTCCTCTTCCTCCGCTCCTTCCATTTCCCCTCTCCTCCTCCTCCTCTTCCTCTTCCTCGCGGCTCGAAAGTTGAAGACCAGTCCCCATACCTAGACCTGGCTGCCCCTCCCCTTGTATGGGAACTCCCACACGATGAGCAAGGTCTCCACCCGGAGCGGGACGGCAAGCTGCGCCTCCCTGGCCTCGACGAACCCCCTCGAGCGCGTCTTCACCTTCCAGGAGATCATGGACGCGACGAACAAGTTCGACGAGGGCCTGCTCCGCGGCGTCGGCGGCTTCGGGAAGGTCTACAAGGGGACGCTCGAGGACGACACCAAGGTGGCCGTCAAATTTGTGAGGAAAAAAAAGATCCTAGTGCCTATGCCTCTTATTCTTGTTTTCCTTAGTGGTGGAGAATTATTTTGTTTCAATTCTCAATAAGACTCCATCTGATTTAGTTTTCTCATGTGTGGACACAGTTTTGAGTGGAGACAGGACACAGGGCTCGTCTGTTTGATGCTGCAGAAGTACACAGTTTCTGAAGGCAGATTTGGAGAGGCAATTCCGGTTCCTCTTGCTCCGTATCCGACTCCTCCGGTAGCATGTTCACCACCACCACCACCACCACCTAATGGTAACTTCTTGAATTCCCTAATTCCTTGGTATATATGAACAGTATCTGTGTTAAGGTACAGTTAGATTCAAGTCTATCTTTATATATCTCCTATACGGATACATATTCCTTCTCGTTAAACTTGTTTCTTAAAGAGCAATTAAATTACATCTTCCCAGAGCATTAGAATAACACTCGAAATCAAGAATAGTGTATATAGCTTTAGGAGGGTATTATCAATTTTCTTTACATTAAAGGTTTACCAAGTAATGGTATCGAAGTATCTGGCATGTATCAAGTATGAAACTAATCTCACATGAGCTATTAGATTCAAAGTCCAGCCAGCCGTTAGTGAATCCAGTTACTGTTTCATTGTGATTTCTGAAATAGTTATATTGGTACTGTCCCATTTGTGATTGAAATTTATCACTACTCATCAATTAACAACTTAAAAGTTTCTTTATGGTGCTCTATTGAATTTATAACTGGAAGACTGGAAATGATTTGTGTATCTTTCAAGTGCGGAAGTTTTTTTGATTTCTCAGGTGCACAGGGCCAACTAGTGTGCTCAGGATGTCGAAATCTGCTCCTCTATCCACAGGGTGCACCGTTCGTACGTTGTGCTGTATGCAGCTCAGTTACTGCAGCACCTCCCCCAGGTACACTCTCTGCTTCATGCACTTGCCTAATCATTTAACTAAATGTTAATTAACAACATATACTGTTAAAATTAGTAGAGGTGAATGTACTTTGAACAAAGATCTGCATATGAATGCTATTCTACTATATGATTATTATGAACAGGCAGGCTCCCTATAAATCAATAGGTTTTATGTATTTTTTCGAGCATAACTTCAATATCAGAGACTTAACAATTCTTGATTGTCGATTCTGGAATAGGAACCGAAATAGTTCAGTTGGTTTGCGGGGGCTACCACACTCTCCTGATGTACATACGAGGAGCCACAAGTGTGCAGTGCTCTTGTTGTCACACAGTCAATCTGGCTATGGAAGGTGAGAAGATTATGACCGAGTTGTCTTGTTTAATTGAGTAATAATATCGTATTAGAAGGGGAAGAGAGTGTAAGTAGAGAGTTCCGTAACGATTCTCTATAACTGTAAGGGGGAAGAGAGCACTAATGGAGGGAACTACTTTAAATGCAGTAACATTCAGTCAAGTTTTTTCTCAAACACCAAAAATTCAGTGAAGAACAATCTTTTGGTGAAATTAGACTCTGTTTATTTTAGTACTATGATGCATGTTCATGATGTGAACTTGTGTCTGTAATTATCTACCACATCTTTTTTCCGTCTTAATATTTTTCCGTATAGCCAGAGAACTTCATTTTCACACAATCTTTCAGGATTCTTATGCATTGATATTAAAAACCTTGATATTACTCAAGGTTGGATGATGTTGGGAATCATTTTCACACAATCTTTTAGGATTCTTATGAATTCATATTAGAAACCTTGATATTATTCAAGGTTGGATGATGTTGGGAATCATTTTCACACACTTTTAGGATTCTTATACATTCATATTAAAAACCTTGATATTACTCAAGGTTGGATGATGTTGGGAATCATTTTCACACACTTAGGATTCTTATGCATTCATATTAAAAACCTTGATACTACTCAAGGTTTTTGTAAAGATAATCCATATCACATAGCAATTTAGGGAAACTTGTGCAGTTATGTTAAAACCTTAATAATACGAAGCTTAGGCAAGTTCAGAAATGCTAACAACTGAACTTTAGTATCTAAACCATTTTCTGCTAATGAATTAGTTCAGATCATGCATATATATATATATATATATATATATATATATATATATATATATATATATATATATATATATATATATATATAAAGTCGTTTTAAGTACTTCGTCGCAGCAAATCAGGTTGCACATGTGAATTGTGGGAACTGCCGTATGCTGCTGATGTACCAGTATGGAGCAAGATCCGTAAAATGTGCAGTTTGCAATTTTGTGACACCAATTGGGGTTAGTCTCCTCAAACTTTTGATTTCTATTTCAGTTTATACTGTAGTTGATCTCTTACATATATGCATTGAAAGAAAGTAATGTGCCCAGTTTATCTCGAAAGAAGTTGATTTATCTGGCCAGTAAGCTGCTGATCAAGAAAAAAATAATACAAGTACACAATAAATACTATAAACGAACTGACACTCCAAATAAACAAGAACATGCGAAATATAACTTGGTGTAATTTCTGATGGAGGCTGTTTAGCTACCAATCAGGTGATTTCTTTCAGCTATTTACATATTTTTTACATGAGTCTTGATGCAATTTCTCCTCCATGTGAAATATAACTTGGTTGCCTTGGTTTCTAAGAACTTGTAGTTGCATTGCATCTTATCTTGTTATGTTGCCAACTACTACACCATTATTTTCTTTTGCATGATTTATTTCGTTATATGTCTAGTATGTAGTTACAAAAGTTACAACAATCTAATCTAGTCTACTCGGTGTGTGAGCTTGAGCTAGCTGTTCGAGGACAGTCCATCTTGTCTTGATGTTGGGTTGTTGATCTTGCTGATCTACAAAGCCAAGATCAAGGTATAGTTGGCTTCCTTTGTTTGGGCTTGAGTAAGCCCTTATATGGATTCAAATCTCTGATTGTGTCCTCTCTGTATGGCATATAGCAGACAAGTCATGGAATTAATGCACTTTTCAAAATTATCCCCTGGGGGTTGCGTTTCGATCATTTCAGATGAAGGCTTGCTTCGGCTTTGGGTATCAGACTGCTTATCTTGCTGTGACCTACTTCGATCATTTCTTCCTACGTCGAGCCATTGACGTGAGTATTGGTTGTTCCGATTTGATTGTTTGAAGTTTTGGAAGGAAATAATCATAATAAATACTCCTTTTTTATGGTTAATCTCTAAATGTAGCATTAATTTTTATTGTGCAAGTTCACTAATATTGCATTCAATCATGTTCTTCTTCTAGCTAATAATTATTTGGGGATGGGTTGCTTTTTCTTTTTTACTAGGTATTGTTCTGTTGCACTAAAAGATGCAATCATATTAAATAATTTTTTTGTGGTTAACCTATAAATGTAGCATTAATTTTTATTGTGCAAGTTCACTAATATTGCATTCATCGTGTTCTTCTTCTAGCTGATAATGATTTGGGGATGGGTTGCTTTTTCTTTTTTATGGGTATTATTCTGTTGCTTTAAAAGATGCAATCTTTTTCTTTGTTAACGAATGATCAAATCATTTGCAAAAGAGAAAAAAGAGAGAAAGAAATCACCTTTCACTATTTCTCCAAATGTAGCAGTGTGTTTGGATTCATTCTGTTCTTGTTCTTTGCTCTAAATGTCACAGCAGAAATAGTAGATTTGGCTTTAAGCTTCATGCTGGTATCAATCTATTCATCAAAATGTCATCTTGTTCTTGAGGTCGGCATCAGTTAACAATGAAAGATTTGCTAAATGTTCAGTCAAGCATAAGCTTCAGCACCATCTTCAACATTCATCAGGGTTGCTTGTAGAGCAAATAACAGAATATGTCAAGAAACTGGAGGAATTACAAGAAGTCGAGTGTCCACTTGTATCAAATGCTTCGTCCAAAGGCTACAAGGTAAAGTTTTTTATGAAAGCCTAAACATCATATAATGATGACTGAGAAATCTAAACATTATGTATGATGATTTTTCAGAGTATCTAGCATTGCTTTTTACGGTGTTATTTACTTTGTATCATTTTTGCTGTCGCAGGTTCTGGCAGACATTGTCGAAAGCATAGCAGGTGCTATATTAATTGATACAAGGCTCAACCTACATAAGGTTTGGGAGGTATTTGAACCATTACTTGCTCCCATTGTATCACCTGATAGTCTTGAACTGCCCCCTCTGAGAGAATTGTTTGAGTTGTGTAGTCATCTTGGCTACTTCTTTAACACAAAGTGTATGATGGAGGGAGACATTTTTCAGGGTTTTGCTACGTGATGCCGACAGTTTTGATGTGCTCAAAGTTGAAGCCAATGTACTAATAGTTTTGAGGGTCTACTTACTAGTAGTAGTTGTAAATATATGTATTTGGATGTCTTATTTTGAAAAAAATGTAATGAAGATGGTGATATATGTTATATATATATTTGTAAATAGATTAAATGGTACTCTATAACATTTAGATGTTTTCTTGTGAATATGGTTCAAAATGAATGTTTTGAAATTGAATTGAGCAACATTGAGCATTGATCTATAATTTTTTGGAAAGTAATATATAAATGTGCAGAATTGAGCGTTATAGATGTGCTGAATTGAGTCTATACAGATTATCTATTCATAACGCTTTTAAACTACGCTAAAAATAAGTGTAGCAGAAACTCATCATATTCATGACGGTTATTTTATGACGCTTTTAAAAAACATTTATAACACCCATTTTCATGACGAGGGAGATAGCTAGATTTTTTTTCCGTTGCTTGGTATGTCAGCAAGTGAAGGCAGAACAGCAGATGCCAACTGGGTTATTGCAACCGCTTCCTATTCCGGAATGGAAATGGGAGCATATTACAATGGACTTTGTGACCGGTTTACCGAGATCACCAAGTGGTAAGGACGCTATTTGGGTAATAGTAGACCGACTTATAAAGGTAGCACACTTTCGTCCTTTCAGAGTAGGGCAATCTACAGAAAAGTTGGCAGAGTTGTATATGCAATAGATAGTCAGGCAGTATGGAGTCCCTGTCAGTATTGTGTCGGATCGAGATACCCGCTTTACACCACATTTCTGGAAGAGCTTACATCATAGTCTGGATACCAAGTTAAGATTTAGCACGGCTTACCATCCGCAGACAGATGGGCAATCAGAAAGAACGATTCAGACTTTAGAAGATATGTTACGAACTTGCACTCTAGATTTTGGAGGGTCTTGGGAGAGTCACCTACACTTAGTCGAGTTCTCATACAACAATAGTTATCAAGCCAGTATCCAGATGGCGCCATTCGAAGCACTATATGGTAAGAAGTGCAGGTCGCCGCTTGCATGGGATGATATCGGAGAGAGGAAGATGTTAGGCCCAGAAATGATTATTCAGATGGTTGAAGTGGTTAAGGGAATTAGAGAGCGACTTCGAGTTGCGCAGGACCGACATCGTCATTGGGCGGACCAGCATCGTAGGCCATTAGAGTTCTCTGTTGGGGACCACGTATTCTTGCGGATCTCACCTACTCGTGGGGTCATTAGATTTGGCGTTCGCGGGAAATTGAGTCCGCGGTACGTGGGCCCATTTGTTATCCTTGATCAGATAGGGGATGTTGCTTATCGTTTATCCCTTCCACCTTCGTTACGAGAGGTGCATAACGTGTTTCATGTATCTCAATTACGTAGGTATGTATCGGACCCAAGCCATATCCTCGATCATTCTGAGCTGGTTGTTGATACCAACCTGTCTTACGAGAAACAGCCTATGTCCATTTTGGACCAAAGAGAGAAGATACTTAAGAACCGAACAATTAGTCTTGTCCGTATTGCTTGGGGTCATCACTCCTTGGGAGAGTCAACGTGGGAACGTGAGGATGATATCCGATCATGGTATCCACACATGTTTGACTCATAAGGTATATCTCTTTCTGTATACCTTGATTGTCCTGATTCTTTATGCTTATCACCTTATGGGTAGAGCTACTTGATATCGTGGATTGATGAATTTACATATAGTACTTGCTTTTGATATGGTAAAAATGATTGCTTGCTCACTAGAATTGCTTGTATTAGTTTAGCTCCGATATTTCTACCTGCTTGGATTTGAAATTCCGAGGACGGAATTTTTCTAAGGTGGGTAGAGATGTCACTCCCCGTTCCCAGAATGCGTATTTTTATACATGTACAACTCATATATATTTATTTAATATTTATCATGTATCATCCTGTATTTAAATTCCTTTAATTTCATGTTAATTAATTATCTGCATTTTATTTCCTACAATTTTATTCCTGTATTTTATTTCTGTATTTTATTTTCTGTTTTTAACCTCTCTGCTTTGCTTTCGAGTTGGCCTTGGATGGATCCGAATAAACCCGACCCAATAAACCCCCACCTACCACCACCCTTCCATTTAAAGCCCCCATCCCCTTCTCTCTCCTCATAACTCTCCTTCACCATTACTTCTTCTTCTTCCTCACCACTCTCTTCCACCTACCAGGAGAAGGCAAGTACATCTTGCTTCTCCTTCACCCATTTTTATGGTTCAATTGTCTTCCTCTTGTGATTCTAAAAGAGTTTACTACTTAGCATTTTTGATTTCCTTGGCTCGTTTCTTACAGATCTAAGTTGTGTTTTCGGTTGACCATGGGTTTTGATCTCCTAACCTGGCGTGCTTTCGAAATAGATAGTTCATGTTGTAGAGCTTCTCCTTCTACACCATTCTGAACCATGGGAACTTCATTTCTGGCTTGGAACGAAGGATCAGTCACGCTCACATCTTTACGTGTTAGCGTGAATTTTTAGTCACGCACACGTCTTTACGTACGTGCGTGAATTTTTAGTCACGCTCACGTCTTTACGTGCGTGCGTAAATTTTTAGTCACGCACACGTCTTTACGTGTTAGCATGAATTTTTAGTCACGCTCACGTCTTTGCGTGCGTGCATGAATTTTTAGTCACGCTCACGTCTTTACGTGCGTGTGTGAATTTTTAGTCACGCTCACGTCTTTACGTGTTAGCGTAAATTTTTAGTCACGCTCAGGTCTTTACGTGTTAGCGTGAATTTTTAGTTACGCTCACGTCTTTACGTGCCAGCGTGACATTTGAGTTACGCACACGTCTTTGCGTGCGTGCATGAATTTCTTATCACTTTTCACGCTCACGCTGTGCGTGCGTGAATTACTTTTCACGCTCACGCTGTGAGTGCATGAATTACTTTTTCACGCTCACGCTGTGCGTGCGTGAATTTCCTTTCACGCTCACGCTGTGCGTGCCAACGTGAACCACTTTTCACGCTCACGCTGTTTATACGATCACTCCTTCAGATTACGAATTGTTGGCATGACTTGTTGGCCATAGCGTAGACTTGTTGGCGTGACTTGTTGGCCTTAGCATAGACTTGTTGGCATGACTTCCTGACCTGGGTGTTTCTATTTTGTTCTATAATTTATTCATTTAATGGTGGCATGATAGTTCTCCTATTATATCCTTATGCTTTTTGCATGAACTCGATAATCTTAGCATGTTAATATTTTAATATATATGGTTGTGTAGAACGTGCCCTGTGTCTTGATTGGTTTATGGATACTCAGTAAGACTGGAACTTAAATCCTGAGGAGTTATAGACTCGACCCCATTTAATACTAATTGACTTTCATGCCTTGTCACCATTGATGATAATGGTTATCTTGACTAAATTGATCATGCGTTCCTAGTTAGAACTAAGAGACTGGCTAGTCGTCTTATTAAATTGAATGAATGAGACACGTTCATGTTATGAACTATTGTAATCGATTAGCCGATCCAGAATATTGACATACAGGCATGTGCAGGCTTCAATTTATTTATTTCTCTACAGAGCAGCATGTGTACTTTATGGTCAAGGCATGATTATTCTGTGGTTAGTTTTTAATTGTTGTATTACGCTATGTAAGACCTACAACCTAACCGCACGGGTATCGTTGTAGAGTCGGGCATTTCGTACTTTGTACGGAAGTACTCATTCTGAATGACCATGATCCACGGCATGGAACTTCACTCAACGTAGAGACTATTAAGTTAAATAAAATAATGATTGCATGGAGAGAATGGATTCCTGAGTTCTTACATGGCAGCCCTCTTGGGACTAGTAGTGCCCGACAGGCCGGCTGGTTCCCACAGATACTGTAAACCTACCACACGGGCAGGGAGCGGTATCTGCTTATATTATTATTGTATATTGTATATTGATGACGGGCGTCCCGCTGGGACTCGTCTAATTCATGATTGGCGCAATTGATTAACTGGATAGACTAGCCTTGCTCGCACATAGTAAGAACTGAGGAATTCCTATTTGTATAATTCCAGGATAACTTGGGACTCATAATAGCAAGACGTAGGAGTTGATTGGCCGTTCAAGATGATTTGTTTGTGTACTGTACCTACTCTGTTGCCTAACTGAGATGATCAGAATATCAGGACATGACGGGCCAACTTCTGTCCTTGTTTGGTTGGGAGGTTGGTTCGAAGTGTCGTGATGTTATGTGAATCCTAGTGGAAAGCAGAGATCTATTATGATATTCTCTTACTTACTGGTTTAATCCTTCATATCGTCCTTCCTTGTGGTACTTGCTATTAGAGGTCTAACCTCTCTGGTTTTGCATGGCCAGATTTAGAACCGGTTCCCGAGGACTCAGCTTACTTCCACCTCCAAGATGGTCAATACTAGAGGAATGATCGCAGGAGGACTCGAGTGGGTTCCTTACTCCATCGCTCGTTTTGTTATTTACTTTATACTTAGCCGTTTGGCACCGACATGTTAGTCGGATTGTCTTGCACTTACTTTTACATAATTGTAATTAAGTCAGACTGCAGCTGATAACAATTGTGTATATGTTACTATACCATCTGGCTATATTTTGTAAAGCCAGATCTCAAGAACATTTTGACTAAGCATTTGGGACGCCTTACTGCTTTATCTTACATGTTCTCTATTCTTGCTTCTTGTTTGAATGATTGAGACAATAGATGTGAAGTGACCATAGTAAGACTTTCATGTAGTATGCACCCCCTCGTCTGGTTAGACAGCATTGATCGTATTATACGGTATTCATCTACCCGTAATACGTAGCTGGCTGAGTCATTCCCCCGCTCTCCAGTATTCTGGTTCTGGGGCGTGATAGTATTCTACCCAACTTAAAGAATTAAACTAATGGTGTTTGGGACAACTAACTAGTAGGGTCAATCTCTAGCAAGCACGAAGGGAAGATAAGAATAGGGATGGAAGGAAGCAAGCAAGATGCAATTGATGAGTCAAACGGTAGATAAAATCAAGGAAAGAGGTCAAGTATGTGGATGAGATCCTAGACTTCTAATCCTATATGCAGGCTTGCTTTGTACGGTAAAATAACCAAACAATTTATCTGACCTGCATGGGCCACCACAAAAACATGTAACGCCCCAGTCCCAAAATACGTAGGACTAGGAACGTAGACATGCCAGCTGTATTCGTACGAAGTATACTCCAATATATGGAACCTTCGTATGAATACATAAGCTGTAAAATGCAGTAGAACCATAACTAATCTCATCCACACAGAATAAATGAATAAAAGATATCATATAATGAGAATGAATTTGTCTTGATACAATATGCTGGGCGGAGACAAATCCACTACCAACAAAATAAGGAAAAGTACATAGAAAATGAAATAAGTGGCGAGCGAAGTGAAGACGATCCAAGTGCAATCATCCTCGAGAAATAGCGAAGATCACGGCTAGAGCTAGAACACCTGCGAAAGATAATAGCACACACATGGCAAGACAACCAGGTCCTCAGAGGGACGTAACAAGACACATAATATCATGCCATATAAACTGAATAAATATTGCTCAAATAAATAAGTAAATCGAATTATAACATGTTCCAATACGCACCTACTGAACGAGCGTACCATCCCCCCAACCAAACAAGGACAGGAGATGGTAAACTAATTCACGGTAACGTATCTTCCCATGCTATGAATCCAATATGGTATCCGGACCCCAACAAGGTTCAATACCTTCTCATCGGAGTAGTAAGTCACACCTACAACCAAACAAGGACAAGATGTGACGAACTAATCCGCGACAAGTTATTATTCCAAGCCACGGTCAGATACAAGTACCCAAACCAAAAGTACTCGTACCTAACGGATAGGGTAGCCTACCGTTCTAAGTGAAATGTAGTTAAGAACAATCCTTCCTGTACATGGGCCCTGGCTGAATAGGATCGGCGTAGTCCCCCTTGGGCACTAGAGGCCCCATCAGTAATTATGGGTCATCAACCCCGTATCTCCAACGGAGAGTCCGGGTCACAAGGAAAGTGCATCGAAGCCCATACGCTAAGAAATTGTCCTCTCCGCCCAATGCCTACTGTGTTGCATCCATAACACAAACCACTATAACCGCTAAGTCAAACTAGCATGCAATCTCTATTAGCGATTATTTCTATCGCACGTCTTGTACGTACTGGTGGCCAGCCAATCACGCACTTTCGTATTCTACATGCGACACACAACTTCGTGTTTACAATTAGTCAAGGCCAATGAATGCAACACACAAGGTGGTCTCTTGAATCTAGGTTTAATTTGTAAGAAAAATAATACACAGCAGGAAATAAAAATAAACAGTAAGTTCTAACAATTATGCCATGTATCACAGTTTATTTTGCATAAAGAAAATAAATAATGCATGAAATATGAGCTAAAATAAGTAAACAGCGAATGGCAAGGTGTCTTGCCTGGCAGGACGCCTGGTGTGCTGCGATAATCACGGTGACACGAACTGCGGTTTCGGTACAACAACTATACATGGAGACCTCGGATGGTGGCACGGACAGTTTCATTTGGTCCAGAAGGGTCAATTTAGTTAGAGTCGACGTAAGGTAGTCTCGAACAGTTGAGGGTTTAGGAATAAAGAGGATTAGTCATCGACAGGAGGGTAATCGATGGAAATTGAATAAATCATATATAAGATCTTTGTAAAACTATTTATAATCCTTGAATATTTCATTACTGGAAAAATTATTTTTATATAAATATTTTTAGGCAAAAACTCTAGATTTGTAAAATATACTTTTTAGCTAGGAATAAATATTTTGAAAGACTAGGTATTAGTGTATATGAAAATAGTTTTATATAATCTAGTAAGGGTTTTCTTAGGGCTAAAACTAAATTTTAGAGTAAAATTTTTGGCAAAATATCTTTGAAAATAGTTAGAATAATATCCTCATAAAAATTCCTAAAATAACAATATCAGTAAATAAGTACTTTTTAACAATAACAACAACAAAATCATTATAAAAATAATAAGAATAATAATAATAATAACATATATCAATAAAATAACCCAACCCTAATATATTGTGTTCTCCCCCATTATACAGGAAAAATCAAAGTAGGAGTAATAATAATAATAATAATAATAATTTTAATAATTAACTTTTGTAATAATATTACTGTAACAGTAAATAATAATAGTAATAATAATAATAATAATAATAATAATAATAATAATAATAATACATAATAATAATATTAATACTAAACATAACCAGAATGAAACAAAACACAAAACCAAATAAAACATAAATACAATAAAACCAAACAACCCAAAAAAAACATAAAAATTCAGTACAGCTATTGTGCTCTCAAACGAAAGAAAGAAAAAAAACAAAGAGGGAGAGAGAGAGAGAGAAGAGATGGGAAGTGCGGAGAGTGGCGAGAAGGGAACGGCGACGGAGGCGGTTTTGGTTGGCGGTGGGTTCAGTCGAGGCGGGCGGAGGAGAAGTGAGGGGAGTCGTCGGGAAAGAGGGAAGAGCAGGAGGATCGAGAGGGTTTTCGTCTGAGGGGGCGGCTCTGGCGGAGTTTCGGTGGTGTACGCTCGGCGCTGTGGGTCGGGGGTTTCTCCGGCGGACTTGGCGACGCGGTGGTGGCTGTACGAAAAGGGAATGGCGGTCAGGCACGGCGTCTTGGCTGAACGCGATGGCCGGAGAGAGGGTTTGTGGGCTCGGCGCAACTCGTGGAGAGCGCACGGGCTGCGGCGATGCCGAGCGCTGCTCCGCCGGGCGCGGGGGTTTTCAGTGGGCGGCCCGGCGAGTGGAAGCTAGGGCGGAGGTGGGCGGACGACCTCAGCGGCGTCGGTGGACGCTGATGTCCCGACGGCTCCGGCGAGGTTAGTCTAGGCTTAGGATTTTATTTCTTTGCTGGTGGTGTTATGGGTTGGCTGTGGTGGTCGTCGCGGCCAGGGGTTGGCTGTGATGGTAGAAAAATAGGGTGTTGGTGGTCGTGGTCGGCGTGGCCATGTCTGTGGTCGGAATTGTTGCGATAAGGGTGCCGGGGAGGTGGTCCGGTGGCTACGGCGACATGGCGGAAGGATTTGGCTGGAGTAATAGTTGCGGTGGTGGTGGACTGTCGCTGGTCGGTTGTCGGGTGGCTCGACTGCTGGTGGTAGCGGGTGTGTGTTTTGGTGGTTTGGTTGATAGGGGCGTTGGTTGCGGTTGGGGTGGTTGCGACGAGTTTGGGTGGTGGCTGGCCTTGGTGGCAGGGTCGATCGAGCGGCTGGGACGGGGAATAGGAAAGTTAGGGTTAGGATGTACTAGGAATTGGGGTGTGTCTGACACGGAGATGGCGACGAGGAGATGTGTCCGAAATATGGACACGGAGAAGGGGAACAATGTATTTGTAAAAGAATTAAAAAAATAGTGGAAGGAAAGGGGGACACCGACACGATGCACGGGTTGGGTTGTGGAAATATTTGTGGAACAATTTTGGCTTTGTGGAAAAATAATGGAGGAGTACCTGCCTATTTATAGGATGTGGGAATTCCCATTTGGATAGGATTAGAAAAGATTTAAAACCCAATAATAGATAATTCCTAATTTAAATTAAAAGCAATCAAATCCAAATCCAAATCTATATCTAATTTGAATCAAATTAAATTCTCTTTTGTTTAAAATCAAATCAATTCCAAATATAGATATTAGTTTACTATTTAAATGTATCCATGGAATCAAATAAAAATTTAAATCGTCACAAATATTCAAAATATGTTTTTCAAAAATACTATAATAATTAATTTTGAAAATTACATTATTTAAAATAAACAAATAAATAATTACGAAAATATATGTTTGTACAATTAATATTTACATAGATATACTTTTCTAATTTACCATTTTATAGGAAAAATTTATTATTATAACTATATAAATGAAAGGCTTTTCACAAAAGTCATAACTTGAAAATAATAGCTAGAATAATTTTTTTGTCTACATTAAAAATACTAAAAATAATATTTTTCAAAAATATGTACACTCGCACATATTCGTACTCGACGAGCAGAAAAATAATTTCGTGCGCGACGTACAATACGAAATTTTAAATTGGTACTAAATTAAATAAAAAAATAGTAGAAATTTAGGGGTTTTACACACAACTCCATTTTATTGTGGAGTCCTAGGGCAGGAGAACTCGTGTACAAAACCGTGTGTGTCACAAAATTGCTCAAAATCAGCATTCTCGAATTCGCCTCCATGATCACTTCTGATTCGAGTGATCATGTAACCTTTTTTATTCTGTACTTTCTTGCAAAAGGCGACAAATTCGGATAATGCATCATTCTTGCGTGTCAAAAAATATACCCACGTGAATCTAGGGAAATCATCTACAATTACGAAAGCATAAAGCTTACCTCCGAGGCTAGCAACTCTGCTAGGACCAAATAAGTCCATATGAAGCAATTGTAGAGGTCTAGTAGTACATACTGCGTTTACTGACTTGAATGTGGATCTGGTAGCTTTGTTCTTTTCACATTGGCTGCATACCGAATCCTTCTTGAATGTAATGTCCGATAAACCGCGTACTAGCTTCTTTGTGGATAATCTTGAGATCGTATCCATATTAGCGTGACCGAGTCTCATATGCCACAGATGACTCTCATCACTCTTGGCCATTAAGCATCTACCTGAAATGTTAGTTTCTTCTAACAAATAGAAAACATATATATTTTCTTCCCTGATACCTTCAAAGATAGTACTACCAGTTGAGCTATCAACTATAGTACATTTGTCTTTGTAAAAGTTGATGCCATAACCATGATCAGCTAGATGACTTATGCTGAGTAGATTATGTTTCAACTCGGTAACCAGACAGACATCCTTAATCACAGGATAGGAAGACTTACCAACATCACCGATACCAATAATATACCCTTTCAAGTTATTACCGAAGGAGACATAGCCTTCCTTCTTTTTCTTCGACAGTGTTGCAAATAGTGTAGCGTCACCGGTCATATGCCGTGAGCAACTGCTGTCGAGGATCCATTTGCTTCTAGCATGTGAAGGGTGTTCCACCTACAAAACAGTTTGCAGATGAAACTTTTGGTACCCATTTCTTGTAGGGTCCTGAATTGTTAGCTTTTGGTATCCAAGCATAAACATTTAAATCAACAAGCTTTCTCATTCTACATGCAGATGAAATATGACCAATGAGGCCACAATAATGACATTGTGCATGTCGAGTGTTGAAAGCTGAGTGGTGTGCATGGTTGGTAGGTTTAGGTTTTCTAGTATAGAAGAAAGCATACCTATAATCTTGTTTGGGCTTAACCTTTTGGGGTAAAGGTTTGATAGGGTTAGGTCTGACAGTGTTTGACTTGGGAATGTTCCAATTTTTCGGTAAGTGACACGTGTTAGGGAAGGAAGCAGCAGGCTCAGGCTGTTTTCCTAACCTAATTTCCAATCTTTTGGAAGTGTCATACAACTTAGTATAATCAGAAGTGAGTGTTTCCATTCTGATTTGTGCACATCGAAGACTTTTCTTCTCTATTGAAAGTTCTTCCTTGAGTTGGTCAATAATTTTGTCTTTCTCTTCAGATGACTTGGTAGTCTCGTGTAATAAGAGCTTTATTGAAGAAAGCTCACCAGACTCACTAACATTATTTCCAACCTCAGCTAGTAGGTCGGTAAGTCTACCTATTTCACCTTTGTACTCTTTGAGTACCTTCTTAGAGGTCTAATACTTGCTACGCAGTTTCCTGTAATCAGTCATCAGGTCACTGAAGGCATCTCCTAATTACTCAAAGGTAAAGTCATCATAAGTATCAACTACAGGTTCAGTAGGTACCTGATCGGATGCCATAAAGCATACGTTTGCAGCGTCTTCTGATTGTTCGTCTTCTGAGTCGCTGGCTTCACTTTCATACCATATGCTGGTATTGGCATATCTCCTAGATATTGATTTCTTCAGGTTCCCTTTTTCATACCTGTTGCTATTCTTGCTCGATGATGAGTTTGTAGGACAATCTTTCTTCATATGTCCCTTCTTCTTGCAACCATAGCAGACAACATCTTCTTGATACCAGTTGTTGCTGTTGTTCTCTTTGACTCTCTTCTCATGTCTCATGAATCTTTTGAACTTCCTTGCTAGGAGTGCTTGATCTTCAGCGTCAGATCTACTGCTGTCTGAATCACCTTCAGCAGCTTTTCTGTGCTGAGCCTTGAAAGCGATCGTCTTCTCCTTTGGTGTAGGCTCTTCAAAATCTTGTAGCTCCAGTTCATGAGTGAGTAGCTTACCCATGAGTACTTCGAGTGTCATCGTAGTGAGGTCGTTTCCTTCAATAATAGCAGTAGCCTTTGGAATCCAGTTCTTGGTGAGAGCTCGCATGAGTTTGCAAATCTTTTCATGGTTACTGTAACAATTGTAGGAACGAAATAGTAAAGCATAATACTCTAGAGGGGGGTGAATAGAGTTGGCAGCGGAATAATGCTAATTAAAAAAATGTTAGCAGCACAATCACAGAATATTAATCACAACTGAAATAAAGTACAGACAGAGTTAAGAGAGCAAACACAAAGACAGCGATGTATACTGGTTTTCCTCTGTTGAGGACTAATCCAGTCGGTAGAACTCTTGCTACCAGTTGAATCCACTATTGGAAAAACCGCAAGTTTTCTTACGAAGTCCTTGCAACTTCTACAACGCGAGCTTTGATACGAAAAACTCGTCCAACTTCAAATGTGAAGAGGTATTCTTCAATCAAGCCTTCTGATTACAATCTCTCAGAAACTTCTAGACCGTACCGTACTGGCAAATCGACTAGAGGATTGTAATTGGCTTGGGATCTGAAATTGAAAGCTCTAGAAAACTCTTTGGAAGACTGAAAACTTTAGATAGAGAGAAGATTGAAAGTGAATGAGTGAGTTGAAATGATCGAAATCCTTCTCTATTTATAGGAATTCCAAAGGCAGACTTCTGACAGAATTCGGGCAGAATTCGGGCAGAACTCTATGAGCAAATCTCGGTCAAATCCGCAACTACAGGAGGACCAAGTAACAAGGATTCAAAATCACAACGGCCACCAACCGAACTCTGGCCGAACTCGGTCCGAGTTCTGTCAGGGTTTAGTCAGGGTTTTTAAAAAGCTTTTTGGTGATTTTTGAAAACCTTTTTGAAAACCTTTTTGTAAACCTTTTTGAGAGGTCATTTTAAAAAAAACATTTTGAACACATTTAAGGGTAGCTTATTTGCCAGTACGACTCGGTGTACAACATATTCCTAGACTCAAATAAAATAAAAATACATTGCATAAGGAATTAAAGACTCGAGTAGGCAAACAGATCTTTGGTCTTGAATTCAGTGGATAGCCATTCTTGATCATGTCCAAGAGTCCGAGATGTCCCGACTAGCTTTGTTTATCCAGACAGAGTTTAATCAATTATTAAAATCAGGTTGACCATATGACCAATGGGCCAACAATCTCCCCTATTTTGATAATTGACAAACTATGAATGATATAACATTAAGCTTGTTCAAAATATCAAAAAGTAGAATTGTTCATATCCTGTATTATCTCAAAAAAAATGTTAGATCTTTTAATTTTTCTCCCCCTTTGCCACTTAGCAAAATAATTGCAAAAGATAAAGCTCTCCCGCAATCAATGCATAAGTAACAAATAGTGAGAAAACACATATAAAAGAAATAAGGCATAAAATAAAAGAGAAATGTCACAGGCATGTATTATCAAAAAAAATCATCACAGGCATGTAATTTCACAAGCAGTTTATAAAAAATGAAGCAATATAAGAAATAGTGCTATCATAAACTGAAACTGAAACATAGTGCTGAAATAAACTGGAATGCCATAAACTTAGGCATAATAAACATGTCCATGAAAATAAAAGAGGACTGAAGCAAACTAGAAAGTGCTAATAATAATCAAAAAGTACTGATAATAACTTGGAATGTCGGAGCATTTCCAAGTGCACAATAAAATATCACTCAAAATTATATAGTCACATCTCCTCATCATCATCCTCATCATCATCATCATCAGCTCGATCAGCATGTCCTGAAGTACCAGCTCCAGAGGTACCAGAGCCAAAAGGATAAGGAAGGGCGCCAGCATAGAACTCACCAACAAAGTCACGAGGTGGAGCACAATCAGGACGGTACCAATCATAGGCATTACCGGGCTGGAAGTAGGCATGAACAGCCTCATCCTCACAGCGGTAACCAGAGAAAGCTGGATCTCTAGGGATGGAACCGACTGAATGACCAGTCTGGGCGAAACGAAGATCAGCTAAGGAATTTGCAAGCGCCTGATAACGGGTGACATCGCGGAACTCACGCACGCGAGCCATGTCCGTCATCGAGACGTGTAAAGCAGATAAATGCTGATGTATGCCCTCAAATGTCATGGCATACTGATGAGGTGGTGGAGGAGGTGCAGTAGGAGGAGCAGAAGGTGGAGCCGAAGCAGTCATGCTACGATGAGGTAACTGAAGAAACTTGGGCTCAGGGTCCTGAGTGCAAGTCAACAGATCGATATCGAAGCGCTGAAAGATGCGTGGGAGAATCATCACGTAAGAGAGATTTTTATCTCTTGCACGACAACGACCCATCATCTGAATCATGGTCTTAGGAGCAGAAAATGGAATCCCCTTAAGAATGTGGTACATTGCGGACAGCTCAAGAGAAGTCACCTCATCCTTTGAAGTAGATTTTGGAAGGATAGTGGAATAGATGATGCGATGCAATTCATAGTTAAACAAGTTCAGGTTGTTAGCCTTGAACTTTCCAGAGCGTACTCTATCAGGTGCACAGAGTTTCGCTTTGAAACTGGCGAGTGTCGTGCCTTCGGGGAAATCAAATTCAGTGATGTCAACTAGCGGTTCACCTTCGTTAGGGATACCAAGGATCTCCGCTAAGAGGTCATCATTGAAATTGATATCAATACCTCCAATACGAGTGCTCACATCAAAAGTGTTTAATATGAGATTGTAATAAAATAATCTAATGGCATTAGTTGCTATAGGGAAGCAGATTTTAACAAAAAGATGTAACCCTAATACCTCAAAGAAATGACGATAATCAGGAAATACAGTCCATTTGACTGGAGCGCCTGTGCATATGGATCTCATGGAGAAGTCTCCATACCACAGTAGGGCTTGGTCTAGGGTTTGAAAGAAAAACCCGTCGAACGCGCCGTCGCTCGTTTGGACCGGCGAGAAGAGGGAATCCGTATGCGGATGCGAAGATGACCCTTCCTCACTAGGGTTCGTCTTCTTCCTCTTTGAAGGATTGAATTTGGGTGCCATTTGTGCAAATTGAAGTAAAAATGCACTAATTGAAAAGTGGACAAAGATGGAGTTATACCTCCCGAAATCAAAGTATGTCGAAGAGAACGACGAACTCTGCACGAATCCAAATTTTGGATTGATTTCACCACTTGGATTGGAAGAAGGAGGGTGGTGAAAAGCTAGGGTTCGGGGCTCCTTCGCGGCTGCTGCTGCTGTTGTGATTTAGTTTGGAAGCAATGAAGAAGAAAGGCTGTTCGGGTTCTGTATATATAACCTGACACCCTCAACCGAACTCGGGCCGAATTCGGTCAGAGCTCTGGCCGAATTCGCCTAGGGTTCTTTATAGTTGATTTTTGTCATTCTTTTTCATTGTCTCATTTCAAATATTTAATTCAAAGATTAGTCATTTCAACTTCAATTAACATAATTAATATTATTTTATAGATTAAATGTCGTTACACAGCGACTGTTTCAGATTAGCTGTAGGAGTACTGTCCCAGCTGGCGGAGGTTCACCGGGGAACTCTTAAGTACCGCTTCGCTTCAACCGTAGTTGTGGTGATAGACAGACTCTTTATTGGCTTATCTCTAACACAGTTTTTGTGTAATGATATATAATCATAAAACAAAATTAATTAATATTATTGACGTCCAAAATTCCTAATTCTCGACGTAAATAATTGAAACGATCTTCCGCTAGAGGTTTAGTGAAGATGTCATCTAGTTGATTTTTAGTATCTATGTACACAAGATTTATATCTCCATTTTGATGATGATCTCTAAGAAAGTGATGTCGAATCTCGATATGTTTAGTACGAGAGTGACATACTGGATTCTTAGTCAAATTAATAGTGCTCGTATTATCACAGAAAATGGAAATATGTGTGTAAAATAAATCATAGTCTTCTAGGATTTGTTTCATCCATAAAATCTGAGCACAACAACGTCCTGCGGCGATGTACTCAGCCTCTGTTGTTGATAGGGCTACATAATTTTGCTTTTTACTAAACCATGAGACTAAAGCCTTGCCTAAGAAATGACATGTGCCACTGGTACTTTTTTTATCAACTTTGCATCCAGCAAAATCTGCATCTGAATAACCAATAAGGTCAAAGGACTTAGTTTTGGGATACCACAAGCCAACAGAAGAAGTGCCCTTAAGGTATCGAAAGATACGCTTAACTGCGGACATATGTGATTCCTTTGGGTTAGCTTGAAAATATGCACACAGGCAAACACTAAACATTATATCTGGACGACTAGCAGTTAAATAAAGTAAACTACCAATCATACCTCGATACTTATGTGTGTCGACTGGCTTGCCTTGTTCATCTGAATTAAGCTTTGTTGAAGTTGCCATTGGAGTGCCAATAGGTTTGATATTGTCCAGATCAAACTTCTTTAGCAGGTCTTTTGTGTACTTGGCTTGATTTATAAATGTTCTATTATCAGTTTGTTTGATTTGCAATCCGAGAAAGAATTTCAGCTCTCACATCATGCTCATCTCAAACTCATTCTGCATACACTTAGAAAATTCTTGACACAGAGATTCATCAGTAGATCCAAATATAATATCATCAATATATATTTGAATTAAAAGAAGTTTGCCATTAAAAGACTTAATAAACAGTATAGTGTCAACCTTGCCTTTTGAAAAACCGTTGTCAAGTAGAAAAGAGCTAAGACGATCATACCAAGCACGAGGGGCTTGTTTTAAACCGTATAAGGCTTTCTTCAACTTGAAAACATGATCAGAATTTTTGAAACCGTGAAACCTGGAGGTTGTGCTACAAAAACTTCTTCTTTTATAAAACCATTTAAAAAAGCACTCTTGACATCCATTTGAAATAGTTTGAAATCATGAAAATATGCAAATGCACATAACATGCGAATAGATTCTAATCTCGCAACTGGGGCATAAGTCTCATCATAGTCGATACCTTCTTCTTGATTGTATCCTTGAGCTACGAGTCGAGCCTTATTACGAGTCACTAAACCATTCTCATTTAGTTGATTTCGGAATACCCAACGGGTGCCAATGACCGGATGATCAATAGGCCTGGGAACAAGTTTCCAAACTTGATTCCGTTCAAATTGGTTTAATTTCTCTTGCATAGCATCTATCCAAAAACTATCACTACATGCTTCATCAATAGTTTTGGGTTCTAGCTGTAAAATAAATGCAACACTAGAAACAATATCTCTACTGGATGTACGAGTACTTACTCCTTTGGTAATATCACCAACTACCAAATCTTTTGGATGATCAGCTGTAAATTTTAACCTTTTCGGTAGATTCTGAAGGTAGCTGGTTCCTGGATCTTCTCTAGGAGGTTCAGCTAGTGCAGAGCTTGGTTGAGGATCAGCTGATGTTGAGCTTGATGCAGTCAGATCTTCATCTCTGTCATCGAAGTCATTTGATTTAGTTCATCAAAAGTGACGTTGATTGACTCTTCGATGATCATGGTTCGTTTGTTGAAGACTTTGTATCCTTTGCTCTTGGCCGCATAACCTAAAAATATATCTTCATCGGCCTTTTCATCAAATTTTCCCAAATTGTCTTTTGTATTAAGAATAAAACATTTACAACCAAATATTCTAAAGTATAAAACAGATGGAATTCTATCAAACCATAACTCAAATGGAGTCTTCTTCGATTTGGGTCGAATTAGAACTCTATTGAGAACAAAACAAGCTGTATTGACCGCTTCAGCCCAGAAATATTTGGGTAGACTAAACTGGTTTAACATCACTCTGGCCATTTCGGTTAGAGTTCTGTTCTTACGTTCCATAACTCCATTTTGTTGTGGAGTCCTAGGGCAGAAGAACTCGTGTACAAAACTGTGTGTGTCACAAAATTGCTCAAAATCAGCATTCTCGAATTCGCCTCCATGATCACTTCTGATTCGAGTGATCATGTAACCTTTTTCATTCTGTACTTTCTTATAAAAGGCGACAAATTCGGATAATGCATCATTCTTGCGTGTCAAAAAATATACCCACGTGTATCTAGAGAAATCATCTACAATTACGAAAGCATAAAGCTTACCTCCGAGGCTAGCAACTCTGCTAGGACCAAATAAGTCCATATGAAGCAATTGTACAGGTCTAGTAGTACATACTGCGTTTGCTGACTTAAATGTAGATCTGGTACCTTTGTTCTTTTTACATTGGCTGCATACCGAATCCTTCTTGAATGTAATGTCCGGTAAACCGCGTAGTAGCTTCTTTGTGGATAGTCTTGAGATCGTATCCATATTAGCGTGACCGAGTCTCATATGCCACAGATGACTCTCATCACTCTTGGCCATTAAGCATCTACCTGAAATGTTAGTTTCTTCTAACAAATAGAAAACATATATATTGTCTTCCCTGATACCTTCAAAGATAGTACTACCAGTTGAGCTATCAACTATAGTACATTTGTCTTTGCCAAAGTTGATGCCATAACCATGATCAGCTAGATGACTTATGCTGAGTAGATTATGTTTCAACTCGGTAACCAGACAGACATCCTTAATCACAGGATAGGGAGACTTACCAACATCACCGATACCAATAATATACCCTTTTAAGTTATTACCGAAGGAGACATAGCCTTCCTTCTTTTTCTTCGACAGTGTTACAAATAGTATAGCGTCACCGGTCATATGCCGTGAGCAACCGCTGTCGAGGATCCATTTGCTTCTAGCATGTGAAGGGTGTTCCACCTATAAAACAGTTTGCAGATGAAACCTTTGGTACCTATTTCTTGTAGGGTCCTGAATTATTAGCTTTTGGTATCCAAGCATAAACATTTAAATCAACAAGCTTTCTCATTCTACATGCAGATGAAATATGACCAATGAGGCCACAATAATGACATTGTGCATGTCGAGTGTTGAAAGCTGAGTGGTGTGCATGGTTGGTAGGTTTAGGTTTTCTAGTATAGAAGAAAGCATACCTGTAATCTTGTTTGGGCTTAACCTTTTGGGGTAAAGATTTTATATGGTTAGGTCTGACAGTGTTTGGCATGGGAATGTTCCGATTTTTCGGTAAGTGACACGTGTTAGGGAAGGAAGCAGCAGGCTCAGGCTGTTTTCCTAACCTAATTTTCAATCTTTTGGAAGTGTCATACAACTTAGTAGAATCAGAAGTGAGTGTTTCCATTCTGATTTGTGCACATTGAAGACTTTTCTTCTCTATAGAAAGTTCTTCCTTGAGTTGGTCAATAATTTTGTCTTTCTCTTCAGATGACTTGGTAGTCTCGTGTAATAAGAGCTTTGTTGAAGAAAGCTCACCAGACTCACTAACATTATTTCTAATCTCAGCTAGTAGGTCGGTAAGTCTACCTATTTCACCTTTGTACTCTTTGAGTACCTTCTTAGAGGTCAGATACTTGCTACGCAGTTTTCTGTAATCATTCATCAGGTCACTGAAGGCATCTCCTAATTGTTCAAAGGTGAAGTCATCATAAGTATCAACTACAGGTTCAGTAGGTACCTGATCGGATGCCATAAAGCATACGTTTGCAGCATCTTCTGATTGTTCGTCTTCTCAGTCGCTGGCTTCACTTTCATGCCATATGCTGGTATTGGCATATCTCATAGATGTTGATTTCTTCAGGTTCCCTTTTTCATACCTGTTGCTCTTCTTGCTCGATGATGAGTTTGTAGGACAATCCTTCTTTATATGTCCCTTCTTCTTGCAACCATAGCAGACAACATCTTCTTGATACCAGTTGTTACTGTTGTTCTCTTTGACTCTCTTCTCATGTCTCATGAATCTTTTGAACTTCCTTGCTAGGAGTGCTTGATCTTCAGCGTCAGATCCACTGATGTCTGAATCACCTTCAGCAGCTTTTCTGTGCTGAGCCTTGAAAGCGATCGTCTTCTCCTTTGGTGCAGGCTCTTCAAAATCTTGTAGCTCCAGTTCATGAGTGAGTAGCTTACCCATGAATACTTCGAGTGTCATCGTAGTGAGGTCGTTTCCTTCAATAATAGCAGTAGCCTTTGGAATCCAGTTCTTGGTGAGAGCTCGCAGGAGTTTGCGAATCTTTTCATGGTTACTGTAATCTTTGCCTAAGGAGGACAAAGGATTTACAATATCCAAGAATCTCTCGAACATTTGTGTAACTGTTTCGTTGGGCTTCATCTTGAACGCCTCGTACTCTTGAGTAAGTCTGCTGACTTTAGATTCTTTGACTTGAGTCGTGCCTTCATGTGTAACTTCAAGTAGCTTCCACACTTCATTAGCCGTTGTGCAGATAGACACCCTGTTAAATTCAGTTCTGTCTAAAGCACAAAAAAGAGCATTAATGGCACGTGCGTCAAGACTGGCCCTTTTCTTTTCTTCCTCTGTATATCTGCTATGGGGTTTTTAACTAAAACTCCATCAACATTTATACGAGGTGGCTTTTGATAGCCATCAAGAACAATGGACCATAAATCAAAGTCAAGTGATTTCAAGAAGAAACTCATCCGTGTTTTCCAATATGTATAATTCGTACCATCAAACAGTGGGGGTCTGTTTGTGGCCTGGCCTTCACTTGTGAATTTAACAGTTGCCATGTGTTGTGCTGTGATCTATATAACAGATAATTAAAAATGAATAAATAATTGCACTGTTACCTTTGCTTTACCTGTAACACCCGCTCTGATACCAATTGTAGGAACGAAATAGTAAAGCATAATACTCTAGAGGGGGGGGTAAATAGAGTTGGCAGCGGAATAATGCTAATTAAAAAAATATTAGCAGCACAATCACAGAATATTAATCACAACTGAAATAAAGTAAAGACAGAGTTAAGAGAGGAAACACAAAGACAGCGATGTATACTGATTTCCCTCTGTTGAGGACTAATCCAGTCGGTAGAACTCTTGCTACCAGTTGAATCTACTATTGGAAAAATCGTAAGTTTTCTTACGAAGTCCTTGCAACTTCTACAACGCGAGCTTTGATACGAAGAACTCGTCCAACTTCAAATGTGAAGAGGTATTCTTCAATCAAGCCTTCTGATTACAATCTCTCAGAAACTTCTAGACCGTACCGTACTGGCAAATCGACTAGAGGATTGTAATTGGCTTGGGATCTGAAATTGAAAGCTCTAGAAAACTCTTTGGAAGACTGAAAGCTTTAGATAGAGAGAAGATTGAAAGTGAATGAGTGAGTTGAAATGATCGAAATCCTTCTCTATTTATAGGAATTCCAAAGGCAGACTTCTGACAGAATTCGGACAGAATTCGGGCAGAACTCTATGAGCAAATCTCGGTCAAATCCGCAACTGCAGGAGGACCAAGTAACAAGGATTCAAAATCACAACGGCCACCAACCAAACTCTGGCCGAACTCGGTCCGAGTTCTGTCAGGGTTTAGTCAGGGTTTTTAAAAAGCTTTTTGGTGATTTTTGAAAACCTTTTTGAAAACATTTTTGTAAACTTTTTTGAGAGGTCATTTTAAAAAAATATTTTGAACTCATTTAAGGGTAGCCTATTTGCCAGTACGACTCGGTGTACAACATATTCCTAGACTCAAATAAAATGAAAATACATTGCATAAGGAATTACAGACTCGAGTAGGCAAACAGATCTTCGGTCTTGAATTCAGTGGATAGCCATTCTTGATCATGTCCAAGAGTCCGAGATGTCCCGACTAGCTTTGTATATCCAGACAGAGTTTAATCAATTATTAAAATCAGGTTGACCATATGACCAATGGGCCAATACGAAAGGTATTCAGATTTCCAGATCTGTTTATCTTTGGACGATTGCTAAGTTTAAGTAGCAACATGATAGTGATTACATGAATATTAGTGATGTCATTATGGTCAACTTAATTGATTAGCCATATTCAAAAATATGATATAATCATTGGGCTAACAAAAATATTCTACCAAACTTAATGAACAAAAATATTTACTTTCACCATATAAAATAACTCACTTGACAAAAATTGCTATAATGAAATGTTATTTGTTAGCCTCTTCGGACAACATCTTCATCAACAGGACTTGACAGGTAACTCTTGCTTACATATAAATGGTCGATAGTCACCGGTATTGACATCATGCATTGTCCTGCAATAAATAAGAAAATCTAAATAGGTTATATGGAAGCAAAAGGTACTCATCAACATGACTTGACTGGTAACTCTTGCTTAAATATAAACAGTCGATAGTCACCGGTATTGATAACATGCATTGTCCTGCATGAAATAAAGAAAGTTGAAGAGGTTATATGGAAGCAAAGGTAATAAATATGTTTTATTTCATTACTTATTAGACATAAGTAACTCAAGTATCTCATATGTGATAAGTTTTGTGGGAGCAAATACGTGTCCGGACACAAATATAAATATATATAAATATAATATACGTATGTTACGCGTTGTGCAATTGTTAGTATTATTTGTATAGTAAACATAACGTAAAATATAATTATAATCTAGTGATATTGCACACACAATACATGGGCAACACGTTTTACAAATATTTATAATATTTTATAAAGCAAAAAAACATAACAAAAATAATTGAAAATTTAATATATTTTTATATAACTTTTGATTCTAAATGTTGGTAGTTGACAAAGAAAGCAATCAAACACGAAAATCTAATTTAAAAAATTTGTTTGAATATGATTATAAACGATAAGTAACAAACGTTGACAATTTAAATCCTAAACAAATTTGTTGAATATAATTATTTAAAAAAATGGATACATAAATAATATAAAATTATATTAAATTTATTGCATGTGCAACACATTATTTATTTATTTAAATCAAAATATCTATAATATTTAAATTTGAATTTGGTAGATCGTTATATCAAGATCTACTAAATAATTTTTTAAATGTGAATAACTCGAATAATATCAAATTGTGAATAATTCGAATAATATTAAATCTTATACTTAAAAAGTTTCAAAAATAATATTTGAGAAATTTGAAGCATATTGTTACGTATTTTTATTTTCTTCTCTTCTTTCTATTCTTCATGTGGAAGACAAACCAAAAGAAAAAAAAAACTAAAAAGAGAGAACAGTTAGAAAATTGATCAAAATAAACAAAATTGAAACATCTTGGACAAATTTTGTACAATTAATCTTTATAAAAATTTGGAGTACTTTGAACAATAATCATGATATTTATTTCGTTGAATTGTTTAGTGATCTCTCTGAAATAAAATGCATGTGACTATACGAAATAAAAATATCATTCTTTCAAATTTAATTACAACATGTAATGATCGTACAAAAAATTAAATCATGCCTCAGTGGTTGTATTATCTACACAGTATAAGAATCAATCAAAGTTAATTATGTTAGAGATCACAACGTCACAATAATATATCATTATATTATTTATTGACGCCAAATATATCGTTAATATTAACTATACACAATAAAACATCGTTTCAAATAATTGGCTTACATTCTCAAAATCCGACATGATAACCCAACCTTCAGCCTCAACCCAATAGTTCCTTCATACTTACAAACTCTATTAAATTGCATGTTCAAAATATGCAAAGACTATACCATGATAAATAAATAATACCTGAAGCATTCATGTCAACTTTATTCACAAAGCAATCCTCATTCCCATATCCAAAAGCTATTAAAAATACAAACAAATCTCAGATAGGAGTCATAGTATGTAGCAAAATAAAAAAGGAATATGAAGAAACATGAACACATCCAACCAATTTTTTGTATAAAATAAAGTACTAACCTTGGTTTGGAAGAAATCAGCAAAAAAAAAGAAAGGAGAGCAGGAAAAAAAAAGAGCGGAGGGGGACGGAAGAGAGTGGAGGTAAGGAAAGAGAGAGAAGGAGATAGATTGCGGTTATATCACATTTTAGTTAGTTATTAGGAGGTTTAAATGAATAGGTAGCTAAATTACATTTTTGTCCATATATAAATAATGAAACTTGTAAATAAGAAAGTTTTATTAGAAATATATATATTAACCATACCCCTACTATTCCAATTATATAATAGTATAGATGTTTTACACCTCTAGTCATCATGTAGAGTCATTAGTCATCCCCATTCCCTAACATCAGCCTCAATATTGTGAAGCAAGCCAATAGTGACTGAATGAAGACCCTCGAAGATACGAAGGTTCCGCTTCCTCCAGACATGCCAGATAAACGATGCAGATAGCCGAACACACGCCTCCCGGAACTACTGCGTTCCATGACTCAGGGCATTTCTGATGTCTTCTAGCAGCTAGTCTATGACTCGTCTGTCTGTCTGTCTGTCTGTATGTCTGTCTGTCGCACACAAGTCCAGCTTATTCCCCTGCTACGTACCTCCGGATCTGGTATGATATAAGCAGTTGAAGAACCGATGTTCCAACGTCCTCGCTCGACTGCTCACAAAGCACACATTGAATATCGTCAGTTTGGATGGAAAATTTGACCAATCTATCTCTAGTGAGCAATCTTGCATCAGTTTGTATAAACATAACTGCATCTTTCCTTCCTATATATACCTACCTTTCATCCAGACTATATCGATATTGACCATTTTCTGATATATACATTGGACGAACATCATCATATGTAGCTCTGAATTCAAAACTACCGCTGCTAGCTAGCGTTGTCCCAGATCCACTCGTCAGTTGTTTCTAGGGAGCTGTTAATGCGGACAACGCTGATTTCCCCCACATAAGCCTCTGCTGTCCGCCACTGCCCTTCTCGAATGATGCTGCTGACCGGAGCCCTTCTGAGTGCCAAATCTATTACATGACCACCGCTCCTCCTCTCCCACAGGCTTCGGTGTCTAAACCAAGGGTCAAGCCATATATTAGTGCTTGAACTGTACCTTTCATTCTTTGGGATAGATATTGCATGCTGAACTCGCCTCCTGTCATTAGAATGACTGAAGTCAGAACATAAAACAGCTAATATGATTGAGCGAAAAAGTTCGATACGACCACCAAAAGATAAACACTGTGCTTGTCAACCTTCCACCCGTCGCTGAGTGTACTACACCAGACTCTGTACTCAATATCCTTAGCATAATTGCTAGATAGAGGAATGCCTAGATATTTCACAGGTAATTCACCACGAGGAACACCCAATAGTTCAACACATTCCTTCTTCCTCGAGCACTGATTGTTAAAGTAGACTTTGCTCTTCTCCTTGTTTAGCTGTAAACCCAGATAGACGGTCGAACTCCTCCATAATGTCAGTGACTGCCGTAAGTCCACCCATTGTGGGAACCAAAAACACTAACAAGTTGTCTGCATAGATCAAGTGGGACACAAAAGGGCGCACCTGCTTGTATAGAGGAAGACCCGTCTATGAGTAGGTAGATCCATCTGGCATGAGAAGAACTCCATAACCAATGTGAACAAGTAAGGAGACAATGGATCATCCTGTCGAAGTCCACGATTGCTTCGGAAGAACCCAAAAGGCTGGCCCTTAATAAACACTGAGAAGGACGGCGAGGAAATGCACTCACGGATTATGTCAACCCACCAAGAGTCGAATCCTATAGTAAGCATGATATGACAGACAAACTCCCTATTAACCATGTTGTATGCCTTCCAACGGTCTAATTTGATACAAGCTTTGTATCCCCGGTTTGTTGAAAGTTTGGATCATTTCGTATGCCACTAGGTTATTATTCGCAATGTTGCGCCCATTTATAAAAGCTGCTTGATTTGGTGCCAATCCCTACATAATGGACTCCATGCGTCTACACATAAGATGAGTGATTAGTTTGTAGATAAAATTATAGCAAGCAATAGGACGGAAAGTCTGCCAGATCCGTCGCTCCCTCCTTCGAGACTAGCGTGATAAATGTGCGATTGATTTCCCGCAGCAACTGGCCATGCCTAAAGAAATCCTGAACCCCTTCCACAACATGCTCCCTCAATTCCTCCCAATGTACATTGCAGAATTTACGTTCGGGTTCAGGTGGCAGTGGTTCGAGAGCTAATAGCGGCAAGGGGAAGGAATTAGTGCTTACAAATACGGGTCAAATTGAGGGCGGGGGGGGGGGGGGGGGGGGGGGGGGGGGGGTGGGGTTTGGGGGTTTCCTATTGTGTTTAATGCCCAAGGTTGGGGACCAGTCGGTATGGTTACGAGACGCATAGCAGTAACTAGCACCAAATTAGAGCATCTCCAACCCTATTGTAACTTTGGAAAAAAGTTAATGCCACATAGGAATGACAAAATTTTATTCAAAAGTTCTTCTCCAATGCAATTGTCAAGTCAATTGTGAAGCTTATGTGGCAAAAATTAAAGAAGACATTGTGAGAGCATCTCCAACCCTATTGTGAGTTTGGAAAAAATGGTTGCCACATAGGAATGACAACCATTTTTTCCAAAAGTACTTCTCCAATGCAAATGTGAAATAAAGTGTGGAGTTGACATGGCAATGACATGGCAAAGACAATGTGAAGTTGGTTGTCTAGATCTAGACAATGCACTTCACAATGTCTTTATGTCCACATCATCATTTGTGAATAAAAATATTTATAAAAAGAAGTAGAAGAGTAAAAGTTGTCTTGGAAGTTGTAAAAAATTATTTGTATTGTCTTCTCAATACTTTTGCATTGGAGATTACTTTTTAAACCCATTGTCATTTGTGAATATAACCTTGCCACCTATACAAGACATTGTCTTGTCCCTCATGCCACATAGGATTCACAACACAAAACAAGACAATAGGGTTGGAGATGCTCTGAAGTTGATTGTCTTGTTCTAGACAATGCACTTGACAATGTCTTCTCTTCCATGTCATCAATTATGAATAAAAAATATTAGAAAAAAGAAAGAAGATGAGTAGTTGTCTTTAAAGTTGCATTGGAAGTTGAAAAAAGTACGTTTTATTATCTTCTCAATACTTTTGCATTGGAGAGAGTTTTTCTATCTCATTGTCTTTTGAGATATAATTTTGCCACATAAATAAAACATTGTCTTGTGGCTCATGCCACATAGGAGCCACCTAAGACTCACAACACTTAACAAGACAATAGGGTTGGAGATGCTCTTAGAGGGCAACCATCCTGACATGTTGTTGATGCCTAGTCACAAACGACAAGTGGCTATGGTCCTTGAGCTGAATTCATGTGCTACACTGACACAGACACAGATGGACAATGTGTTGGGAAAGAATCTCAGAAACCTTTCTCTCAAATCAGAAAGTCCTGCGAGAGAACCGAACAAAAACACACAAACCAAAAAACGCCAACACAAATCGCAGACACAGAGAGTTTTACATGAAAATTTTTTGCAAAAAAAACCATGGGACGTTCGGAGTTCAACCCTAAAGAACCTTCACTAATGGAATAAAGAGAATACATCCACTACAATCTCCTCCCGATCCAAACGGATCACCACAACTACTGTAATAGAAATAGATTACACCACGAAGAAAGAAGACAATGACAAATTAGCCTAAATTAATCTCCTTCTCTGAAACGACTTTCAATCCTTCTTTCTCCTTCCCAAAGTTGCACAAGCACTCTTGCCTCATTTTTCTCTCTTGTTGCATGAGATTAGGGTTAGAAAAAAAAAATCTAATATATACCCCTAATTCCGTAGCTAAACCTGGACTATAGGATACGATCTAACGGTGTATAGAACACCCCAAATTTTACTTGGTCAGTGTCTGCGAGTAAAAATAAACTACAACAAATAGAAGCTCCAGGACCGAGTTCGGACCGAACTTGGCCTGGAGAACCGAGTTTGGTCTGAACTCAGATGTCCCCTGGGTAGCTCTTCTGGCTCCCTATCTTCTTCGAACTCCCGAATGGCCCCCGTCGCCTCCCTAAGCTTCTCTGACACACGGATGACACTCATCGCACTCCGGGATGTTCTCCACATAGGTTGGAAATCCCATCCACCCTAGTACTCAAACTTTTCCCTTGGAAGAACTTTTGTGAACATGTCTGGTCCGTTGTCATCTGTATGAATCTTCTCAAGCGGTGCATCCTTCTTCTCAACCACATCCCGTATCCAATGATACCGAGTCTCAATGTGCTTGGACCGACTATGAAGTGTCTGGTTCTTCACAAAGAAAATGGCGCTCTGGCTATCGCAAAGCAAAGTATATTGCTCTTATTTTAGTTCCACTTCCTGCAACAGCTTCTTCATCCACAGTAACTCATTGCAAGCCTCCGTCGTCGTAATGTACTCTGCCTCTGTCGTCGACAAAGCAACACACTTCTGCAATTGTGACTGCCATGATAACGCTTCACCAGCAAGCATCATCATATAGCCCAAAGTCGATCGTCTCGTGTCTACATCTCTAGCCATATCAGCGTTAGTATACACGACCAACTTCGGCTTGTCACCACCAAAGAAAAGTCTCCAATCGGTAGTCCCTGAAGCACTACTAAAATATCATCCACTACAAGAAAAATGATCATTTACGGCGCACAATTTACGGCATGCATTGCCTGTGCGCCGTAAATGACACTCTTTTACAGCATGCAATTCTGCGTGCCATAAAAGAGTCAATTTTTGTGTTTTTGACGGCGTGTTTTACCTGCATGCCGTAATTGCAAACGCATTTACGGCACGTATTTTTCTGCGCCGTGAATGGTAACTTAATTACGGCATTCGTTTTTGCATGCCTTAAATGTTAAGTTATTTACGGCATGCGTTCTTGTGCGCCGTGAATGAGATCTCAATTACGGCGTTCCTCAGCACGCCGTGAATGATGTTTTATTTAAGGCATGCGTTTACGCGCCGTAATTGACAGCTTTTTTTACCCAGCACGATGTTAAGATTAAGAATAACTTATTTACGACATCTTTTTTTCCATTTTGACATGATGTTAAGATTAAGAATAACTTATTTAATCTATACACTACACCAAAACATAGTTTTTCTAACACATAGTTTTTTCAAATCCTAACGGTTTTTTACCGTTATAACTTTCTAACGATAGAAAACCGTTAGAAAATAATAAAAACCGTTAGTATAAATATAAAATAACAAACTTTAAAATCGATAAGGCCTAATATTTTTTTCCAAGGGTTATAAGTGTTAAGAAAATCTATTTTATGTCATGTGTCCTTCACATGATATTTACAGTTACAAATGTGTTATTCACGGAGTAAGATTTTACTTCCCCACTTATATCTCCCTCGAGCGTCCTCTCCCCCCTCCATCGTCGTCTAATGGCTCCCGTCCCCACCACTATCCTCCTCCTCCTCCTCCTCCTCCTCCGTCGTCACCAAGTCAGCCCTAAATCGAATCCTCCATCGCCTCCTCATCGGGACCTCTCCCCCCTCATTTGTCGTAGTCCTCTCTCGCGAGTTCCTCCGTCACCGTCTCCTGCAAGGTCCCCCACCGCGGAGAGGTCAACCAGGCCGAAGTCCCAATCCCATTAAAAAAAACCATTGCGACCACGGTCCATCCCCCATCTCCCCAAACCCTAGAATCTCCTCCTCCTCCACAACTCTTCGTCGATGGCCTCCTATGCTCATTCCCCCAAACCCTAGCCGGCCTGAGGAGCTTCTGCGGCTCGAACAAGACCTCCCTTCTTTGTCCCTCCACTACTACAAAAATCGTTAACAATGACACTTTATAGATGACACTCATCTCGAAATGTCATTAATGATATATTTAATGTCGGCTCATTAGATGATCATCATTAATAACTTTACCAATGACATTAAAAATAATAAGGTCATAATAGGTACTATAAGATGACAACTAAAAAGATAAGGGTCATAAAAAAATTATGGATGTCATCTTTTGTGTATGAAAAAAAAAATTATTTCAAAACATAATAATGTCATAAAAACTTTATCAATGATATTAAAAAAATAATATCATAAGTACCATTCCATGTAGTTGAAGTCTCATTTGCGGCAGGCACGCATTATTTGTACGCTGTAATTGTTTTCATCTGAAAACTTTTTCATCAATGTTTTCCCTCTTATGTTTTCATTTAAGTTTTTATTTCCCCCCCCTAAGAATTTGAACTGTATGTACTTATTATATATTATAGAGGAAGATAGAGAATTGACTCGTTACTCTGATCCCATAAGGCCATCTCCAACCCATATCCTCAAAAACCTAATTGAGGATTTATCCTAAAAAATTTGCTCCAACCCATCCTCAAATTGAGGATGAATCCTCAAAATTTTTGAGGATAGGAGTCTCTATCCTCAAATTTGAGGAGAGAATAAAAATCCTCAAATTTGAGGATCCATTATTCATAACAATTTTGCCCTCCAAGATGTACCTAATTACTAGTATATCCTACATATGTTAAACACTAAACTTAATTAACTTAACATATTTAATTATAAATAATATAATAATAATACTATTAAAATATTCTTGTTGAGATCTTCAAATAGAATCTAGTATTGAATATATTTATTAGTTGTTTTTATTAGATTATTTGATTAATAAAATAATATTTGAACAATTTGGCAAAAGTTTATAGAATAACAACAAACTTCTTAAAATTAAAATATATTGACTTAAAAAAACATAAATAAGTACATCAAAATTTAAAATATCGAAACCGACAACATTGAAATTAAAAGTCTACACGTTATAATAACATTGAAATTAAAAATGCTTAAAGAAATACAACAACATTGAAATTAAAAGCTAATCTCGGTAATATTACTAATAATATAACGTTAATGTATTTGATTATATTAAATGGTTGTGAAGAAATAAATTTATTTAGAAATAAATAATGGTTGTTTATCATTTGAGGATTGATTGGTTGGAGAAGGAAAATTTTGAGGATAGCATCATAGAGGAATATTCCTTGTTGAGTCCTCAAATTGAGGAAATTTTTGAGGATGGGTTGGAGATGGCCTAAGGGAGAGGGGCTTCTTTTCGTTAGGAGTAGCAGCTTGCCACCGACGGCGTACGGATCCGATGCTGGGCAGAGGGTTCTTGGCTGGGCTCCCAGGCACGGAGGCTTCACCATCGACGGCGAGTGGGGGTTCTGCGGTCATCGTGGAGGCATGAACGGGAAGATGGGGCAGATCCGGGCATCGCTGGCAAGCCTGATGGCTCGGAAGTGGTGGATGAGCGGACCACAGCTCCAGCATTCTCGTAGGCGACAGTCAGACGGTCTGCAGTAGAGGTGTCGACGGCGACAAGATGCTTCTCTAGTGGATGATCCGAGCACTGAAAGCCCGCGATGGCGTCGACTACGAGCTCTGGCGATGGAGTGTAGTGGCTGAGGCGATTGTAGTCGTAATCACTATAGACCTCCCGGCGGTGGCAACGGCTGTCGCTGGTGATCCGGTGTAGCTTTGGCACTGGTCGAACAGTACTCGGCTATCGGTGGTGTCGATACTGATGCGGCGTTGCACGAGTGGAAGAATCGGTTGGCCGACGATTCACGTTACCAGGGACATCCACAAGGGGGTCACCAAGGTCGGGGACCTCAGGTTTAGGGTGCTCGACTCGGCTGGGCTCAAGGGGGATGCCGCCTCTGACACCATCCTTAGCCTCACCACCGCGATGACCTGGAACGTCCTCGCCAGGTCCAAGTTTGCCATCTTCTTGATCGATGTCAGGTTCGCTTCTCGGCTTCTCAGAATTTGGAGGAAAAATTTGCTAGCTTGATATATTTAAATGTTGAGAACCAAACTATGAGTCAGGAAAACTATAAAGTAGAGTTGAAATGTTCGTGTTGGTGTCTTGTTCGTGTCTATGCGGAACAGTGAAAGAACTCACATGCAAAAAAGGGTTCTTTTTATGCCCACCTGGTGTTTGACGAAATACTCCAATGGAATTTGTCAATCACTTGGTGAAGTATACTTGGTAAGCATTGGATGTATGTTTTTTCCTTGCTAGATATGGCATGCTTATGGTTTTTCATTGCATGAATCCACAATGGTTGTCATTCTTTGACCATGCAGGAGGATTTTAAGAACAAAGTTTACTTGGAAAGAGTTTTAAAGTGTGGCAAGCTGGTGTTTTTGGGCTTTGCAAGTTCTAACTAATCAAGTCTGACCTTTATATGATTTAATATCAGTTCTTGTATCCTGGTTCTGTTTGAAGTACCCAAACATTGTCTTTTGAGCTTTGGCTTTGTCGGCCCCATTCTCTACTTTGACTATATTACTCCTGAAAAGGGATATATTACAGTGTGGTCACTAAGGATTTGAAAGAATATATCCCCATGTCATGTTCTAATTAAGTTATTTTATGGCATTAATTACCATTACTTGTTCGTTTATATTTGTTTGTAGGATGCTAGTGAGATATGCTAAGAACTATTAGAGATTCGTGGTTGAGGTCAACAAGGTTGCCTCTCAGCCAAATGGACTCAGCCTCTCGAGATCAACCTGGTAGCCCATTTTTTCTTCCACATCTTATTATTTTAATCCTTTGATTGTTATTTCTTATTTATTTTGACTACATACAACTGCAATGTCATATTTGTAGCTTTCTCTACCTTTTGTCGATTGATATGTTCCTAAAGTAACTATAGATTTTATACTGACCCCAATTACAATTGCAATGTCATATTTCTTAATTATGTTGTGGTATTTGTGCATCTTTATGAATGTGTTATTCATCTTATCACCCACTAATTTTCTTTTAACTTGGTATTATTACTATTATATTCGTTTGATGGGCCGTAAGGCATCTCATGTGGCTTTGGAATGTACACTTCACTCACATAGTTTGGTTAGACTTCCCATTCAAGTTGTAGTTTTTCATATTTTTTAGCATTATCTTTCTGATGCATTAACTTCAAACTTTGAATTGTTATGTTTATTTGTTCTCAGGTCTTCCCAGGTGAAGAGGTGTTCGCATCAAAACTTACCCTTTTTGATATTACTAAACAAATATGTGATACATCCAAGCTAGGTTGAACAAGTGTCAAGGGGCTGCTCTATTTATATTACTGACTACACTATTAATATCTTAGACACTAATTGTTGATGGCACAGACTTGAACCTTGATCTTGATGATTGGCAACATGGATTCTTAGTTAGGTGGCAGTCTGTGTGGTAAATTTGCATTTACCTTTCTTTATTTTTTTAATTCCTGAGCTCTTACAAGTCTGTGTGGTAATATTTTGTTCTTTTGGAGGATTATTTAAGTGATTGACCTGAGCCTTCATTATTGATATATCTTGAACTTTTTTGAAATTGCCTTTGGTATCTATGTGCCACCACATCAGAATTGGCCCAAATTGTTTGCAGCTTATTGTGGTACTCAGTACAAATTAAAGCAAGCATAGGCATGTTAGAGTTTTGTATGATTCCTCTGTAATCATGAAAGAAAAGGTGTTAGGCCTTTTCTTCCCCTGCCTTTTGTTGTTTTCGGATGATGCTTATCCTGTTGAAGGAGCACGATTTTGGGAAGCTTCCTTTGGGTCTGAAACTATTGTCGAACTCTGTGTACTTCAAAATCAAGGGTGTAAAAAGTTTGAACCCTGCCGAGACTTGACTGTGTAGTACAGGTGACTGGCACTGCCACCATTTCCTAACTTCCCCTCAGATGGAAGCCTACAGTAAGATCGATAAAGGTTACTTCCATCGGCACACTTATTTGGGAAATCAGCACTGTTTAGGCTGGTTTTCTCATCGGTAGCCACTCTAGAGTGTCGGAGATTAATATGCATAAGAATCTTGATTCCCCTCAAATTGAGAGAGAGATATATGCTTCATTAAACCATCTATGTTGTCATTTATCTGCATAAGTTTGGTAGACTAGTTACAGTGGCATCTATGTTGCATAGACAACATGTCTGTGCCATGTCCTACATGACACTACTGGACACATCACCAATTTATGTTGTTTCCATGATTCTGATTATAGCATATACACATGTATCTTGATCTACCAGAAATCATTAGGTACGTACTTCTAGTGTTTGACCTCCAACAGTTGATGAACAAATATAACTATACATTTGTTTAATGATCTTTCGGTAATACATGCCCTTTCAATGTGGTCTTTTAATATTGCTAATTTAAACTTTATATCCATGGCAGACTCAGCCGACAGAGTCTAGCTTGTTTCATATCCTCGATTAATGTACATATTTTTGGCTTATCATTGCTGTTGCAATTGGATTGCATTTTAACTTTCCCTGCTATACAAGGTAACCTTCATAAAGTTCATTGCTGCTTTTTCTTAGCAGGAGTAAGTTGGAATTTTCTGTTCTGTTGGAGAATTTAAATGAGCTCCTATACCTGAATGCAAAAGTTTCAATATGGACAAGTGAGACTCATCTTGAATTTATTTATTAAATCCTTGACAGAAAAGTTATCCATCAACAGCTGATTTTTATTTATTTGTGCGCATATTACCAATTTCAATATGGACGGAATGGGACGATTGACTGAGCAATGGTTGTGATTATGCATACATTAATTTGTGCCCATAATACTCATTTATTTATGTACATTTTTTTATTGTTGTGTTTATATATACATCAAATTGGATATAATGAACTAAAACACATTTTATGTTTGTGCAGGTTATCAATCAATTAAAATATTTGGATTTTGTGTTTGAAGCTTCACCTCTGCAACCATTTGAGCCGAAATTTGTCATAGAAGACAATTTACATTTTTTTCCCCAAAGTAGGACAAATTATGAAACAAGCTCAATTTGTATTGAAATATTGTATTGTTCTTATAATTCAGTACTAAAATACTTTTGTAGTTCATGAAACAATATGGCATGATACTTTGGCATGGCCTTTTGTTTGCTATTAATGTATTTTGGCTATTGAATCCGATTATTTTTATGATATCACGTGTCTGGGTTCTTTTGAATTACGTTTCACTTTTGTAGTTTGATTGAGATTATATGCCAGTGATCAACTATTTCTTTAACTTATGTTTGTTATGTTATATACTTTGTTTACCATTGATATCCTTGCTTAAATAAATAGGCCGGATTGGTATGGAAATAATAATAATAATAATAATAATAATAATAATAATAATAATAATAATAATAATAATAATAATAATAATAATAATAATAAAAATAAATTATTATTATTATTATTATTATTATTATTAGATAAAAATAATTCATAAAATATTATTTACAGCACGCTACCTATGTCATAAATGGCAAATATCAAAAATATCTTTTACGGCATCAAAATGTATGCTATATTTGATCATGTGCGAATAACTATTACGGTGTGCATCTGTACGCCGTATTTGACCCAGCACGAATATCTATTACGACGCACACATGTATGCCGTAAAAGAGCAATTACGGCACACGAAATATGCCGTAAATGGTTGTCGAAATTCAGTAAAAAATATCTATTACGGCGCGCACATGTATGCCATGAAAGGGCAATTACGGCACACACAATATGCCGTAAATGGTCGTCGAGATTCTTTAAAAAAGACATTTACGGCGTTAATATGTTTACATTTACGGCATTCAAAATGCGCCGTAAATAATAGCTCATTTACGGCATGAGCTTTTACGGCACCAAAATGTATGCCGTAAAAGCTCATTTACGGCGCGTTTCGCGTGCCGTAAATGATCGGTATTCTTGTAGTGATCTAATAGCGACGTAATTTAGCGACGGCAAAAAATGACGTCGCTAGTTTTGTAATTTAGCGACAGCTTTATAAACATGTCGCAAAACGTCGCTGCCTAGCGACGTTCCGCGACAGGAGTTTACTACGTCGCTGAATTACGACGTTCGGCGACATATTATTAGCATACGTCGCCATTTTTGCGATGTTTAGCGACGTCAACACGTAACGTCGCTAAGTTTTTTTTTACTTAGGGCACACCGTTTCCTTCTTTCCCCCTCACTCTCACTCGAAAATTTTAATTTCCCCCCACCCCCCCCGGTGACTCCCTCCCCCTCTGTCAGTGCCCTCCCCCCCGGCGACCGCCTCCCCCCTGGCGACTCCCTCCCCCTCCGGCGAGCTCCTCCTCCTCGAGATCCTCCTCCTCGAGCTCCTCCTCCCCCAATCCGAGCTCCTCCTCCTCTTCCTCAGGTAAACCCTAACCTAACTCCTCTCCTTCCTCCTCCTCCTCTCCCACGGACACACACACACATGGACACACGGACACACATCGTGTCCCCAAAGACTCTGGTGGTGCACGCATATATCGATGGGGCAGCGTCCGTGTCTGCGTCAGAGACTCTGGTGGTGTCTACGTCGAGGGGCGTAGGGTGGCATATGAGTCAAGTGTGTATGGGCGGTCGGGAGCCTCAGGAAATGAAGGTGGCGCCAATCGGAATTTTTAGGGGACGAGAGAAATTTTGAGTTTGGGGTAGGGGAATTTTTTTTGGATGAAATGAAAAAAAAAATCTGTTCTACCAATATATATCACGATTCGCAACGACGAAACAGGTCCTTCGCTAAGATGTCACTAGATATTTAGCGACGAAACAACAACAATATAGCAACAACGATTTTTTAGTGGTTGTCGATAATCATTTGATGTACCGTCGCTACGTAGGGATTGAACAACTTTCGTTACTAGTCGAGATGTTGATTTGACATATTTTTGTAGTGGTGTTGCTACTACACTATTATTATTATTATTATTATTACTATTATTATTAAGAGTACAGGTTATTGTATATTTGGGGTCATTTTAAATGAAAATTAAACTGATTAAATCAAGATCACTCATTGAATCAAATCCAAACCTTTCAAAGTGATATGCAGATTTTTAAAACACATCCATATCAAACTATCCAAGTAGACGGTAATTTTATATCAAAATTTTCTCGAGTTTATACGATAACATATAATTATGCTAGTATCTTGAGGGTATCAAGATAATAGGATATTAGGATATGGGCTAGAAGTTAGTACCCTAAGTTAGTACCCTAAGTTAGTATCTTGGCTAGAATTTGGTATCCTAGGATAGTTAGATATCCTAGTATCTTAAGAGTGTCTTAGATTAGTCTATGGTAATAGGATACCCTATAGGGGGGAGGGGGCAGGGGTAGGGGGGAGGGGGCAGGGGACAGGACCCTAACCCTATTTCGGACACGACTCTGTGACACAGGACATAGGACACAGGACACAAGACACACACACACAATACATACATATATACTTATATATATATAAATACACATATCTACATATATGCATGTATATATATACTCACACACTTACATACACACAGAAATACATATATAAATATATATGTATACAATGTATATACACACAAATACACATATATATACAATCAAAAATTCATTTGAAATTCATTTTAAGAATCTGAAATGTTGACGATATATACCCAAGGTTCACAATATCGGTATCGGAATCGGTATCGGACTATTCCTATGAGTATTGGTATCGGCGATATTGGTAGTATCGGCGGTATCGTATCGGAGTATCGGACTTTGGTATCGAAAAACAAATAATTATTAATAAATTATTTACATTTAAAAACATATATTTTATACATTTAGGCATAATTTTAAGTATTTCAACGTTATTTCTTAGTAGTTTTGAAATTATATGAAATAGTAGTCACCCTTACCGATTGGTTTTGCCGAATTAACCGGAACAAAGACCCCCAATGTCGGTATCGGTCAATATTTGGTATCGGTCGGTATCGGATCGGAACACGCCAAACCGTATCGGTATCGGCCGTATCGGATCGGTATCGGCCGATACTTTAAACCATGTATATACCATGGTTTTGCCTTTTAGTTGCAGGAATATGAGAGGTTGACATTGTCACGACCCGCACCCGCTTTTCGGATACGAGACGTGTCCAAGCCAGCCTACGCCGCAGAGTCGGCGGTAGAACGCTGTCAAGCCCGCAAGAAATAATATGCTCAAAACATCACATTTGCTGCTCATTCACATTTCTAAGTTTATTACAACAGTTACAACATTTATATTTAAAGAAAAATACAAGTTTTATAATTAATGAAATTGAGTACAACTGCTATCTATTTCTAGGTTGTCCTCAGCATACCCATGTCTTCCCAATGATAAGAGTGATCGCGGCTAAACCTGTAAAATGTTGGTTTTCAGTCAGAAATGGAACAAGTACACAAACCGACGGCAATACAAAACACAATAGAATTAACAAGACATGAAAATAGCATATGAGATATGAAAGCTGTAAGAAAACTGATGACATAGCACGATAGAGAAGTAAACAAGGAAAAATAATAAAAGACATCTATCTAGGTGGTGTGAAATATCTGTTTCGACATGTGAACGGCTAGGGGGTAAATCCGGCACACTGCACGTGTTGTGCGCAGCGGCTATTATTCAAGAATAGACTCATGGGATAGTTCTGGGTAGTTCACATGTTTACTAAGATATTTTCCCTCCCGACTACTCCGTGTGACGAGCGTGTCAACAAGCAACAAGATATATATATATAGACATGAAATGAAAAGACTACTATGAATCGGAAAACAATCAGAAAGTGCACTTGCCTGAGGTCCTTAGCTGGAGAAACCAATACTATACCACACAATGAGCCACAATCAATCTACACATGCAGAAGTCTCCGGATGCTGAAACAAACAGTACCAACGTTCTCAGAATAGTCAAATTAGCTAGAATTGTCTGTCCTTAAGTCCAATTCTGGATACAGGGGCAAAATGGTAATTTTGGGCAAAAATGATGTCCGCCGTTGGATCCGCTTTGTACCGAAAAGCATGCCAGAGTCAACAGTCTCTAAAGTCATCAAACTATATGTCTACGAATCCAGTTTTCTGATACGAACCCAACCGTATGTCCAGAGTTGGATTCCGGTGGACCGTGCACAAAATTGCTCGTCGATTGGGACCGTGGGGCCCGTAAAACGACAATTTTACCAACGGTCTCAGAATCGGACCAAACTTGGCATACAGGACCAGAAAAACGATACGGTTCTGTTGGCGTAAGTTTCTTCTCGATCTGACGAGCGTGCACAAAGTAATTAGAAAATTTACAAAGTGCACGATACGGTAAATTTTGACGGATACGCATCAAATTCGTCGCGCACACGTGACCAATTTGAATTCCGTCAAAGCCCACACGACCACGAAGCCGTTACGCAGCTTTCGATGCTTACGGTTCGCGACCACGTCGCCCGGTTTGGCGGGATGCACGTCGTGTGGAACAATTTTCTAGTTTTTAAAACAGGTTTTCGGTCAACTTCGGGATTCGATTTCTCAACACACAGTCGATGATTTCCAAATCCACAAGAAAGGTCGTGAAGTCCTATATGTTGTCTGTAACTTCCTTTAATTAGTTTTCTGAAAACCCTAATATACAGATCATAAAATATCTTCCAAGTTGGGTCTTTGGGACGGGTTCCTGTCCTATTTTGGACAGATTTTTCTGTCGACTTCACGTCGATTTATCGGACAATCTGGTTCGCGTAACCTAAAACTAATTAGAGGAGGTTGAAGTCGGTTAGGTTTAGATCGTACCTGAAGAATCGATTCATCACGAGGATGAGCGTGTACGACGCAACCTCGGCACGAAGTGGAGCGTTCGGCCATTACTACTGCTGCTGCCAACTGCGCTGTTACGCGCGACTGTGCGTTCCGACGCCTCCGGCGACCCGCACGGCAGCGCACGGTGGTCCAAGGCGGCGTGGTGGTGCGCCAGGTCGGGGCTGCAACATGGGGTTTAGGGTTTTGTAGTGTTCGATCTCTCCCTATCTCTCTTATAAACTTCGCGTGCGTGTGTGTAACGGGAGGGGGTCGGGTCCGCTGGGTTTAAGCCCTGGGTTGATGTGGGGATTTCAATGTCTGGGCTTGGTAGCTCGGGCCTTTGGGCCAGTTAAGGTCGGCTGTGGGGAATTTCCTCCTTTTGGTTTTTAATAACTATTTGTATTATCTAAACCATACATATATATACATAACCACAAATATATATATACCTACATATATATATATATATATATATATATATATATATATATATATATATATATATATATATATATATATATATATTCTCTTGTTTATACAAAATCTAATGATACCCTTATTAGCTATTCCTATAATGCAATTGTAAAATATCATTTTAAGTAATAATTATGTATAGATGGGATACCACTATTATTCCAATTTAAACGAAATAACCATTATAAACAATAATAAAATAATGAGGATAAAAAAATAAGGCAATGAGATAATAGGGTTCATACTAATGTGTACAGTAAAATCCTACTGCACAAAAATACTGTAAAGGAATAGTTATCACATTCCCAAGGTTAAATATTCAATCAAAATAATTGAATATTGATAATATATATATAACAAATACACTCAATCATATATTTATATATACATACACACATATATATGGTATAAAATCCTAGCAACCTAGAAATACCTCACAAAAGAATATTTATCCTATTATAAAATAATTAACAATTTAATATCAATAATACATATTATATAGGTACCTTTATATAACCTATGTGTCGCAACATATTTACTAGCCCACTAAATAAAATAAGAAAATATTTCAAATTCTCTTGTTTATACAAAATCTAATGATACCCTTATTAGCTATTCCTATAATGCAATTGTAAAATATCATTTTAAGTAATAATTATGTATAGATGGGATACCACTATTATTCCAATTTAAACGAAATAACCATTATAAACAATAATAAAATAATGAGGATAAAAAAATAAGGCAATGAGATAATAGGGTTCATACTAATGTGTACAGTAAAATCCTACTGCACAAAAATACTGTAAAGGAATATTTATCACATTCCCAAGGTTAAATATTCAATCAAAATAATTGAATATTGATAATATATATATAACAAATACACTCAATCATATATTTATATATACATACACACATATATATGGTATAAAATCCTAGCAACCTAGAAATACCTCACAAAAGAATATTTATCCTATTATAAAATAATTAACAATTTAATATCAATAATACATATTATATAGGTACCTTTATATAACCTATGTGTCGCAACATATTTACTAGCCCACTAAATAAAATAAGAAAATATTTCAAAATTTCTGGGAAGGGAAGCTACAAATCTACCCACCTTAAAATAATTTCGTCCTCGAAATTCTAACTCATAAACATGCCAAAATGCAAGCATAAAAAAAAATTTAAAAGATAAATCCACTATTACCAAAATATCCTTTAATTTCTCAGAACTATTTATATCTTCCTCCTAGCCATTTCGTGACTACGAATCATCGAGGACTTCTACCCACCTTTGGATACACTACTCCCTCAATAGTATGTCCCTAAAACTTTATAATCTTCCAATTACTTGCTAAAATGGACATCTACTGCTTTTGGCCTCTATAATCCTCTCCTATCTATTAAATACCCAAAATCTAATAAACAACAAATTTACACAAGTAGCTAAGAAATATTGATAAACTCTAGTAAGCACGACTATTCGTCGCTCCGAAGTAGGGAGAACAGGAAGATAAGGCAGAATAATCGAGAGCTACTGCAAAGTTTCAAGAGCAGTAGAAGTATCCAACGATACAGCTAAAAAAAATGTTTACGAACCACTGACTTATTTGCTAGATTGGGCTACTCCAGTTCAGTCACTTGTTAAATCAAGAACCCTTCGTTACTTAGAGTGGCCTGCAGTCCGTGCACTACAGAAGTCTCATTCTCAAAATTCTAATTCAAACAAGGTTCCATAATAGAACAGAATTTGTGAAATCAAGAATGTGATCTTTCCGTGGTTATTTAAACACATGAGCAAGGGATATGATGCGACACAAGATTGTGTCGCGACTTCCAGGTAGATGGGATAATGGTAACGAAGGACATCACACTCTAAGGGATGGAGACTTCATAGTAGGTACAGGGACCTATTTCAAATAGTTCGGTTTTGTAATCCAATTTGGTGGTATGCTTGGATGGGTTCTCTATTTGACATCAGTCGCTGGTTGGATGAACCTTGAATCTCAATCTATATGGACTGAACAAGATTTCGAGATAAAACTATGTCTACTAGGCTAGGGTAACCTAGAGTAGGCTTTCACTCGAGTGGTTAAGCTAGTTGCCAGTCAGGTTGATTAGCTAAGTTCCTGAAGTTCAAAATGTGCCTTCGGTGACCTTTGTGTTTAAGTAGCATAGGAGGCCTCTATCAAGTGGCACACTAGTGGCATGTGCGTAATGGGCTTCGAGTAGATCACAACCATATATTGGGTCGAAGGAATGTGGTCGTGGTTAAGGCTCTAATGGAGATTGGAAAGTATACCGGTACTATGGTAAAGGTTATAACTAGTTCTTTTAACCTGAAAGTCGTACCCCAAAATAGAGTACAAGGGGATGGGTCTGAGTGGGACATGATATACCTAGATGAAGGTGGACTCGTCTAGATCTTGCATATAAAATTTGTTGGAAGGTATTAGCTGGTCTCGTGCTCCGAATATTAATGACACGATCGGGAACACAAAAATGATCTAAAGGGAAAGTGGGAGTCCATGGGGCACTAACTATCATCATAATGGAATTTACTCTAATCAATCGGTAATCTTCGTATCCCAAAATTTTTAGAAGGCTTACAGTCTACCCACCTTAGAAGTTAGGATATGGTTTTAGGAGTAATGAGGTTAGAAGGATTCCAAAGTCCGGATATTGTACCATGACTCTGGTCAATGAAGAATAAGACACAGCGTAATGGGATACGGTAGATATAAGTCAAGCCAAGGGTCATTCCTCAATTTCAGATGGCGAGAAGGTCCCAATAGTAGCTTGAAGGTCGAGAGGAGAACGAGTAACTCAAGACAAGGTTCCCGTCACAGGGCTGGCCGATGGTAGCTACACTTGCGTATATAACTATCATAGCCATGGGAATACTCTCTATCTATCAAATACGAGCGTTCGTCTTTCCGATTAGTGAAAGACAAAAGTAATAAGGAATTTAAGAAAGATGTCATCGAATACAATTACATAATTCAAGGGCAGATGTATACTTCAAAAGAAATTGTCAATACTGTCGCGGATGAGATCCTGGATACCTCTATATCTCAATCCACGCATGGTAATTAAATAAAGAGCGAACCAAATGTATCATGGTTGATCAGACCGTAATACAATGATTCTGATTAGACAATATATTAGCGGGCGTCCCCAATAAACATGTGTCTTGAATTAAGCTCGATAAAAGAGTAAGCTTGCAAAAACTAGGCTGTAATAGCAGCATTGGTCAAGAGGGTCAAAATATAAATATGCAAGATTTTTGAAATGAGGCACAAATGGTTCGAGTTTTGAGACAATCAAAACCTTTCCTGGTGTCATTGCTTATACAGTCAATCCATTATCTTCATATCCATAAGGCTTTGGTCGACTAAGGAGTTATGGACCTCTAAATTCTATATTCTAGGTAAACCTGTTAGTGTCAGCCAATTACCTTGTCAATGGATCACAAGGACCACGAAAGACTAGGTTGGGAGACACGCTATTCAACTGGCAGAACTTTCACTAGTTTTGGCTTTGGGTCTGTAATGACCCGCTCCGTCCTAGCGGAACGCCGATTCAAATGGCAAGTGCAACGACTCAAACGAGCCGTCGACCCGAAGAGTTGGATCGACCTGATGAAGAATCGATGTAAGGCTTACATTGGCCTTCAAGATGAATCCAGACTTAGACTTTCAAAGGCGCGCTCGGAGTATCGCTCGGCCGATGCGAACATCGCTAAGGTGGGTGGCTCCGATGAACCCGTCTTTGCTTATCCTAGACACATAACAATACGGACGCTATTGATAGAATCGCTAGGCGATAACACCGCGCGCATGCTAATAAATGAATGACTCAACGCACCTAGCTAAGGGAATAATCCCATCTTGCATGCTTGTATAGAATATGGAAAGGAACATGAAAAAATGTGAAAACTCTCACACCGCGCTCCATGCTCGTGCTAAGGCATAAGCTTGCATTTAAGTCCCTTACGCGTTCAACAATGAAACAATGAATGGTTTACAACAAAGAAACGGGAAGACTATCGACATAGTCGTTCCGAGTAGAGTATAGCAACATTGAAAGGCCACGGGACCGATGGGTCGCCAAGGCGACTCCCGTACAGGGAGTTGCAAAATGTATAAATGAATGAATGAATAAGTGAATGAATGAATCAATGAACAAACGGACAAGTGAAAGAAAGAAAAGATTGAATGAATAAAAGATAAGGAAGAAAAGGGATGGTTAGCGACAGGTATGACGGGCACGTGCAACGGGGCTCGCTACCCGTGCTGCACGGACGCCAACCTGGTCGATAACGCATTGTGGCTAAGGGTTAGCCTATGGCTCGGAGACAGCCGTTAAGTTAAAATGACAATAAAATACGAAATGGTCATGGACGGCTCGTGCACGAGCGAAAAGGGATTCCAAGGGCAGCGAGCGGCGATTTCGTGGCCGGCCTAGGCGGAATCATGGCCTACGGGCGGACAGAATGTGCGGGCTTGGGCACATAACCAAACGTAGGGCCGGTTATTCAATAGTCTATCAAGGTGTACCAGCCATCACGCTTGATAGATGAGAATGCCACAGGAGAAAATATCCAAAATGGCTGACATGCCAGCGACCGGTGCATATAGATTTAAGTGGGCTTTGCTGGTGGAAATCCACGTGCAAGTCCTTGCATTGAAATCAAAGTAGTCTAAGTTAACTGAACAAAGTGCCTTCTGAACAAGCTTGAATATAACACACCAGATAATCGAGAGTAGTTCGGCAAAGGAGTTAGAAAATACGCCTACGACGTGCTAGGACCCGAGGCAGGGTCACGCCCTTGAAGGAGCAGGTTTACATGAATTACGTTAAGTTATTTCATATAAATTATTGACTAACTTGGTTTACTTTGGACAGGGAAGGCCGGACGGTAAGTATGGATAAGTCATGCATATATTTCCATGCGACACTTGTATTCAGCAACACGAGATAGGCTATGAAATATGCCATGAAACTGATCCTAAGGCAAGATTAGAAAGACAATGAATGATAGAGATGCACAAAAGTAAATAGAACATGTTTGGTAATGATAGCATTGTGGGCGAGCTAGCCTCCCCACTAGTGCATAACAATGTACTGATAACCCCACAGTCTGCTTGCAGGAAGCAGGAAACATCAGCGGGTGCGGAGCTTTCCTCGAACGTGCTAAGACGCAGAGCTATCTCTGGAGCCTTGGAACGTTGCAAGGAGCTGGAGCACCATATACATGACATAATGTATCGAAACATCACCATGAATTATGTAGCAACCAGTTTCCCAAATGAGGGTAATTTTGAAATTTCGTGTTTATAATTATTTTAATAATGATATTTAATTCATGATATGATTTTTGGTGATTTTAAATTATTTTAAAATTAGTTAAATCAATGACTTGTGGTTTTGACGTTTTGCTAGTGAAACCCTAGAGACTGTTTGACCTAGAGCCTAACCATGTGATTATGATATTTTAATGTCATTTTTGGCCTAAGGATATTTTTTTGCATTTGACCTCTTTAAATTATTTTGATATTATTTTATTATTTATGATATTGTTTTGGGGTTATTTGAGTCGGGTTCGAATTTCAACTCAATCCGACTTGAAACGGGGACCCGGGGGTAGTTTGACTCTAGTGGGACCCACACACTAGTTAGGCATGGCCCACATGATATTAATTTTAGTCCACATGATAGAAATATTTTAGTTAGAGGTTAGACTAATTATTATGGATAAGGTTAGTGTGATTAGAGACTTTAGAATGACTAATTTAGCCCCAACCAATTAGCCCTTTCCTAATACTCATAGAATATGTTAGTGGGGGCATTTTGGACCTTACCATAATAGGAAAAATAGCCCCATATTGCCAGCCACTTTGGGAGAGGATAGGCTCAAGTTCATTTCATTATTCTCATCCACACTCTCTCTCTTGTTCCTTCCCAAATTCCTAGAGAGCAATCCCTAGCAATTTCTCCACCAAATCCTTCCATTTCGCCACCAAATCTTCTTCTTTCCTTCTCCATTCTAGCCAAGGAGGAAGCTACCCAAGTTTGGGAGGATTTGGAGCTCGTTCGTGTCCTTTTGGAATCTCTACGTGTCGGTGTCGCTCCGGGAAGGCTTTTCTTCGATTCGATCTACCGGGAGGTATAAATCCCTTCTCCTTTTCATTTCCTCATGCATATAGGTCTATTTTGAACCCATAGGAATGACCCCCATGGTTGTATCTCCATTTGTGTCCATTTCGTGTCCATTTGGAGGGCATAGGAGTGTCCTTTGTGTTGTGGTTGTGTCCATGTGGGAAAATCTCAAATTTGGACACACTATGTGTTGTTGTTATGTATGAATGAATTATTACATGTCTAATCTCATATTTTTGTATTGGAGATGTGTTCTATAGTGTCTCATATATATATATTAGTGTAGAGAGTGTGTTCTTGATATATTATGTTATATACTTGTGTTCTTTTGTCTCAAACTACCAAAATCCGTCATAATTTTTATCCACGTTTTTAATTTCAGCCCTAACTTAGAAATGTCATAACTTCTAGCTCAAAGCTCGGTTTAATCTCCCGTTTTTTTTTAAAAGAAGCGTATTGAAGTTAGCTTTCCAAAAACATGTATTAATAGGCCTAATTATTTCTGTAACTTTCTGGAGAATTATTTGAGTGTCAGCTGTACGAAAGACAAACGCGTTCTCGGTGTTTTCGCGATTCCGGCGGTTTCCGGAAACGAAAATGCGATCCGTTTGAAGTTTCGGAAAGCTAACACATAGATCTATAACATACTTCAATCCTAAATTTTAATTCATGCTGAGATGGTACAGTATTGATTATTAGTAGGAGTTACTATTCGGCATATGCATTTTGTGTACCCTTGTGTGTAATATAATGTTCTATTTGATTTTAACCCATGTTAATGTATATACATTATGTAATTAAATAGAGAATGCAAGCATGAGTAAATGGTTAAATAAATGATGTATGAGGTGTAAGTATCCTATCTAATGTAAGAATGTATAAGTATGGCTTGTAATGAATATGTAGGTTCCATAGTATGTAATGTATGGTGCATATAGTGGTGCAAGAGAATAAATGAATGATGAATGAATGCAAGCATGAATGTAATGTAATAATAGATATAATGTATGCAATATACAAGTTAATGAGATGTAATGTTCTATGTTAACACAAATCCTATATTACCTCATGTACCCCCTTACACTATGTTGATACTATCACACTTGACACATTGTTCACTTACACTTTGACACTCTTTGATATGTATACACTATGTATGCCCATTTAACCCTCACTTGCCCCTTTGCCATGTTCATATACATACACATAGCCTCTTAAATAAGTATTTATGAATATAGTTAACTTAGCTATGTATGTATATTATATATATGTTAGCATATTGTGTTGTAATATATAAGTTTATATAACCATTTGAAATGCCATGATTATAGACCTAATGTTGAATACCAATATATGCATGTGTATATATGTGTAGACATATATAGCTTAAAGTAATCGATTAACTAGTGTATATCCAATGTGAATTCTTGCCTATTTGAGTATTGAATAATTACATGCTATATAGAGTTGGGTGTATGTTGGATTGTATAGCCTTGTATTGATGTGTGCTTGCTAGGATAGTCTTGGTTAGGCCTAGTAAGACTTACTGGGTTAGGACATGACCTAGTTTGACCTAGTTTGACTAGTGCAGTTGACCAGAGTTGACCAAGGGTTGACTTTGGCCTAGTTTGACCTAGATTCATGTAGAATGCATTGTAGTGCTTTATATTACCCTTCTGGACATGTTGTGACTTGTGTTGTTCTAATTAGGAGCCAGATACCTCTCCTCGGACAGTATCTTTACCTTGGACATTCAGAAATCAGGCAAGTACATTCACTGATAGTTTTTGTCACGCCCCAGTACCGAAATACTGGGACGGACTAGGCCAGCTACTCCGTATGAGGTATAAAACGTCATACGGCGATCGTGGCTGTCAATCTTGATGGGTATCCTAGCATGCAAGCAGTCTATGGCCTAAATCTGATCTCATATCCACAGGCAATAATCAATGAAATAACTACAAGAGAGATAATCATATGGAAAGCAGGAAATACTCATATGATAATCAGAGAGTCTACAATAAGAAATAATGTAGATAAGAATACCTTCCCACTCAGTTCCCTCATGGTCAGGAACTGAAGCACGTCCTCCAAGTCAAGTCTGGAAGATCCACAGGGTCGGTCACAGGCAATCTGGGAACAATCCAGGGTTGGTCAGGCCAACCGTAGCAAGTACCAGAAAGGAAGGCTCAAGAACGGGCGAAGAAAACCAGCATGATATAATATATGACAGAAATAACATGTAAAAACAGTAAATAAGGTAAGGGATCGTGCGGTACCAACGCACGATAACAATCCAACAACTAAAAGTATTCTGGTCGTAACCTCGGTCGATAGCCTATCGTAGCACAATAACCAACCCAACAATCAAACAAGAACATGGGTTGGATCATGCACCACGATAGTCCATGTTCCTCAGTTATTCCCAAAAGTAACTCAACAATCATCACAATCATCCTAACATACACTAATGCCTGCATCGCTAACTGGAGATCGTAGTCTGTCATCGGGACAGTAATCCACCCCTACATCAAACAAGAACAAGGGAATGAAATACTGAGCCGAGACAGCGTTACGTACCAGCCAGCTTAGCAAACAGCAAGCCATACAATTTTAGGTGAATAAGCGGCCACTCAAATGCCTACGGCTGTCTATGTGGAGGTTGGGTTACCCCAACAATGCAATATAGGAATCCTCAGATCGTGCCGTATCCCGTAAGGGCTAGCGAGGCCAAATAACGCATAGCAGGTAGGTATGCACCGGTCCCTCGGAAGGCCACCGGGCTAAGCAGGAGTACATATAGTAGTCGAATACTGCCATATCCGTGGCGGCCAACCCCGATGCGCCAGGACGAGCCTGTGGCGGCCGGTAATGCACGATCTCGGGATTCCGTTCCCTCCCAATGCTTCTACCATTTTTAGTTGCCTAGATTAACCCTACATTTATCCGGAATCACATGCCGTGGTCACATGCTCATCCTCCTAGATGTCGTACCTCAGTACGAGAACGCTAAGTAAGAATCAACCTCGGCACCTATAGTCCTAGTTGTGATCCATCCTTAGTGTTATGCAACAAGCAAGCAAGCAATCCTAACCACGCTAAGACTATAGGCCAACTACCAGATACCCGTGCAGGTAATCATATAATATAGCGAGAATATCAAGATGGCATCGCAATGCCATATAATCATGGAAGTAGCACCTCAAAGTGCCAATAGACAAAGGGCACCGCAGTGCAAGGTCAGGGCCAGTACCTCACAGGGTAAGCTGGACTTATAGCACGGATACAGGTAGTCAGGTCTGGGACAAGGACAACTCTGTCAGTCACAAGAAGTCATCTGCCCACATCGTGGCATGGATATCAGGTCAAGTACAAGATCAGAACCTCTACTATAATAACATCTCAAGTATATATGGGAGCCTAGAGCTCCAATCATCCCGTCGGTCTATCCACCTGATCAATCTAGCAAGAGTCTCCCATCCATGATGGGGTGAATATCACGTCAATAAAGACAACCACCAAATACCAAGCTCATCCCCCTAACAATGCTAGGCCCTCAGACTCACAAGAATCCTCCTAGACAATGATCACAAGCCATTAGAAAACAAGCCCCTCAACTACCAAGACACAGTAATCAACCAGGTTCTCTAACTACCGGAATACACAAAGGTACCGGATTGGGCATTTGGGAAGTCGAGTAAAAATCATATAATAATACCCTCGATATCCTCCTCGTTCCGCAAGACACTCGCACCAGTATCAAAATCCAAAAGTCCTCAAAGACATATCTGATCAAATTAGACATCACCAAAGAACTAGCAACACTATCTAAGAATCCACTTAGTCTACCATAATCATTATCTCAATATCATATCTCCTCATAGTCAATCCTCGAATAAGATCATAATCCCAACACACGGGTCAACACTAATCAACGTCGTTGGAAGATGGCAAGGATTGTGTGAACCACTCTGGATCAGATCCACAACCCTTAAACCAAACAAGGACCAGGGTTGCAGACCCTCACCCGAGTAGAACCACTCTCCTTACACAATCCGGCGGACAGGACAGACAATGAGATAACAAACTAAACTAGAACACCATCTAAAGGAAGAATCACGAGTCAAGAGTCCAATGGGTGATACCGTCGAAAAGGCAAGGATTGCGTGAACCACTCTGGATCAGATCCACAACCCTTAAACCAAACAAGGACCAGGGTTGCAGACCCTCACCCGAGTAGAACCGCTCTTCTTACACAATCCGGCGGACGGGACAGATCAAGACGCTAGGCGACTAATCTAGTCGGGAGTCTACCTAGCAGGCAATGAGATCAGGGATACTATACCAAGAAGAACATGCATGAGTTCAGTCCCGCAAACCAAAGGAATGGCACTGCCCTATCCTTCGAACCAAATTCCCAACCGGGAATTCTGGAAAAATCCGGCAGTCTCCTTTGTATTCTGGACGGGAGCACCCTACGAATTGGGGCTAAAGTCCACTCGGTGCAACCCGCCGCGGAATCGCAGAATCGCAGACGGAGAACACTAAGTCTCAGCTACCAGCAGCACTACGATGCGTGCTGGAAACAAGTCGATAGCCGAGAAAACTAAGTCTCGGCCTCCAGTAGCACTACGATGCGTACTGGAAACCTCTCGAACCCGAGACCACTAAGTCCCGGTCTCCAGCAGCGCTACAATGCGTACTGGGCGCCAAGCCAACATGCATACTAATAAGATAACCGCCTCGCAGGGCGCACCACAACACATGTTCATAAATTCCTAACCCAAGCACAAACACCGCCACAAGAGTAGTTCGCCAAGCCGTACCCGACCGTGAGTCGGACACGGGGCATATGGGGACAATCCATACGTGTGAGTCGTGCTCGTGTCCTCGGAGGTGTGGATGACCCGTCCGAGTTGTCCGATACGGTCGTAAACCGGTATCGAACCAAGCTATCCTAAGTTATCATCATGGCAGTTCTACTACTAGGCTACACGAATCATGATTATACAATTTACAAGTACAAATTAATTAAATGCAATAAAATCCAGGAGAGAGGGCAAGAGCCGTCGATGAGCAAGGGATACTTGCCTAGAGGGCTCGGCTAGGTAAGCAAGTCTTCGGCGATCTGGATCCAAGCTAGCACGTCCATCGAGGTCCTCAGAACACATAATAAACAATCATTAGAATTAAATAATAAAATAATAGAATAATCACAAGAGATGGCAGAAGGCTATACCGTGCGGGTCCCGCAGGCAGCGCAGGGATCTGGTACGGAAACTGAGGCACGCAGACCGATACGGGCACGCAACCCGAGACGCGCACGTATATCGAGACGCGCACGAGAATCGAGATGACTCGAATATTGAGACGAATAAGAAACAGAAACGTGCACGTAAATCAAGACGTGCACGTAGATCGAGATGACACAGAGACCAATACAGTACGCCAATCGGAGCGAGCACGCAAACCGAGGCTACACAAGATACAATATTACGCACAAATCGATACGGCACGTAAATCGGTGCATGCACGTAAATCGAGGCGGCACGGGTCACAAGTTAGGCACAAGGGCCGAGACACGAGGATCGAGGCAACACACAAACCGAGGTGGCGCGGTGCCTGAGACAGCGCGGGGCTCGAGGCGTCCCGCTGCCCAAGGCAACACGCGAATCGAGGTAACACGAGAACCGAGACAGCACGTACACCAAGGTGTACGCGTATCGAGACGGCCCATAACCCGAGCAGCGCGGGGCCCAAAGCGTCCCGCTGCTCGAGGCGTGCACGGAGCTCGAGGGCTCGCTTCCCGAGACGTACGGGAAACGAGGGAACACGCAAGTCAAGCGTGCGTGCGGCCCGAGGAGAGCGCGACTCCCAAGGCTGCACACTGCTCGAGCAGCACGGGGCCCAAGGGCGACCCGCCACTTGAGGCTGGCGCGGCGCTCGCGGCGGGGCACGGCGGCTCACCGGACAGAAGGGAAGAGGGAGAGGAGGAGCAGATCCATGGAGGAGAAGTGCCGCCGGGGTCGGCCAGGCTCCGGCGGAGGGGAGGAGACAGAGAGGGGAGGCCGGAGGAGCTTACCGGGGTAGGTCGTCTCTCCGGCGGAGGAGACAGCGGCCACGGAGGGGGCGACGATGATGGTGGTGGCGCGGGTGGCTGAAGACGGGGGCGACCACGGCGAGGGAAGCGACGGCGACGATGGAGGCGGTCGCCATGGCGGTGGTGGCTGCGGCTGCAGTGGAGGAGATGGTGGAGACGATGGTGGCGCTGCTCAGAGCGGCCGGAGGTCGGCGGAGGCCGGGAGAAGAGAGGGAGACAGCGAGCGAGAGAGAGGGACGAGAGGCCGAGTGAGTGGGAGAGAGGAGAGTTGAGGGAGGAGAGAGAGGGCCGGGGGGGTGAGTGTGGTCGGGAGAGAGATGAGAGAGAGAGGAAGGAATTGGGGGTGGGGGTCGGCTGATCCAGCAAGTGAGAGAGGAGAGAGAGAAAAAGTAAAGAGAGAGGTGAGGGGGTTAGGTAGGGGGAGGAGAAAGAGATGATGTGAGGGAGTAAAATGACAAGAGAGAGGGGAAGTAGATATTTTGGAGGGTAGACTAGGATCATGAAATTAATTAATAACAAATAATTAATGAGGGCAAAATCACCTCCAATAAAATAATAAAAATTTCAAATACACCCAAAAAATTAAAATCCTCCAAAATACGAAATACAGTCGAAATACAGTCATATACCTATTTCTAAAATAGGGATATGACATCCTACCCACCTTACAAAAATTTCGTCCTCGAAATTTCGAAATCATGTATAAGATTTTCAAAACTAGTACATATAGGTACCATGAAAACTCTACCTACCTTACAGAAATCAAGTAATACAATAAGAAACGAACAAAATCTCAATATGAAAACATCAAAGAGAAAATGTCTAGCTACACAAATCAACTCATGAAGTAAATCCAAAACACCAAATAGGGCCTCGAAAATCAAAGCCCCATAAATCAAAACAAGTACGAAATATCGAAAACAATATCAAAAACCTGAAATCCCCACTGCATGAAAATCAACAAAATCATAAAATAAAGGATACATGTCTCAAACCGGCGACCGAAGTTCCTAATATCCGAAAATGTGTCATGATCTTTCCTTGCCACGCCATCCGGAATGGCTGCAAAAGATGCATCAGGACACTATAATCGAGCGGCTGCAACTTTCGTTACCACGCCGTTAAGGTATACTAGGGTCACCCGGTACTCTTGACAAATACCCAAAACGAATCAAATCCATAACCCAAACATCCGAATCACTAAAATCACAAAATCTCCAACAATATATCAAGTCCTAGAAAACCATCAAAATCCAAAATCCAGGTGAATCGTAACACACATCCAAAAATATTTTCAATAATAACCACAAGATAGCTTTTCTAGGAAAATACTCCATATCCGTAGAAAAATACTCCAAATCAAGAATCCTTATCAAAATATAATGTATAGCAAGTATATCTATAAACAAAATAATATCTGAAATAGATAGTCATGAGTCCGGAAATATCCCGAATCAAAGGAGCTGAATTTATACAAGAACATCCACTGGATACTCAACAAATGTTAAAATATCCAATCTCAGAGTCCAGATGGGATCTTCATTCCGCAGCAATCCAGCCAACGCTCGAAGAGGGCGATAATGATACTAAGTCAACACGAAGTCAACGCACGAAAGGGATAACAAGAAATCAACCAGGGTGAAACACCGGTCGAGAGTACAGAACCCAAGACAGATAATCAAGTAACCCAATGATGGAGATAAGATGACATCTCATCGGATAAAACGATCGACATGACCAACTATAGGATCACATCTATCAAACAAGGATCAGAGGTAGATAACAACAAATGAGACAGGGCAAAGCAAAATAGGTCCAGGTAGAGACGAGGACCAATTCACAAGTTCAAGGGAGCGAAGGGCAAGTGTAGCAAGTTAGAATCCCAAAAAATAGTGGACTGAGATCAACAATCATGTGATACCCAACAATATCTCAAAACGAGACCTGCATGGGCCACCACTAAAACCTTGTCACGCCCCAGTACCGAAATACTGGGACGGACTAGGCCAGCTACTCCGTATGAGGTATAAAACGTCATACGGCGATCGTGGCTGTCAATCTTGCTGGGTATCCTAGCATGCAAGCAGTCTATGGCCTAAATCTGATCTCATATCCACAGGCAATAATCAATGAAATAACTACAAGAGAGATAATCATATGGAAAGCAGGAAATACTCATATGATAATCAGAGAGTCTACAATAAAAAATAATATAGATAAGAATACCTTCCCACTCAGTTCCCTCATGGTCAGAAACTGAAGCACGTCCTCCAAGTCAAGTCTGGAAGATCCACAGGGTCGGTCACAGGCAATCTGGGAACAATCCAGGGTTGGTCAGGCCAACCATAGCAAGTACCAGAAAGGAAGGCTCAAGAACGGGCGAAGAAAACCAGCAGGATATAATATATGACAGAAATAACATATAAAAACAGTAAATAAGGTAAGGGATCGTGCGGTACCAACGCACGATAACAATCCAACAACTAAAAGTATTCTGGTCGTAACCTCGGTCGATAGCCTATCGTAGCACAATAACCAACCCAACAATCAAACAAGAACATGGGTTGGATCATGCACCACGATAGTCCATGTTCCTCAGTTATTCCCAAAAGTAACTCAACAATCATAACAATCATCATAACATACACTAATGCCTGCATCGCTAACTGGAGATCGTAGTCTGTCATCGGAACAGTAATCCACTCCTACATCAAACAAGAACAAGGGAATGAAATACTGAGCCGAGACAGCGTTACGCACTAGCCAGCTTAGCAAACAGCAAGCCATACAATTTTAGGTGAATAAGCGGCCACTCAAATGCCTACGGCTGTCTATGTGGAGGTTGGGTTACCCCAACAATACAATATAGGAATCCTCAGATCGTGCCATATCCCGCAAGGGCTAGCGAGGCCAAATAACGCATAGCAGGTAGGTATGCACCGGTCCCTCGGAAGGCCACCGGGCTAAGCAGGAGTACATATAGTAGTCGGATACTGCCATATCCGTGGCGGCCAACCCCGACGCGCCAGGACGAGCCTGTGGCGGCCGGTAATGCACGATCTCGGGATTCCGTTCCCTCCCAATGCTTCTACCATTTTTAGTTGCCTAGATTAACCCTACATTTATCCGGAATCATATGCCGTGGTCACATGCTCATCCTCCTAGATGTCGTACCTCAGTACGAGAACGCTAAGTAAGAATCAACCTCAGCACCTATAGTCCCAGTTATGATCCATCCTTAGTGTTATGCAACAAGTAAGCAAGCAATCCTAACCACGCTAAGACTATAGGCCAACTATCAGATACCCGTGCAGGTAATCATATAATATAGCGAGAATATCAAGATGGCATCGCAATGCCATATAATCATGGAAGTAGCACCTCAAAGTGCCAATAGACAAAGGGCACCGCAGTGCAAGGTCAGGGCCAGTACCTCACAGGGTAAGCTGGACTTATAGCACGGATACAGGTAGTCAGGTCTGGGACAAGAACAACTCTGTCAGTCACAAGAAGTCATCTGCCCACATCGTGGCATGGATATCAGGTCAAGTACAAGATCAGAACCTCTACTATAATAACATCTCAAGTATATATGGGAGCCTAGAGCTCCAATCATCCCGTCGGTCTATCCACCTGATCAATCTAGCAAGAGTCTCCCATCCATGATGGGGTGAATATCACGTCAATAAAGACAACCACCAAATACCAAGCTCATCCCCCTAACAATGCTAGGCCCTCAGACTCACAAGAATCCTCCTAGACAATGATCACAAGCCACTAGAAAACAAGCCCCTCAACTACCAAGACACAGTAATCAACCAGGTTCTCTAACTACCGGAATACACAAAGGTACCGGATTGGGCATTTGGGAAGTCGAGTAAAAATCATATAATAATACCCTCGATATCCTCCTCGTTCCGCAAGACACTCGCACCAGTATCAAAATCCAAAAGTCCTCAAAGACATATCTGATCAAATTAGACATCACCAAAGAACTAGCAACACTATCTAAGAATCCACTTAGTCTACCATAATCATTATCTCAATATCATATCTCCTCATAGTCAATCCTCGAATAAGATCATAATCCGAACACACGGGTCAACACTAATCAACGTCGTCGGAAGATGGCAAGGATTGTGTGAACCACTCTGGATCAGATCCACAACCCTTAAACCAAACAAGGACCAGGGTTGCAGACCCTCACCCGAGTAGAACCACTCTCCTTATACAATCCGGCGGACAGGACAGACAATGAGATAACAAACTAAACTAGAACACCATCTAAAGGAAGAATCATGAGTCAAGAGTCCAATGGGTGATACCGTCGAAAAGGCAAGGATTGCGTGAACCACTCTGTATCAGATCTACAACCCTTAAACCAAACAAGGACCAGGGTTGCAGACCCTCACCCGAGTAGAACCGCTCTCCTTACACAATTCGGCGGACGGGACAGATCAAGACGCTAGGCGACTAATCTAGTCGGGAGTCTACCTAGCAGGCAATGAGATCAGGGATACTATACCAAGAAGAACATGCATGAGTTCAGTCCCGTAAACCAAAGGAATGGCACTGCCCTATCCTTCGAACCAAATTCCCAACCGAGAATTCTGGAAAAATCCGGCAGAATCTCCTTTGTATTCTGGACGGGAGCACCCTACGAATTGGGGCTAAAGTCCACTCGGCGCAACCCGTCGCGGAATCGCAGAATCGCAGACGGAGAACACTAAGTCTCAGCTACCAGCAGCACTACGATGCGTACTGGAAACAAGTCGATAGCCGAGAACACTAAGTCTCGGCCTCCAGTAGCACTACGATGCGTACTGGAAACCTCTCGAACCCGAGACCACTAAGTCCCGGTCTCCAGCAGTGCTACAATGCATACTGGCGCCAAGCCAACATGCATACTAATAAGATAACCGCCTCGCAGGGTGCACCACAACACATGTCCATAAATTCCTAACCCAAGCACAAATACCGCCACAAGAGTAGTTCGCCAAGCCGTACCCGACCGTGAGTCGGACACGGGGCATATGGGGACAATCCATACGTGTGAGCCGTGCTCGTGTCCTCGGAGGTGTGGATGACCCGTCCGAGTTGTCCGATACGGTCGTAAACCGGTATCGAACCAAGCTATCCTAAGTTATCATCATGGCAGTTCTACTACTAGGCTACACTAATCATGATTATACAATTTACAAGTACAAATTAATTAAATGCAATAAAATCCAGGAGAGAGGGCAAGAGCCGTCGATGAGCAAGGGATACTTGCCTAGAGGGCTCGGCTAGGTAAGCAAGTCTTCGGCGATCTGGATCCAAGCTAGCACGTCCATCGAGGTCCTTAGAACACATAATAAACAATCATTAGAATTAAATAATAAAATAATAAAATAATCACAAGAGATGGCAGAAGGCTATACCATGCGGGTCCCGCAGGCAGCGCAGGGATCTTGCACGGAAACTGAGGCACGCAGACCGATACGGGCACGCAACCCGAGACGCACATGTATATCGAGACGCGCACAAGAATCGAGATGACTCGAATATTGAGACGAACAAGAAACAGAAACGTGCACGTAAATCAAGACGTGCACGTAGATCGAGACGACACAGAAACCAATGCAGCACGCCAATCGGAGTGAGCACGCAAACCGAGGCAATACAAGATACAATATTATACACAAATTGATACGGCACACAAATCGGTGCATGTACGTAAATCGAGGTGGCACGGGTCACAAGTTAGGCACAAAGGCCGAGACACGAGGATCGAGGCAACACACAAACCGAGGTGGCACGGTGCCCGAGACAGCACGGGGCTCGAGGCGTCCCACTGCCCAAGGCAACACGCGAATCGAGGTAACACGAGAACCGAGACAGCATGTACACCAAGGTGTACGCGTATCGAGACGGCACATAACCCGAGCAGCGCGGGGCCCAAAGCGTCCCGCTGCTCGAGGCGTGCACGGAGCTCGAGGGCTCGCTTCCCGAGACGTACGGGAAACGAGGGAACACGCAAGTCAAGCGTACGCGCGGCCCGAGGAGAGCGTGACTCCCAAGGCTGTACACTGCTCGAGCAGCGCGGGGCCCAAGGGCGACCCGCCACTCGAGGCTGGCGCGGCACTCGCGGCGGGGCACGGCGGCTCGCCGGACAGAAGGAAAGAGGGAGAGGAGGAGCAGATCCATGGAGGGGAAGTGCCGCCGGGGTCGGCCAGGCTCCGGCGGAGGGAAGGAGACAGAGAGGGGAGGCCGGAGGAGCTTACCGGGGTAGGTCGGCTCTCCGGCGGAGGAGACAGCGGCCACGGAGGAGATGGCGGCGCTGGCGGTGGCGGCCGCAGCGGAGGCCGGAGGGGGCGACGATGATGGTGGTGGCGCGGGTGGCTGAAGACGGGGGCGACCACGGCGAGGGAAGCGACGGCGACGATGGGGGCGATCGCCATGGCGGTGGTGGCGGCGGCTGCAGTGGAGGAGATGGTGGAGACGATGGTGGCGCTGCTCAGGGCGGCCGGAGGTCGGCGGAGGCCGGGAGAAGAGAGGGAGACAGCGAGCGAGAGAGAGGGACGAGAGGCCGAGTGAGCGGGAGAGAAGAGAGTTGAGGGAGGAGAGAGAGGGCCGGGAGGGGTTGAGTGTGGTCGGGAGAGAGATAAGAGAGAGATGAAGGAATTGGGGGTGGGGGTCAGCTGATCCAGCAAGTGAGAGGGGAGAGAGAGGAAGAGTAAAGAGAGAGGTGAGGGGGTTAGGTAGGGGGAGGAGAGAGAGATGATGTAAGGGAGTGAAATGACAAGAGAGAGGGAGAGTAGATATTTTGGAGGGTAGACTAGGATCATAAAATTAATTAATAACAAATAATTAATGAGGGCAAAATCACCTCCAATAAAATAATAAAAATTTCAAATACACCCCAAAAATTAAAATCCTCCAAAATACGAAATACAGTCGAAATACAGTCATATACCTATTTCTAAAATAGGGATATGACAGTTTTCATTGTCTTAATATCTACTATATCCGATTCAGTCGTAGTATTTTACTTGATTCCCGACACGACGGTTCACGGATTAGTATACGTCGGATCCTGTCATGAGATGTTATTCCTGGACTTTCTTGGTATATGGGTATGTGATATTTTTGTGTTTCCTGTACTTGTATAGACATTGATTTGGGAGTGGGCTGGCCCCCTGCTCTTGAACCCCGTGTCATGACGTGCCATGTCCGAATCCGTGATACTATTCGGGGATGGAGAATTATTAGGGGTTATGTGATCAAGCCTTCCTGTAACTATACATTGCTAGCGTCACCCTCACCTCACGTAGGGTGTTGCAGACATCCCATTACCAGTTATCCAGGTTGGACAGCATGACTCTCCATTGAGTACATCGCGGATTATCGGGCCAAGTGGATAACCATCTCTTGCTTCCCTAGCCGATCACATAGCGCTCTAATAATTCAAATCACTTTTTTTTTACATTTATTAGTGTATCTTATATTCCAGTTCAGCTTTACTTTCTGTACTTCTCACCATGCTATGATTCTATTACTCACATGCTCTACCTGTTTTTATACTGTACCATGGTTATGGAACTAAGTTCTGTTTGAAAGAAGGGTTACAACCCCGGTCCTTGTTTGGTTTAAGAGTTGTAACTCGACTTTCAAATGGTTCCCAAGTCGTCGATATCTTTGTCTTGTATTTCATTATTACCGTCTCTTATAGTACTTTTCAATTCATATGAAACTGCTGTTGGTGTTTGTACTTGCTCATTTTCCTGACAGGATACGTTGACAAATTTAACAGATAGCTTGGAAATTGCCTGCTAGTCTAGAGGAGACCCATTAGAGGTTGTTAGTTAGCTATTCTCAGTTGTCTGGAGTTGTATTTACTTGTGGATTACTGTATTTGAGTTTGAGATGTATTCTGAGTTTGTACCTTAGACACTTAGACTTCTATCTGTTGTATCTCTTTTCGATTTCATGTTTTTTCTATCTTCCTTTATGCTCTACCTTAGATGTGATTGAGTTTACATTCTGCTATGTCACCCCTATTCGGGGAGTATAAACTGTTTAGCCTTATACTGTTAGATGCATTGAGACCTAGGACAGCGTTCTACCGCCGACACTGTGGCGTAGGCTGGGCGTTGTTACGTTCTCGTGCCCTAACTCTATGGTGCGGGTCGTGACACGTTTTTAGTGGTGGCCCATGCAGGTCGAGACTAAAAGTGTAGTGGTATTCGAACTAGAGTACCACTACAGCCTGCAGTAGGATTAGGATATAATTTGAAGATACTCAATCACAGTTAGGAACCCTTGAGAGATTCCTGGGACGACCCTTGAGAATCTTGTTTAACTCCGATTTGAAAACTCTTTTCTTTTTCCTTGATTTGATTTATCTTTACTTTCTACTATTGAATTTGATTTTGATGGATTATTATTGAATTTGAGTTTGTATTTATTGATTTTGATGAAGATTGTTGAAATTTGAATCTTGATGTTAGCTATAGCATCCGAGTTTGTAGTTATATGATTTGAAGGATTTTATTCATTTTTGAATTTTGATGTTGTTGATAAATTGATTTGTTTTTTTTGGGTATCCATTATTGATTTATTTTAATTTTTGGCAAGATGAAATTATATGGGCTAGGTCATCTAAGTTATGGAAATCTTGTCTTCTATAGTCACATTAGCCAGCATGGTGAGGACATATAGTCTGATTTTGGATTTATTTTTCGGGTGTGGGAATTTAAGGTTTTTGCAGCCAAGCTAGCGGCATCGCAAAAATGTTAAATACCATGATTCTAGAAGTATGTGCCAAAGTCGAGGACTCTGTGATTATCGTAGCCTTGCTTACTAGTATGACGAGGATTTAGAGTACCATGATTTTTGGATAGACGCATATGATTATCATATTGTACCTTAAATGTTTTCGAACATGTTTTGCTACTTTTGTTTCAGTCATTCAAAAAAAAATTAAATTATTGTTGTTTTGTTTTGTTTTGTTTTGTTTCTCATTGTTTACTTAGGATGTAGCTTTAGCTATTTTTATAAACCTTGTGTAACTTCTTACAAATTTATTTCTTCTTAATACAATAAATCAGTGATTTTGCTAGGCCTTATTTTGGATTTGATATTATAGCTCTGATTTCAAAATGGGTTCCTCTTTTAAACAGATAAGCAGAGCAGATTCTTTTATCATTCTCTTCCTGCCAATATTTATTACCATAATTCCTTGTCTTATATAACTGTCCCGATTATATCAATTCCGTCTCGTATCACATTCTGTCAGCTGTACTTCGAAACTCTTGAATCTTTATATCTTTTTTTTATCTGAGAAATATTGAGGAAGTGACGTAAATCATCTAGTTCGAAAATGATGTAATTGGTTATCATATGATAATTTTGTAGGAATCAGAGTGTTAGATGTCAAATATGAAAAATTTGAAATGGAGATGTGGTAAAGGTTTAAAATAAAATCGAGGGATAAATGTTACCAATTTAGAAACAATCACAGAAAGTGGGTTATGAATAATTCATGGATGTATTTCAAAACTAATGAGGATATCAGAGGTCAACCTAGTTTTGAGAACTTAGAAAATCTTGGTTATTGATTTTGGGGAAAACTTTTACTCTGAGGCGATGTAGAAATTTAGAAATGAAAAAAAAGAATTTTATTGTATTAAATGATTATGCAAAATTGAATAAGGTATTGTAAGAAATGACTAGAGACAGAGAGAACACAAGGATTTTATGTTATAGAAATTATTTTAGATGATTGGAAGAAATTGTGGAATTCAAAAGGATAACATTTGAAGGTGAACGTTGAAGAAAATATGAAGATTAATTTATAAATAAGAATAAATTTGTGTGATATAGTGGTATTGGAGTTAAATTAAATACGAGACTTGATTTAAACAAGTCCAAGGATTCCATAAACTGGATTTAGAGGTTTTGGATCTAATTTAGAACGAAGTGAAAGAATTTGAAAACTTGATTAAATGGATAAGTGTTAATACCTAATTAAGAGGGGTATGCTTCGTGGAAAATGTTTTGGAAGTTTGGAATTTTGTCTATGGTGATCATGGTAAATGTTTAGATGACTGAAGGTTATAAAATTTCGATGATAGTTATATAGAGGTTGATTTTCATATTGGGACTTGTGGAAAAAAAATATGATTTGGCAAATGATAAATTGATAGTATTAGAGAGAGATGATTTACTGACTTCGTATGAAATCTTTTTTTGTTTTCTCTAAAAAAGGGTTTTTCAGTATCATTGAATCCTAGTTTCCTTAATCACGACCAAATCGACTTCGATTATCTTTTCTTATCATATTTATATCTTGGGTTGTACTTAATTGAATTAAATTTGGTTGTGACCTGAATCTCCATCCTTGTATGTTCGTTCTCAGACTTTGTTGAACTGTCCTCCATATTGCCTAAATCTTGATTTCCCCAATTTGATCAACTTAGATCGTATCGAGACTAAAAAAAATTTCTTAATATGTATTGTGATTGGAATTTTCTATGAAATTGGCTATCATTCTTTAACTTTGATTTTGATTTTTCTGAACCCTTTAAAGATAATTGGTAGTTACTTTTCTTTATTTTTATGGTAAGTACCAGTTTTTATAGGATAGTAGACTGCCTTACAGTTTGATGATTTATATTTAGTGTCTTTTTCGATTTAACACCCTAGACTGCTTGTGTGTTGATACCCTATGACCGTTTCGGTTAGCATGACTAGTATACCTAGTTGAGACTTTCACTACCACCATATGCCATGACCTTGTATATCGTCCTTTTTGATGGTATGATTTGTTTTAATCTGGGACTTTGATTGTAGGGGTTTGACCTAGAGGGAGTATGGACATTTTAATTTCGAGGACGAAATTTTTCTAAGGTGGGTAGAGTTGTAGCATCCAGTTTTCCAAATGAGGGTAATTTTGAAATTTTATATTTATAATTATTTTAATAATGATATTTAATTCATTATATGATTTTTGGTGATTTTAAATCATTTTAAAATTATTTAAATCAATGACTTGTGGTTTTGACGTTTTGCTAATGAAACCCTAGAGACTGTTTGACCTAGAGCCTAACCATGTGATTATGATATTTTAATGTCATTTTTGGCCTAAGGATATTTTTTTTTGCATTTGACCTCTTTGAATTATTTTGATATTATTTTATTATTTATGATATTGTTTTGGGGTTATTTGAGTCGGGTTCGAATTTCAACTCAATCCGACTTGAAACGGGGACCCGGGGGCAGTTTGACTCTAGTGGGACCCACACACTAGTTAGGCATGGCCCACATGATATTAATTTTAGTCCACATGATAGAAATATTTTAGTTAGAGGTTAGACTAATTATTATGGATAAGGTTAGTGTGATTAGAGACTTTAGAATGACTAATTTAGCCCCAACCAATTAGCCCTTTCCTAATACTCATAGAATAGGTTTGTGGGGGCATTTTGGACCTTACCATAATAGGACAAATAGCCCCAGATGGCCAGCCACTTTGGGAGAGGATAGGCTCAAGTTCATTTCATTATTCTCATCCACACTCTCTCTCTTGTTCCTCCCCAAATTCCTAGAGAGCAATCCCTAGCAATTTCTCCACCAAATTCTTCCATTTCGCCACCAAATCTTTTTCTTTCCTTCTCCATTCTAGCCAAGGAGGAAGCTACCCAAGTTTGGAAGGATTCGGAGCTCGTTCGTGTCCTTTTGGAATCTCTACGTGTCGGTATCGCTCCGGGAAGGCTTTTCTTCGATTCGATCTACCGGGAGGTATAAATCCCTTCTCCTTTTCATTTCCTCATGCATATAGGTCTATTTTGAACCCATAGGAATGACCCCCATGGTTGTATCTCCATTTGTGTCCATTTCGTGTCCATTTGGAGGGCATAGGAGTGTCCTTTGTGTTGTGGTTGTGTCCATGTGGGAAAATCCCAAATTTGGACACACTATGTGTTGTTGTTATGTATGAATGAATTATTACATGTTTAATCTCATATTTTTGTATTGAAGATGTGTTCTATAGTGTCTCATATATATATATTAGTGTATAGAGTGTGTTCTTGATATATTATGTTATATACTTGTGTTCTTTTGTCTCAAACTACCAAAATCCGTCATGATTTTTATCCACGTTTTTAATTTCAGCCCTAACTTAGAAATGTCATAACTTCAAGCTCAAAGCTCGGTTTAATCTCCCGTTTTTTTAAAAGAAGCGTATTGAAGTTAGCTTTCCAAAAACATGTATTAATAGGCCTAATTCTTTCTGTAACTTTCTGGAGAATTATTTGAGTGTCAGCTGTACGAAAGACAAACGCGTTCTCGGTGTTTTCGCGATTCCGAGAGTTTCCGGAAACGAAAATGCGATCCGTTTGAAGTTTCGAAAAGCTAACACATAGATCTATAACATACTTTAATCCTAAATTTTATTTCATGCTGAGATGGTACAATATTGATTATTAGTAGGAGTTACTATTCGGCATATGCATTTTGTGTACCCTTGTGTGTAATATAATGTTCTATTTGATTTTAACCCATGTTAATGTATATATATTATGTAATTAAATAGAGAATGCAAGCATGAGTAAATGGTTAAATAAATGATGTATGAGGTGTAAGTATCCTATCTAATGTAAGCATGTATAAGTATGGCTTGTAATGAATATGTAGGTTCCATAGTATGTAATGTATGGTGCATATAGTGGTGCAAGAGAATAAATGAATGATGAATGAATGCAAGCATGAATGTAATGTAATAATAGATGTAATGTATGCAATATACAAGTTAATGAGATGTAATGTTCTATGTTAACACAAATCCTATATTACCTCATGTACCCCCTTACACTATGTTGACACTATCACACTTGACACATTGTTCACTTACACTTTGACACTCTTTGATATGTATATACTATGTATGCCCATTTAACCCTCACTTGCCCCTTTGCCATGTTCATATACATACACATAGCCTCTTAAATAAGTATTTATGAATATAGTTAACTTAGCTATGTATGTATATTATATATATGTTAGCATATTGTGTTGTAATATATAAGTTTATATAACCATTTGAAATGCCATGATTATAGACCTAATGTTGAATACCAATATATGCATGTGTATATATGTGTAGACATATATAGCTTAAAGTAATCGATTACCTAGTGTATATCCAATGTGAATTCTTGCCTATTTGAGTATTGAATAATTGCATGCTATATAGAGTTGGGTGTATGTTGGCTTGTATAGCCTTGTATTGATGTGTGCTTGCTAGGATAGTCTTGGTTAGGCCTAGTAAGACTTACTGGGTTAGGACATGACCTAGTTTGACCTAGTTTGACTAGTACAGTTGACCAGAGTTGACCAAGGGTTGACTTTGGCTTAGTTTGACCTAGATTCATGTAGAATGCATTGTAGTGCTTTATATTACCCTTCTGGACATGTTGTGACTTGTGCTGTTCTAATTAGGAGCTAGATATCTCTCCTCGGACAGTATCTTTACCTTGGACATTCAGATATCAGGCAAGTACATTCACTGATAGTTTTTATTATCTTGATACTATATCCGATTCAGTCGTAGTGTTTTACTTGATTCCCGACACGACGGTTCACAGACTAGTATACGTCGGATCCTGTCATGAGATGTTATTCCTGGACTTTCTTGGTATATGGGTATGTGATATTTCTGTGTTTCCTGTACTTGTATAGACATTGATTTGGGAGTGGGCTGGCCCCCTGCTCTTGAACCCCGTGTCATGACGTGCCATGTCAGGATCCGTGATACTATTCGGGGATGGGGGAATTATTAGGGGTTATGTGATCAAGCCTTCCTGTAACTATACATTACTAGCGTCACCCTCACCTCACGTAGGGTGTTGCAGACACCCCATTACCAGTTATCCAGGTTGGACGGTATGACTCTCCGTTGAGTACACCGCGGATTGCCGGGCCAAGTGGATAAACATCTCTTGCTTCCCTAGCCGATCACATAGCGCTCTAATAATTCAAATCACTTTTTTTATATTTATTAGCGTATCTTATATTCCAGTTCAGCTTTACTTTCTGTACTTCTCACCATGCTATGATTCTATTACTCACATGCACTACCTGTTTTTATACTGTACCATGGTTATGGGACTAAGTTCTGTTTGAAAGAAGGGTTACAACCCCGGTCCTTGTTTGGTTTAAGGGTTGTAACTCGACTTTCAAATGGTTCCCAAGTCACCGATATCTTTGTCTTGTATTTCATTATTACTGTCTCTTATAATATTTTTCAATTTATATGGAACTGCTGTTGGTGTTTGTACTTGCTCATTTTTCTGACAGGATACGTTGACAAATTTTACAGATAGCTTGGAAATTGCCTGCTAGCCTAGAGGAGACCCATTAGAGGTTGTTTAGTTAGCTATTCTCAGTTGTCTGGAGTTGTATTTACTTGTGGATTACTGTATTTGAGTTTGAGATGTATTCTGAGTTTGTACCTTAGACACTTAGACTTCTATCTGTTGTATCTCTTTTCGATTTCATGTTTTATCTATCTTCCTTTATGCTCTACCTTAGATGTGATTGAGTTTACATTCTGCTATGTCACCCCCATTCGGGGAGTATAAACTGTTTAGTCTTATAATGTTAGATGCATTGAGACCTAGGATAGCGTTCTACCGCCGACACTGCGGCGTAGGCTGGGCGTTGTTACGTTCTCGTGCCCTAACTCTAGGGTGCGGGTCGTGACAAATTATTCCATCTTGTAAGCCACTTGGCACGCCTTTTATGTTTTAGAGAGAGAGAGCTTGAGTGACTTGTATACTCGGCCTAGCGCCGCTTGTAAACTTCTTGAATATCAAAAAAGAGTTTGAATTCGCTTCAACTTGTGTTTATTTACTTTCCGCTGCAAATGGGGACACTCTGTGTGACTCTGTGGCCTAGCTCAAGTCGACCGTTTCTGGACTTGGCCTTGTACGGGCGCAACCTAGGCCCGTGTGGCATCACGCCTTAGCGAGGACGATCGCTCCTACGGGAGCGGGGCGTGACAGATTGGTATCAGAGCACGGCTTTACGTCCTTGGACTTCATTTCGATTTTCTCAGTTTTGAAAGCTCGTTGAAACAAAAGAAGGATACGCTCTCTCTCATTGTGCCTTGGGATGTTCCATACAATAAGTCTAATATTTTCAAAAGCTCGTACAAGTACTCGGTTGAACGGGATCGATAGGCGAAGGCCTTTGTGCCGAACCACAACGTACTTGAGTTGGAAGAAACCGATGCTAAGAGTTAGCAAAATGCAAGACGTGCTTGAATAACCTTATGCTGACAATAGCGAACGAGTACATAAGACCGAAGTATAGTTCGAACGGGATGGTTATGCACGCAGCCTTTTGGCTAAGTTGTGCCGAGTATCGCGCACCTAGACCTTATGGTGCAAACGAGTTGCGAGCGAGATTGACTATCGCTTGGACGAGAATAAGGAAGACTTAGAACGTATGTTGATAGTGACGCTACTTGACCGGTGCTAAAGCGATCACGGAGAAATGGTTCTTAGATTTTGAAGAATGAACGAACGCGCAATTGGACATGTCGATCGGGAGTCGAATAACCTTTTGAGGAATTGTAGAATGACTTGACTCCGAGTGGTGTATGTGATAGCTTCGAAGAAGGAAAAAAGCGAGTGTCGATGACTAGTCGAATGGCTCGAACCCTGAGTGGTGTATGGACGTTATAGAAATTGTTCGAACGAGACTAAAGGATTTATGAATAGAACGAGTATGTCGGCAAGCGATGATATCGTGCAAGCCTTAGAATGAGTAACGCTTGGTTGGTTTCGACTTCAAGAGTCTCAAACGAGATATCGTTCGGACGAATTAAGAATACGTAGTGCAAATCATGAAACGAATGGAGGTCTCGATCGAGGAAACATAGAAGATCGTGCATGCGATTTTGAATTTAGTCGAAGGGATTGAAACTTGAGTTAAGGTGAAATATCCATGGACGAGATCGAAGATAGCACGATCGGAAGATAGCGTGCATGGAAAACGTTGGTTTGAAGATACGGGGATGACTAAAGATTTAGAATAGATGTTGCTCAATGAAGAGTTAGCACGAGACAACGTGAATTGAGGAATTAAGTTGCACGACTCGGAATTCATTGCAAAAGGAAGATCGTCAGGTTATGTGCATCATCGATGGTATTGAGGTGTATCAAAGATCGATGTACGATAACTCGGGGGTACTCTAATTAAATGAATGATGATCGTGTTAGAAGTTATTATTTCGAAGGATTCTATGTTGGGGATTCGATAGAAATGAATGTTGGATGGAGAGGAAAGTAACTTGATTGTTCGGTGATAACCACAACGACAACGATCTTGTCTTGCGCGATCACAACTCCAGCCTCGTACATACGTCATGTCGGATTTGAGACGATCGTTTCGCGTGAGCGTTGGCATGGTGATTCATGTCTAGTGGGAATGGTCAAACTCAAAATATCATGGCATGGCAATTTTGATTGCTTCGACTTGTGGTTTGAAGCGAAGGTGGATTCGAGGATTGTTAGGACTTGCGATTGAAGAATGAAAAAACTTGAGGATTGAGTAGACCCAATCCGCGTATCGAAAATGAGAAAGTCTAGACGCAACGCAAGAGTTACGTCCCGATGAGGACGATGATTCTGCGGGAATGTTGACATGGTGATTCATGTCCGCCGTGGATAATCAGACTTGCGTGAGATCGGGGCGCGACATATTGCATGGCTAGACGACCTTGTGATCGACTACGTGAATTGGATAGGTGGATTGTATCAAACATACTTGAAGAGATAAACTATGATAATTGTTATTGCGGACGTACGATTTGATTGAGGACAACCCATCGTAGAATGACTTTCCTAAACGAGCTCGAACTCAGAACGGAGAATATGTTGATGCGAATAGGGTGAACACTGCTTGATGTTTAGAAATTTGAGTAAAACAAACTTGGGTAGAAACTCCCGTACAAGCGAACAAATGGTTTGACCATAGGATTTGGGGCGAGCATCGTGCAACGACCTTGCACGATGAGCAATGGACTTGACGTGTAACTATAACCTTGTGAGCTGACCTAGCGGATAGGCGGACGACCCTATGCCGAGTAATTGAACCTGTGCGATGGCATTTACAGTATCGTCTGGACGGACGATAGACTTGGGCAACAAGACTTAGAGTAGGACGAGGAACTGGGAGTGTGCGTAGACGACGGCGAGATTGGCCCCAAACAAAGGAAAAGATAGGAATGGATGATGCGCAAGTAAAGTTGGGATAACAAATTGAATCATTGATTGAAAGACGTACTCGGTGATAGTGCGATACTTGATCTGGAATTGGACGAAAATTACTTAGACTTGGTCGACCCCGCTAAGAAGAAATCGTATTGATTTCGTTGACAAGAGCGCTTGAGAAGCGAATCGAATCATCTCGAGGACCGAGATAAACGATAGTGAGACGCACATGAGTTCGATTTTAAATCGAAGTTAGCAAAACGATTGGCAAATCAAAACTATCACATGTAGCTTGTCCGACTTCGCTAGTCGCTAAGCTTGGTTGAAATGTACGTATTCGGGGGACGCCTTGAATGCGTGCACGATCCAAACTCAACGATATGATAAACTCGAATGCAGCTGCAAGTGGGTGTTGCGATGCGCATGAACGAATGAGTGAGTTAACCTCAACCTACGACTCTCGTATTTGACGAATTACAACGCACCCCGTGCGACCGTTTCAATCCCATGATACATCGAAATAGCAACCAGTCGAAGAAACACGACAATTGAATAAGCACTATCAACTCTGAAATGAATGAAAAGCCATTCAATAAAATCGACCAAACGTATGCGACACGGAACTTGGAAAGGTATCGAGTATAAGTTCGATGCCATCGAACGGTAAAGCCATTCGATAGAAATTGTCTATGGTATGCACACGGCGATGAGTAAAGGAACGGTAGGATGATCCGCACTCAGGAAGTCTCGAAGACAAGACTTGTTTTGAGTGGTGTATTATGTAATGACCCGCTCCGCCCTAGCGAAACGCCGATTCAAACGGCAAGTGTAACGACTCAAACGAGCCGTCGACCCGAAGAGTTGGATCGACCTGATGAAGAATCGATGCAAGGCTTACATTGGCCGTCAAGATGAATCCAGACTTAGACTTTCAAAGGCGCGCTCGGAGTATCGCTCGGCCGATGCGAACATCGCTAAGGTGGGTGGCTCCGATGAACCCGTCTTTGCTTAGCCTAGACACATAACAATACGGACACTATTGATAGAATCGCTAGGTGATAACACTGCGCGCATGCTAATAAATGAATGACTCAACGCACCTAGCCAAGGGAATAATCCCATCTTGCATGCTTGTATAGAATATGGAAAGGAACATGGAAAAATGTGAAAACTCTCACACCGCGCTCCACGCTCGTGCTAAGGCACAAGCTTGCGTTCAAGTCCCTTACGCGTTCAACAATGAAACAATAAATGGTTTACAACAATGAAACAGGAAGACTATCGACATAGTCGTTCCGAGTAGAGTATAGCAACATTGAAAGGCCACGGGACCGATGGGTCGCCAAGGCAACTCCCGTACAGGGAGTTGCAAAATGTATAAATGAATGAATGAATGAATAAGTGAATGAATGAATCAATAAACAAATGGACAAGTGAAAGAAAGAAAAGATTGAATGAATAAAAGATGAGGAAGAAAGGGGATGGTTAGCGACAGGTATGACGGGCACGTGCAATGGGGCTCGCTATCCGCACTGCACGGACGCCAACCTGGTCGATAACGCATTGTGGCTAAGGGTTAGCCTACGACTCGGAGACAGCCGTTAAGTTAAAATGACAATAAAATACGAAATGGTCGTGGACGGCTCGTGCACGAGCGAAAAGGGATTCCAAGGACAGCGAACGACGATTTCGTGGCCGGCCTAGACGGAATCACGGCCTACGGGTGGACAAAATGTGCAGGCTTGGGCACATAACCAAACGTAGGGTCGGTTATTCAATAGTCTATCAAGGTGTACCAGCCATCACGCTTGATAGATGAGAATGCCACAGGGAAAAATGTCCAAAATAGCTGACATGCCAGCGACCGGTGCATATAGATTTAAGTGGGCTTTGCTGGTAGAAATTCACGTGCAAGTCCTTGCATTGAAATCAAAGTAGTCTAAGTTAACTGAACAAAGTGCCTTCTGAACAAGCTTGAATATAACACACCAGATAATCGAGAGTAGTTCGGCAAAGGAGTTAGAAAACACGCCTACGACGTGCTAGGACCCGAGACAGGGTCACGCCCTTGATATTGAATGTTTACATGAATTACGTTAAGTCATTTCATATGAATTATTGACTAACTTGGTTTACTTTGGACAGGGAAGGCCGGACGGTAAGTATGGGTAAGTCATGCATATATTTCCATGCGATACTTGTATTCAACAACACGAGATAGGCTTTGAAATATGCCATGAAACTGATCCTAAGGCAAGATTAGAAAGATAATAAATGATAGAGATGCACAAAAGTAAATAGAACGTGTTTGGTAATGATAGCATTGTGGGCGAGCTAGTCTCCCCACCAGTGCATAACAATGTACTGATAACCCCACAGTCTGCTTGTAGGAAGCAGGAAACGTCGGCGGGTGCGGAGCTTTTCTCGAACGTGCTAAGGCGCGGAGCTATCTCTGGAGCCTTGGAACGTTGCAAGGAGCTGGAGCACCATATACATGACATAATGTATCGAAACATCGCCATGAATTATTCCATCTTGTAAGCCACTTGGCACGCCTTTTATGTTTCAGAGAGAGAGAGAGCTTGAGTGACTTGTATACTCGGCCTAGCGCCGCTTGTAAACTTCTTGAATATCAATAAAGAGTTTGAATTCTTTTCAACTTGTGTTTATTTACTTTTCACCTGCAAATAAGGACACTTTGTGCGACTCTGTGGCCTAGCTCAAATCGGCCGTTTCTGGACTTGGCCTTGCACGGGCGCAACCTAGGCCCGTGCGGCATCACGCCTTAGCGAGGACGATCGCTCCTACGGGAGCGGGGCGTGACAGGGTCTTAGGGTCATACAGGACAGTCTCTATCCTCTATAGTATCCTAAACTTGTAATCACGTCTGAAATCATTTTACCGAGGATTATGCCTCGCCTGTATACTCTGGCTATGACAAACCCTTGGTTCCGTGATTTAGGTGTGATAGGCTATCAGGTGCTCTACCTTATGTTGACACAAGGATATCTGAGATCTAAGAGGTCAACGAGAACATAGTTTTAGCGATGTCCCATAGACTATGATTCTCCAAAATGATTTCAATTCTGTGGATTGTGCCTCGCCAGTGCGCTGCTGGCTGCAGTGAACCCACATCTCCACTCTCAGCGAATTGATAACAGTGCGCTACTGTCTAACTATTATTAGTTAACTAATACTACTTTAACTATATCCGTAAAAATTCATGAACTTCTAGAGATCCTAACAAGTTGACTAAGAATAAAGTGTAGGTGTTTATCCTATCAGTCACAACACTTAAATTAAAAGATTTAACATGGAGGAAGTAACTAAATACAAAATAAATACAAATATTATAGTATCTAGCTTATATGCATTTCAATGGTTGAGGGAAATTTCAAATAAACCTACTTCGAGATTCGTATGCAAATAACAGAATCAGAAAATTTAAACTAATTCCCCACGGCAACATAGTATTTAAAACAGGCAATTCTAACTTATGGTATAAGATCTATATCTAATACAGCAAAAAGAAAATTAAAGAGTTCATTAAAATTAATGCCTTAATTCTAGGCAAGTCTAACATACCAAGCGAATAATATATTCATATTGGATCACATTGACATATCAAAGGTAATAGTGTACCTATAGGGATCTAGCAAGTTATCTAAATTGCATGGCCTATCTAATAACCTTAACTACCAAACGGTCAATTTGAACAAGGGACTCTTATTTCTAGTTATTCTCCTAAATCATTTTAATCCTAGTTTGTGAATGAGCATTTCCTGGTCGCAGGCTCGCAATAGTACGACTAATGTACCATCACGAGTTCGCAATCTTTTGCAAAAACTGACCTGCATGGGCCACCACAAAAATTTGTCACGACCAGCACCCGCTTTTCGGATACGAGACGTGTCCAAGCCAGCCTACGCCGCAGAGTCGGCGGTAGAACGCAGTCAAGCCCGTAAGAAATAATATGCTCAAAACATCACATTTGCTGCTCATTCACATTTCTAAGTTTATTACAACAGCTACAACATTTATATTTAAAGAAAATATAAGTTTTACAATTAATGAAATTGAGTACAACTGCTATCTATTTCTAGGTTGTCCTCAGCATACCCATATCTTCCCAATGATAAGAGTGATCGCGGCTAAACCTGTAAAATGTTGGTTTCCAGTCAGAAATGGAACAAGTACACAAACCGACGGCAATGCAAAACACAATAGAATTAACAAGACATGAAAATAGCATATGAGATATGAAAGCTGTAAGAAAACTGATGACATAGCACGATAGAGAAGTAAACAAGGAAAAATAATAAAAGATATCTATCTAGGTGGTGTGAAATATCTGTTTCGACATGTGAACGACTAGGGGGTAAATCCGGCACACTGCACGTGTCGTGCCAGCGGTTATTATTCAAGAATAGACTCATGGGATAGTTCTGGGTAGTTCACATGTTTACTAAGATATTTTTCCTCCCGACTACTCCGTGTGACGAGCGTGTCAACAAGTAGCAAGATATATGTATAGATATGAAATGAAAAGACTACTATGAATCGGAAAACAATCAGAAAGTGCACTTGTCTGAGGTCCTTAGCTGGAGAAACCAATACTATACCACACAATGAGCCACAATCAATCTACACGTGCAGAAGTCTCCGGATGCTGAAATAAACAGTACCAACGTTCTCAGAATAGTCAAATTAGCTAGAATTGTCTGTCCTTAAGTCCAATTCTGGACACAGGGGCAAAACGATAATTTTGGGCAAAAACGATGTCCGTCGTTGGACCCGCTTTGCACCGAAAAGCGTGCCAGAGTCAACGATCTCTAAAATTGTCAAACTATATGTCTACGGATCCAGTTTTCTGATACGAACCCAACCGTATGTCCAGAGTTGGATTCCAGCGGGCCGTGCACAAAATCGCTCGTCGAGTGGGACCGTGGGGTCCGCAAAACGACGATTTTACCAACGATCTCAGAATCGGACCAAACATGGCATACAGGACCAAAAAAATGATACGATTCTTTTGGCACAAGTTTCGTCTCGATCTGACGAGCGTACATAAAGTAATTGGAGAATTTGCAAAGTACACGATACGGTAAATTTCGACGGATACGCATCAAATTCGTCGCGCACACGCGACCAATTTGAATTCCGTCAAAGTCCACATGACCACGAAGCCGTTACGCAGCTTTCGATGCTTACGGTTTGCGACCACGTCGCCCGATTTGGCGGGACGTACGTCGTGTGGAACAATTTTCTATTTTTTAAAACAGGTTTTCGGTCAACTTCGGGATTCGATTTCTCAACACACAGTCGATGATTTCCAAATCCACAAGAAAGTCGTAAAGTCCTATTGTAACACCCAGTTTTCCAGATGAGGGTAATTTTGAAAGTTTGAAATTATAATTATTATTTATTGATATTTATTTCATATTATGATTTTTGGTAATTTTTAATTAATTTTAAACTATTTAAAATCATGACTTATGACTTTGGTATTTTGCTAGTGAAACCGTAGAGACTGTCTACCCTAGAGCCTAGCCACGTGATTAGGGTATTTCATTTATCATTTTTTGTTTAAGGGTATTTTTGTCATTTTTGAAATATTTGAATTTAATATATATATTATTTTGGAATTTAAAATAATTATTTAGAATGGTGTGATTTAAATATTATTTTAATCAATTGTCTTGTGTTGTGTTTAGCCCTAACCTATATTGACCTAACCTAGATTAGTCGTACCTAGACTTAGCTAGCCATGGTTAGTGATGGTTAGTATTGATTAGTTTTGATTTAGTCATGATAGTTAGAGTTAACTAGGTTGCATTTAAGTCATGTGTGAAACCTAGATTCTAGGCCATTGGATAGGCTAGATGGAATGAGAGCCATTAGATTCATCCCAAAACCCTAACCCTATCATTTATGACCAGCCTAGGGATCCCCTCCAACACTATAAAATCCCTCTCAAAGTTTGTGCCTCCTTTTTATTCATTCCTTCATTTTTCTAAGGAAAGGTTTGTTCTCCATTGAAACTTCTTCATAGTTTATTCAATAGTAGTCCATTTTCATTGCAACTTCTTCCATAGTGATCTAAATTTCCTTCCCCTACTGTTTATGGAGGTCATTCTCAAATTTGGGACAATTTGGAGCTTTTGGGTTAGCATGAATGATCCCCCATTTTGAAGCTTCTTTAGGAGAAGAACACCAATAGGTAACTTCTCATTCTCTCCATGAAATTCCAGTTTTCTTGCATATTTGGACAGCCCTAGGAGTCCCCTAACAGTAGGAATTAGTTTCGTGTCTTGGTAGACCCATTTCGTGTCCGTATCGGACACGTATCCAATAGGATACCTAAGTGTTTGTAGAAATACCTCTAAGGAATTTATTTTGTTGTTTTAGAAATCTGTTTGAATAGGATTGTAGATCTAGGGTTGCTCTGTGATTTTTGTGTGGACACTTGGGTGTTTCGTGTCGTGTCGTGTCCACACGAGGGACACGAACACGATGTCTGTGCACTGTCCCTGTGTCCTGCTTCACGGGGTCTATTTTTCATGACACAGGACACGAGGACACACGAAATTTTGGGTGAGTGTTGGGGCAGTGACTGCCACCATGCTCCCAAAATTTGGGAGCCTCTCGTTTTGTGTGCGAGGAGAAATCCTCCTCGCACTGGTCGCACTAGCCGCGCGCGCGCACTGTACGCGCGGGTAAAACCCCCTCTGATACGCACTGATTGTTTTGACACGACACAACACTGACTCATTGCAGACACTTGGACACATCCCCGTACACCTGACGAACCCCTAGACACGACCACGATACTTTAGGACACTTGTGTCGTGTCCTATACGTGTTTGAACACGTGCACGATGAATTTTGTCCAGTTTTGCAATGTTTTGTTTCTTTGTTTTGATTATCAGTTTTAAATGATTTAAATAGTGATTTTAATTGTTAATTTAATCCTAAATTTGATGTATGATATATGCTAGATTAGATTCACATGTTAGTTTAGGTTTTGATTGGGATTTGATTTGAATTGGGTCAATTTCAGATTCGACTATGGCCTGTTAACTGATACTTGGGATTTCAAGTTTTTCCTTAACTCTTAATCCTATTTTTATTGATGTTTTAAGTGCCTTGATTGATCCTGCATGTGAAATAGTTCCTGTTAGATTTGTTTTACATGATAATTTAGGCTCGAACCCTATATTTACTGATACCTGTTCCTGTTCAGTTTTCTTTTAGTTTAAAATGTATTTTAAATTATTAACAAATGAAGTTTGTGATAAAATAACATGTATACATGTCTGGGGATTCATTAGGATTAGGTTCATGTTTTGGTTTGGTTTTCAAATACTGGATTCGAGTAACTGTTATAGCTGTGAATGGGCTAGACTGAATGTTTTAAGTGAATGCATGTTTCAGGAATTCATCCTGAATTTAATTACTGTTTCCAACTGATTTTGATTCTTAAAATCTCATGTTATATCACTCCCAGTCTTCAGGATTACACACAATTCTGATAACACACACCTGAGCACATTAAAATATTATGTTTCCTGTCACAGAGATTTGGTAATTAGCTAACTATTCTTGTTAACTGTCAATACATTATTTCCAGTCTTCCCTAAGTTTCAACTGAGTTTAACTCCTATTAAAACTTTCCTGATACATGTGCTTCCAGTTTCTTTTTCCCTAACCATTTCATTCGTTTTATGTATGTTTTTCACTGTATATATATTCCCACATAGTTATTGATTTGTGTTAATACAATTTTGCATTCGAATTGGACTTTTATGGTATGCTCACTGATTTCTTTGGTTCACTGATTTATTGAGTTAGTGAATGATTCACTCTCCCTAAACCTGAGATGGTTCTTGAACTGAGAAACCGATTTCCAGTTCTTCCCATTACTGTATTGAACTGGGTCCTTGTCCTGACCCTTAATTCATATTTTTTTTAACTGTTAAGAACTTGAGGATGTATTTGTTGAACTGATTTTTGGTGTTTTAATTATTGAGAATGGGATTGATGATATGTGTATACCTGAGATTGTATAACTGTTGATTGTGTGGTTTCAAACATGGGAAAACCTGAGTTAGTTCTTTAATTGGGAATTGAGTTCTTTCCTATCCTGTGAATTCAATGTATACACTGTTCTTCCTTGATGACTGAAATGAAAATCAAAACCTGAATATCCCTTTACATTGATTCAATGATTGTTTCCTGCAACCTGTTAATCTGAGATTGGGGTTTTAACTGAGAGTATTCCCATGCCTGAGATTTGGGGTATTGATATGATGTATTGAACTGAATTCCCTTCCTTCACTGTCTCTTAAATTCTGATTACCCACACTCTTGTGATATCTCACACACACCACAGTTGCTCACTGTTTTCCTTGTTTATTCAAGTACTTTATACACTGTCATGTACACATTGGCTCACCCACACATGCCTTTGGCTGTACACACATGTCCCCTCTAGCCCTTTGACACACACCCTCACATTCACTCATGAAACATACACCCTCTATCTAGCACACACACACTTGAACACTCTGTGTCACACACTTTCTCATACCATTCACACACACAAAACTGAACTCTAAAAACCACACATTTTCCTGTCATATTCCTACCACACAGTTTTCACACACACACACTGCACACATGCCCTGCACATATAAAACCTGAGAATAGTGTAGGATTAATATGATATGAACTCCTTTCCTTTTTACTGGGTTTTGTTTTGATATAAAACCTGAGATTAGTATAGGTTTATTGGTTGATTTCCTTTTCCTTTTTCCTGAAATCTGGAACCCAATTACATGTAGCATTGCCACTGTGAATTGCACATTCCTGAGAATATTACACACCCATACACACACTGGAAATCGAATTCCTGAGTCACACTGAGTTATCCTCAGTTCTTTACATGTTGAATTGTTAGTTTAACAAATGCTTTAACTGCTAACTGTCATCTAAATGTTACTGTCAATATGATTTCATATAAACTGTCAACCTCATATGTATTTCCTGTCACACTACACTAGCTAAACACATTCAACACTCTCACACATCTCCTACACACACAATATCATGTAACTATCACACTATGGCCTATATCCCATGTAACATGCCACACCCTCACAACCCTACACATAGACACATACTCTAGTATAGACACCCACCTTGCCATGATATGTCATTTCCCTCTCTCTTTGTGGATACAATATATATATTTCTATTTATGTTTTGAGCCCATATATATATATATATATATATATATATATATATATATATATATGAGATGGTTCCTAATGAATAGAAATTATAACAAAATGTAATGTATATAGATATGTATATGTCTCTATGTGACCTTGAATGCCAAGTTGAGTATGTATTCATGGTAGGGTTAGATGACTTGTTGACTTTATAATGAATGTGTGTGTGCTGGCTTGGCTTGGCTTGGCTTAGGCTTGAATAGCCTTGAAATGGTATGTATTAGCTAGTATAAGCTTGTGTGTCCTAGTATAGACTAAGCTAGACTTGCTTAGACTAGTTTAGACTTGTTGGACCTAGTTTGACCTAGTTTGACTAGTGTGGTTGACTAGAGTTGACCAAGTGTTGACTTTAGTCTAGTTTGACCTAGAAAGCATGCAGATGCATTGTAGATTACTATTATCATCCCCTGTATACATCTTGACTTGTGTTGCTCTAACTAGGAGTCAGGTATCTCATCTCGGACAGTACATTACTTCAGACATTCAGATACGAGGCGAGTACATTCTCTGATCATTTTATAACTTGCTTAGAATTATATTCCTGCTCTAGTTTACCTTATTTGATGCTGTCACGACATTATCACGGATTGGTACTATATGGATCCTTGCTTTAGATGTTATCCCCCTCGGGAGCATCGGATACATTGTGTCATGTGTTTCATGTGCATCGTGTATTCCTCGCTCTCATGTTATTCATGTTTCTTATGTACATCATGCTCGTTCATGCTCGCTCGTGTACTCTCATGTGCTCTCATGAATCGATCGTGTTTCCCATGTATCTCGTGTATAACCTATATTGTATGTGCACTCATTTATGAGTTTTCATGTGAATTTCATGTGCACCCGTTTATGGGCCCCCACGTGAACTTCATGTGCACTCATATATGAGCTCTCGTGTATATTTCATGTGCACCCATTTATGGGTTTCATGTGAAAACCATGTACGTAACATAACTTGTTTGGATCCTTGTGTATTGATTGGGGTATGGGGGAGTATAAATAGTCATGTGAACAATTCCAAAGTAGTATAGCCATGTGCACCTCTTTAGTATAGTCATGTGCAAATCCAGCCGTTCACATGTCGATTTTGTACTCTAAATCACTAGTCACTGGTAGCTCTCTACTTATAGTAGATATTTCTATTACAGTTTTCTTCCTGTTTACATCATGTACTTTCTTTCAGTTTCATGTATCGTACTCTCTTGTATGTTTATATTCTCTAACCTGTTATGATCTGCGTGAGATGTATTGTGCTCGCTTCCGTCCTGACTGGACCTGTTGAAAATTTTACAGAGGATGATGAGGAACCCTGCACCCCTTACTTTGGAGCTTGCCTAGATGACACTCGCGACCTGGACCCCTGGGGAGGTTCAGGCAACTGCTGAGGATGATACCCTTGCTTAGTGTAGACAGCTTAGACTGTTTTTTTTCATGTTTAGTTGTTGTCTTTATTTTTTCAGAGTTGTATATTTTAGAGATGTTGAGACTGGTAGTTGGTGAGACTTGTTATTCCTTTCTGTTGTACCTCAATTGAGGATTTCTTATTTATTTCATCGTGCTACATTCTACCTTAGATTGTGATTGAGTTGTACCTCTGTGTTGGCCTCCTTATGGAGAGTATTCATATTATGTTAGTTATAGTTCATGACCTAGAACATCATTCTACCGCCGACACTGCGGCGTAGGCTGGGCGCTGTTACGTTCTCGTACCCTTACAGTGGGTGCGGGTCGTGACACGTTTTTAGTGGTGACCCATGCAGGTCGAGTTTGTGTAGTGGTATTCGAACTAGAGTATCACTACAGCCTGCAGTAGGATTAGGATATTTTGGAGGTACTCAATCACATTAGGAAAAACTTTTAATCAGATTCCTTTTGTCTAAAATTGTTGCTTATTGACTTCCCTTTGAATATAAACTGTCCTCCGTTGAATTTTCGCTTCATTCTCAGAAATTGCTTCTTGTTTTGATCTGTTTTCATGATGGTTATGAAGACACGATCTTATCACTTCGGTTCGAGGAATACTATCGAGAGGCTGGCCACCTCTCGTCTTGTTCATCAGGGCCTCGAGATCGTAGCTCTTGTTGTGCCGACTCAGGTTGGCATTTCTCCTACATTGGAGGTGTACCTCTATCTGTACAGAGATTTTCTTCCGTCATTTCTGATTTCTCTCAGCAGCGGTGATTCATACAGCATCAGCAGCAGACCAGACGAAACTAGCAGGGCGAGCTATCGTCAGGACAGTCGAGGATACACAGACCATTGGAGATCTTGCTGCAAGTTTCGTTCTTCTCAACTCCATTCCCGACATTGTCTTTTTACAACTCCTTTGAAATCCGATTCCATCTGTTCCTTGCTGATTGATTAATTTTGCCTTGTTGTTCTTTTATTATGTTTGTTTTTCTTCTGAGAAAATCATATGGGCTAGGTCACCTGAATCATGGGGTCTAGAATCTTCGATAGTCGTGATAGTTGGCATAGTGAGGACACGTAGTCAGACTTTGGATGTATTTCTCGGGTATGAGAATTTAAGGTTTTCGCCGTCGCATGCGACAATACGAAAATCTTAAATACCATGAACCTAGAGGTACGTACCTTAGTCAAGGACTCTGTGATTATCATAGCCATTCTCACTAGCATGACGAAGATTCTGAGTATCATGATTTTGGACAGACGTATATGATTATCTGACGGTATGTTTGAGACTTTGATTGTGGGGTGTTTGACCTAGAAGAACTACTACCATTTTAATTTCGAGGACGAAATTTTTATAAGGTGGGTAGGATTGTAACACCCAGTTTTCCAGATGAGGGAATTTTTGAATTTTTGAAATTATAATTATTATTTATTGATATTTATTTCATATTATGATTTTTGGTGATTTTTAATTAATTTTAAACTATTTAAAATCATGACTTATGACTTTGGTATTTTGCTAGTGAAACCGTAGAGACTGTCTACCCTAGAGCCTAGCCAAGTGATTAGGGTATTTCATTTATCATTTTTTGTTTAAGGGTATTTTTGTCATTTTTGAAATATTTGAATTTAATATATATATTATTTTGGAATTTAAAATAATTATTTAGAATGGTGTGATTTAAATATTATTTTAATCAATTATCTTGTGTTGTGTTTAGCCCTAACCTATATGGACCTAACCTAGATTAGTCGTACCTAGACTTAGCTAGCCATGGTTAGTGATGGTTAGTATTGATTAGTTTTGATTTAGTCATGATAGTTAGAGTTAACTAGGTTGCATTTAAGTCATGTGTGAAACCTAGATTCTAGGCCATTGGATAGGCTAGATGGAATGAGAGCCATTAGATTCATCCCAAAACCCTAACCCTATCATTTATGACCAGCCTAGGGATCCCCTCCAACACTATAAAATTCCTCTCAAAGTTTGTGCCTCCTTTTTATTCATTCTTTCATTTTTCTAAGGAAAGGTTTGTTCTCCATTGAAACTTCTTCATAGTTTATTCAATAGTAGTCCATTTTCATTGCAACTTCTTCCATAGTGATCTAAATTTCCTTCCCCTACTGTTTATGGAGGTCATTCTCAAATTTGGGACAATTTAGAGCTTTTGGGTTAGCATGAAGGATCCCCCATTTTGAAGCTTCTTTAGGAGAAGAACACCAATAGGTAACTTCTCATTCTCTACATGAAATTCCAGTTTTCTTGCATATTTGGACAGCCCTAGGAGTCCCCTAACGGTAGGAATTAGTTTCGTGTCTTGGTGGACCCATTTCGTGTCCGTATCGGACACGTATCCAATAGGATACCTAAGTGTTTGTAGAAATGCCTCTAAGGAATTTATTTTGTTGTTTTAGAAATCTGTTTGAATAGGATTGTAGATCTAGGGTTGCTCTGTGATTTTTGTGTGGACACTTGGGTGTTTCGTGTCGTGTCGTGTCCACACGAGGGACACGAACACGCTGTCAGTGCATTGTCCCTGTGTCCTGCATCACGGGGTCTGTTTCTCACGACACAGGACACGAAGACACACGAAATTTTGGGTGAGTGTTGGGGCAGTGACTGCCACAATGCTCCCAAAATTTGGGAGCCTCTCATTTTGTGTGCGAGGAGAAATCCTCCTCGCACTAGCCACACGCGCACTGTACGCGCAGGTAAAACCCCCTCTGATACGCACTGATTGTTTTGACACGACACAACACTGACTCAGTGCAGACACTTGGACACGTCCCCGTACACCTGACGAACCCCTAGACACGACCACGAGACTTTAGGACACTTGTGTCGTGTCCTATACGTGTTTGAACACGTGCACGATGAATTCTATCCAGTTTTGCACTATTTTGTTTCTTTGTTTTGATTATCAGTTTTAAATGATTTAAATAGTGATTTTAATTGTTAATTTAATCCTAAATTTGATGTATGATATATGCTAGATTAGATTTACATGTTAGTTTAGGTTTTGATTGGGATTTGATTTGAATTGGGTCAATTTCAGATTTGACTATGGCCTGTTAACTGATACTTGGGATTTCAAGTTTTTCCTTAACTCTTAATCCTATTTTTATTGATGTTTTAAGTGCCTTGATTGATCCTGCATGTGAAATAGTTCCTGTTAGATTTGTTTTACATGATAATTTAGGCTCGAACCCTATATTTACTGATACCTGTTCCTGTTCAGTTTTCTTTTAGTTTAAAATGTATTTTAAATTATTAACAAATGAAGTTTGTGATAAAATAACATGTATAAATGTCTGGGGATTCATTAGGATTAGGTTCATGTTATGGTTTGGTTTTCAAATACTGGATTCGAGTAACTGTTATAGCTGTGAATGGGCTAGACTGAATGTTTTAAGTGAATGCATGTTTCAGGAATTCATCCTGAATTTAATCACTGTTTCCAACTGATTTTGATTCTTAAAATCTCATGTTATATCACTCCCTGTCTTCAGGATTACACACTATTCTGATAACACACACCTGAGCACATTAAAACATTATGTTTCTTGTCACAGAGATTTGGTAATTAGCTAACTATTCTTGTTAACTGTCAATACATTATTTCCAGTCTTCCCTAAGTTTCAACTGAGTTTAACTCCTATTAAAACTGTCCTGATACATGTGCTTCCAGTTTCTTTTTCCCTAACCATTTCATTCGTTTTATGCATGTTTTTCACTGTATATATATTCCCACATAGTTATTGATTTGTGTTAATACAATTTTGCATTCGAATTGGACTTTTATGGTATGCTCACTGATTTCTTTGGTTCACTGATTTACTGAGTTAGTGAATGATTCACTCTCCCTAAACCTGAGATGGTTCTTGAACTGAGAAACCGATTTCCAGTTCTTCCCATTACTGTATTGAACTAGGTCCTTGTCCTGACCCTTAATTCATATTTTTTTTAACTGTTAAGAACTTGAGGATGTATTTGTTGAACTGATTTTTGGTGTTTTAATTATTGAGAATGGGATTGATGATATTTGTATACCTGAGATTGTATAACTGTTGATTGTGTGGTTTCAAACATGAGAAAACCTGAGTTAGTTCTTTAAATTGGGAATTGAGTTCTTTCCTATCCTGTGAATTCAATGTATACACTGTTCTTCCTTGATGACTGAAATGAAAATCAAAACCTGAATATCCCTTTACATTGATTCAATGATTGTTTCCTGCAACCTGTTAATCTGAGATTGGGGTTTTAACTGAGAGTATTCCCATGCCTGAGATTTGGGGTATTGATATGATGTATTGAACTGAATTCCCTTCCTTCACTGTCTCTTAAATTCTGATTACCCACACTCTTGTGATATCTCACACACACCACAGTTGCTCACTGTTTTCCCTGTTTATTCAAGTACTTTATACACTGTCATGTACATATTGGCTCACCCTCACATGCCTTTGGCTGTACACACATGTCCCCTCTAGCCCTTTGACACACACCCTCACATTCACTCATGACACATACACCCTCTATCTAGCACACACACACTTGAACACTCTGTGTCACACACTTTTTCATACCATTCACACACACAAAACTGAAATCTAAAAACCACATATTTTCCTGTCATATTCCTACCATACAGTTTTCACACACACACACACACACACTGCACACATGCCCTACACATATAAAACCTGAGAATAGTGTAGGATTAATATGATATGAACTCCTTTCCTTTTTACTGGGTTTTGTTTTGATATAAAACCTGAGATTAGTATAGGTTTATTGGTTGATTTCCTTTTCCTTTTTCCTGAAATCTGGAACCCAATTACATGTAGCATTGCCACTGTGAATTGCACATTCCTGAGAATATTACACACGCATACACACACTGGAAATCGAATTCCTGAGTCACACTGAGTTATCCTCAGTTCTTTACATGTTGAATTGTTAGTTTAACAAATGCTTTAACTGCTAACTGTCATCTAAATGTTACTGTCAATATGATTTCATATAAACTGTCAACCTCATATGTATTTCCTGTCACACTACACTAGCTAAACACATTCAACACTCTCACACATCTCCTACACACACACAATCTCATGTAACTAACACACTATGGCCTATATCCCATGTACCATGCCACACCCTCACAACACTACACATAGACACATACTCTAGTATAGACACCCACCTTGCCATGATATGTCCTTTCCCTCTCTCTTTGTGGATACAATATATATATTTCTATTTATGTTTTGAGCCCATATATATATATATATATATATATATATATATATATATATATATATATATATATATATATATATATATATATGAGATGGTTCCTAATGAATAGAAATTATAACCAAATGTAATGTATATAGATATGTATATGTCTCTATGTGACCTTGAATACCTAGTTGAGTATGTATTCATGTAGGGTTAGATGACTTGTTGACTTTATAATGAATGTGTGTGTGCTGGCTTGGCTTGGCTTGGCTTGGCTTGGCTTGGCTTAGGCTTGAATAGCCTTGAAATGGTATGTATTAGCTAGTATAAGCTTGTGTGTCCTAGTATAGACTAAGCTAGACTTGCTTAGACTAGTTTAGACTTGTTGGACCTAGTTTGACCTAGTTTGACTAGTGTGGTTGACTAGAGTTGACCAAGTGTTGACTTTAGTCTAGTTTGACCTAGACAGCAAGCAGATGCATTGTAGATTACTATTATCATCCCCGGTATACATCTTGACTTGTGTTGCTCTAACTAGGAGTCAGGTATCTCATCTCGGACAGTACATTACTTCAGACATTCAGATACGAGGCGAATACATTCTCTGATCATTTCATAACTTGCTTAAAATTATATTCCTGCTCTAGTTTACCTTATTTGATGCTGTCACGACATTATCACGGATTGGTACTATATGGATCCTTGCTTGAGATGTTATCCCCCTCGGGAGCATCGGATACATTGTGTCATGTGTTTCATGTGCATCGTGTATTCCTCGCTCTCATGTTATTCATGTTTCTCATGTGCATCATGCTCGTTCATGCTCGCTCATGGACTCTCATGTGCTCTCATGAATCGATCGTGTTTCCCATGTATCTCGTGTATAACCTATATTGCATGTGCACTCATTTATGAGTTTTTATGTGAATTTCATGTGCACCCGTTTATGGGCCCCCACGTGAACTTCATGTGCACTCATGTATGAGCTCTCGTGTATATTTCATGTGTACCCATTTATGGGTTTCATGTGAAAACCATGTACGTAACATAACTTGTTTGGATCCTTGTGTATTGATTGGGGTATGGGGGAGTATAAATAGTCATGTGAACAATTCTAAAGTAGTATAGCCATGTGCACCCCTTTAGTATAGTCATGTGCAAATCCAGCCGTTCACATGTCGATTTTGTACTCTAAACCACTAGTCACTGGTAGCTCTCTACTTATAGTAGATATTTCTATTACAGTTCTCTTCATGTTTACATCATGTACTTTCTTTCAGTTTCATGTATCGTACTCTCTTGCATGTTTATATTCTCTAACCTGTTATGATCTGCGTGAGATGTATTGTGCTCGCTCCCGTCCTGACTGGACCTGTTGAAAATTTTACAGAGGATGATAAGGAACCCTGCACCCTTACTTTGGAGCTTGCCTAGATGATACTCGCGACCTGGACCCCTGGGGAGGTTCAGGCAGCTGCTGAGGATGATACCCTTGCTTAGTGTAGACAGCTTAGATTGTTTTTTTCATGTTTAGTTGTTGTTTTTATTTTTTCAGAGTTGTATATTTTAGAGATGTTGAGACTGGTAGTTGGTGAGACTTGTTATTCCTTTCTGTTGTACCTCAGTTGAGGATTTCTTATCTATATCATCGTGCTACATTCTACCTTAGATTGTGATTGAGTTGTACCTCTGTGTTGGCCTCCTTATGGAGAGTATTCATATTATGTTAGTTATAGTTCATGACCTAGAACAGCGTTCTACCGCCGACACTGCAGCGTAGGCTGGGTGCCGTTACGTTCTCGTACCCTCACAGTGGGTGCGGGTCGTGACACCTATATGTTGTCGGTAACTGCCTTTAATTAGTTTTCTGAAAACCCTAATATACAGATCATAAAATATCTTCTAAGTTGGGTCTTTGGGACGGGTTTATGTCCTGTTTTGGACAGATTTTTCTGTCGACTTCACGTTGATTTATCGGACAATCTGGTTTGCGTAGCCTAAAACTAATTAGAGGAAGTTGAAGTCGGTTAGGTTGAGATCATACCTGAAAAATCGGTTCGTCACGAGGATGAGCGTGTACGACACAACCTCGGCGCGAAGTGGAGCGTTCGTCCATTGCTACTGCTGCTGCCAACTGCGCTGTTACGCGCGGCTGTGTGTTCCGGCGCCTCCGGCGACCCGCGCGGCCGCGCCCGATGGTCCAAGGCGGCGTGGTGGCGCGCCAGGTCGGGGCTGAAGCATGGGGTTTAGGGTTTTGTAGTGTTCGATCTCTTCCTATCTCTCTTATAAACTTCGCGTGCGTGTGTGTAACGGGAGGGGGTCGGGTCCGCTGGGTTTAAGCCCTGGGTTGATGTGGGGATTTCAATGTCTGGGCTTGGTAGCTCGGGCCTTTGGGCCAGTTAAGGTCGGCTGTGGGGAATTTCCTCCTTTTGGTTTTTAATAACTATTGGTATTATCTAAACCATACATATATATACATAACCACAAATATATATATACCTACATATATATATATATATATATATATATATATATATATATATATATATATACATAACCTACTTGCGGAATCGTTCATGGATGTACAATCGTCGTCCTGATGATATGTGTGGTGTACGGGATGAATACATAGCGGGAGTAGAGCAGTTCCTGCAGTTTGCTAAGGCGTTCCCTCAGTACATGGACGGCACCAAAATTAAGTGTCCGTGTGTGAAATATCATAACGTGAAATATTATCCAGAAGTGGAAGTGACATATCATTTGTACTCGAGGGGTTTCACGCCTAATTACTATCAGAGGACCGCACACGGAGAACTTGTGTCTTTAGAATCAGAGCCGGAGCCTTACGTTGAGCCGTATATGCATGCGGGACCTAATTTTGTTTCAGATAATCATGCATACGACGACGGGTGCGTCAACATTGTTTTCGACGCTGCGGGGCCTAGTTTCGTTCATGATGCACCTGAGGAGGCACCGAACGCCGATGCTGCACAGTTCATGGAGTTGCTGGAGAATGCAAGGACTCCATTGTATCCTGGTTGTGAGGATCATTCACCATTGGAGGTGGTTACAAGACTGTTGAGCATTAAGTCAGATTTTAACATGTCGCAAGAATGCTACAACCGAGTGTTGGAGTTGATTATAGAGATCTTGCCGGCGGGTGCTAAGTTGCCTAAAGACTTCTACCGGTCTAAGAGAATGGTGAGATCGCTCTGGATGGGATACGAGAAAATCGATTCCTGTCGCAATGGGTGCATGCTGTACTACAAAGACGACAATGACGCAGATGTGTGTAAATTTTGTGGTGCTGATCGCTATAAGATAACTAGTACAGGAAGGTCTACCGGTGCAAGAAGACTGACCGATTCAATGCACTACTTGCCTTTAACGCCGCGGTTGCAAAGATTATTTATGGTGAAAGAGACGGCCAAAAATATGAGTTGGCACATGCGAGAACAGATTGAAGGAGTGTTGGATCACCCATCCGATGGAGAAGCGTGGAAGCACTTTGATCGAGTGTATCCTGATTTTGCTTCAGATCCGCGTAATGTCAGGTTGGGACTATCTTCTGACGGTTTTACTCCTTTTGGTCTTTCGGGATCCCAGTATTCGTGCTGGCCTGTGATTGTCATTCCGTATAACCTACCGCCTTGGATGTGCATGAAGACTCAGTACATGTTTCTAACCGTTATAATTCCTGGTCCGAACAATCCCAAGAGGAACATTGACGTGTACTTACAGCCTTTGATAGATGAGTTGAATCAGTTATGGGAAGTAGGCGCTAATACGTATGATGTTTCCAAGAAGCAGAATTTTCAGATGAAGGCAACCCTTATGTAGACCATCAACGACTTTCCGGCCTATGGAATGTTATCTGGATGGAGCACTCATGGTCGTCTCTCATGTCCGTATTGCATGGACCATAGTAAGGCTTTCCGCTTGAAACACGGAGGAAAACCGTGCTTCTTTGATTGTCATCGGCAATTTCTGCCAAAAGATCATCCGTTCAGAAGGAACAAGAATGCATTTCGTGCCGACGTTGTAGAGAAGGGTGATCCACCGCCAAGGTGGTGCGGAGCCACGATATGGGAGGATGTTAAAATTTTTCCAAGTGCTATCGAAGATCCTACAACTGGGTACAAGTGCGATAGATTTGGTAGAGATCATAACTGGACAATGAGGAGCATATTCTGGGATCTGCCATACTGGAGTACCAATCTGATCAGACATAATCTTGATGTCATGCATATTGAGAAGAATGTGTTTGATAACATAATTAATACTGTGATGGACGTAAAGGAAAAAACGAAAGACAATCCCAAGGCCAGGTTGGACTTAGAAGAAATATGCAAACGCCCTGCGTTGCATTTGATACAGCAGAATGGAAAACAGTTCATGCCGAAGTCAATTTTCTCGCTGGACAAGGAGGATAAAGTGAGACTTTGTCGGTGGATCCAGGGCCTAAAATTTCCAGACGGATATGTGTCAAATCTGAGAAGATGTGTCGATCCGAAGGAAAACAAATTGACGGGTATGAAGAGCCACGACTGTCACGTATTCATGGAGAGGTTAATTCCGATTGCATTTCAGAAATTCTTACCGCAGGCAGTTTGGGATCCTTTGACGGAGCTTAGCATATTCTTCAGGGATCTTTGTTCTAAGAAATTGCTCGTTGATCGTCTAGAAAAGCAAGAGAAGGACATTGCGGTAACATTATGCAAGCTAGAGAGGGTTTTTCCTCCTGGATTCTTCGACTCTATGGAGCATTTGCCGATTCATCTATCCTATGAGGCACGTGTTGGTGGACCCATCGAATATCGATGGATGTACCCGTTCGAGCGATATTTGAATCACCTAAAAAAAAAGGTAAAAAATAAGGCACGAGTCGAGGGTTCTATTTGTGAAGCCTATGTTCTCGAGGAGATTACAAACTTTTGTTCGATGTATTTCAAGCCTCATGTTGCAACTAATAGAACGAGAGCTTCCAGAAACGACGACGGAGATCATGAAAGTAATTATACAATACTGAAGGTATTCAATGCTCCAGGAAAGCCATCGGGTAAAATAAAGAAGAGATATCTGAACGATGATGAGCTAAGGGCTGCTCAGGTGTATGTATTACTCAACTGCGACGAGGAGGAAGTAGAGAAACTGGAGGGGTAAGTAAATAATACGTCTACATTATTTTAATAATGTTGATTATTATACTATTACATTAATTGCACGATGTTGTTTTCAGCATATTTAATGATGATGTGAGGTCAGGTAGGCCACACATAACAGAAGAAGAATTAGAACAAAAAATGAGACGTTATTTTCCATCATGGTTGAGTGCATATGTAAGACTTCAGAACTCTGTATTACCTTTCTGTATATGTACTTGATTGAGAATGAGCTTAATTGCTTCTTTCGTGGTATTTAGGTCGATCGTCCATACGCAAGACTTGAGAATGAGTCTATTAGAACGCTAGCCAAGGGACCAATTTATGCTGCAAAAATATGAACAAGCTACTGTGTTAATGGGTTTAGGTTCAAGTCAACAACTTGCCCGATCAGAGACAACTTTGTAGATCTCGACTCCACCAAAAATAGCTGTTTGTGTATCAGATCTTCGAACTACAAAGATGTTGATGCGGGCAACGATTTCTATGGCGTGCTACGGGAGATCGTGGAGCTGACATATAGTTATGGAATAGAGCCTGCTAAGATTGTGTTATTCAGGTGTGATTGGTTCGATCCGATTGAAGGTCAAGGTTGGAAAGTAGACAAGCACGGTCTTGTTGATATAAACTATCGGCGTCGATATCAAGCCTATGAACCATTTGTCCTATCAAGTCAGGCTCAGCTCGTGTACTTCACAAGTTATCCTAAACGGAGAACAACAAGGTCGGACTGGTGGGCAGTATGCAAGACCAAAGCTAGAAATACCTTTGAGGTTGACGATATAGCTTATCAACAGGATGAACTACCTCTTATAACAAATATTATAGAAGTGGACACGATGGAAGTTCCTCATTACACATCTAATTGTGTAGAAGAAGTAGAATTATCTGAAGAGGAAGATGCAGATGAAAGTGAAGATGTAGAGGAGGAAGAAGAAGAAGAAGATGAGCTAAACGAACTAGATGAATTTTCAGAAAAGGATTAAAATCTATGATGTCTATCATATAAATATGTATTTTTGTAATAATAAATCTGTGACACTTTAGTGACACTTTTAAATTTTAATCATTTGTGTATATTATACAATTTTTGTATTTTACTTGTAGAGGACCTATTTCTATCCACCACACCGGGCGGCGAGGATCGAGGGCCAATTTTCTGCAGTCGCAGCCAAGCTCATCCGTGATGCGATCCACGACCAGAAGTGTCGTGATCGCTCCGGAGAGCCGATCTATGGTTGGATCACGCCAGATCAGTGGGCTACGATGAAGGCTAGATTCAGCGAGCCCAAGTACTAGGAGCGGTCTGACAAGGCCAAGGTGGCGCGGTCGAGCGCCGGTAAGTGGTGTGGTGGCTCCATTCCGATGACGGAGCATTTTCGTCGTCTGGTACGTTTCCTATGACGGACATTAATTTATATATAGTTCGATAGAATGTTTGATACTAATAATAGATAATATATTTTAACAAGTAAAAAAGGGTGAGGACCCAAACATGGTGACCGTCTTCCTGGTCACCCATCGGAGGGCTGGGGAGTTCATTGACGAGAGGGCGACGCAGGCATATGTACGTTCTATTCTTTATATTAATTTACTATAATTTAGAAAACAGGAAAATAGATATCAATTTAGACATTAGCAAACACTTACACGTTAGCAAACATGTTCTAGGCCGAGTTTGTTCGGCTACAGGAGGAGGCGGCTGCTGCTGCTAGTGCACAAGCAGAGGGAGGGGCTGGTACTTCCTCCCAGCCGTCTACAGCTCCATCGCCGGAAGAGCTCTGGATGACCGCCGTTGGCGGTCTGCAGAAGGGTACGTACTACGGTACGAGATCCTACGGCGCGTATTTGGCTTCGGAGTCATCCCGGGCCCCCTCTGTCAGTGCGCAGTCTCCGGCTTCGCAGGCGTCATCACGAGCTGAGGATGTTCATCGTCAGATCGAGGAGCTGCGTCGCGAGTTGCAGCAGCAGATTTCTGATGCGGTCGAGCGACGATCCGACCCTCCGATCGTCACCGGACGATTTGATGCGGTCGAGCGCAGTATATAGGAGCTGATGAGTCTGCATCAGGCTACAGCTGCCAGTTTGCACACGCTCACCGAGTTTACGCAGCGCACAGAGCGTAGACAGGTCGAGCTGGAGGGATCGCAGAGGAGCATGTCTGTCTCACTCACTCAGGTTTCGGCTTCGCTTGAGGCGAGTACTGAGAGGGTGGTGAGTACCCTTGCTGTTTATGGTGAGCGACTGCGAGAGCTGGAGCAGATACGTCCTCCCGGTCCATCGACGGCACCGACTCCAGACATTGCACTGCCTCCTACTGCCCCTACGGTGCAGCTCACTCAGGAGCAGTATGACTACATTTTATCCCAATTGCGCGGCAGGGGTCCGCAGTGATTTTATTGATTTTTTATGACCTGTATGTATTGGCCCTATGGGCAAATTGTTTATTGGTACACTTTTGTTTATACACTTGGTGGGAGACTTTTTATCATCTTCCATTTTTATTTGACTCTATTGGATGTTTGTGAGGATGTGTGTCTGTTATATTTACTTTGCACTGCCTCCTATTTTTATTATGATATTTACTTTGTGATTTCTGCGACGGGGATGACAAATATACCTACGCTGGATTATAAGCGATGATCTGATATACAAAGGAGGTGCTGCCGAAATTTTAAAAAAATATAATTTGTATTTTTGTTATGCTGTGTGTCTGTATTTACAGTGAATGTGAAATGCAGTGTTCGGAACCATCGACAGTTTCGATTACTGTTGTATATTTTATCTTGGATAGAAAGAGCAACAGTTCAGGGTGTACTTCTGAGAGCTTTATTATCACGTCCTTCACTTTCTCCGGACGTCGTAAAGGTTCCCGAGAAGGTGAAGGACGTGAAGAGGAAGCTCTGAGAAGTGCACCCTGAACTGTTGCTCTTTCTATCCAAGATAAAACATAGAACAGTAAGCGAAACTGTCGATGGTTCGAATACTGCACTTCACATACACTGTAAACACAGACACACAACATAACAAAAATATCAATTATATTTTTTAAATTTTTTTTTATAATATCTGTGACGTATAGCGGCGTTCTGCGACGGACAGCGACGGAACGTACTCATCGATATACGTCGCTAAATAGTGACATAACGTCGCTAGACGTCGCTAAACTGCTGACGTGGGATATGACAACCTGTCAGTGGGCATCGCTAAATTTGTCGCTAGGCGTCGCTAAAGTGCCCACGTGGCTGCCATGCCATGTCATCATATATAAAGTTTACCGCGTCGCAACGTGGTCGCTCTACATCGCTATTTTGGCGACGTAACGTTACGTCGCTATCTGTCGCGAAGTTTGCGACGTCTAGCGACACTAAATGTGACGTCGCAAATAGTGACGTTTTACGACGAAATTGTTATCTGCGACATGCCTATACGCGACGTCCAATTTTCGTCGCAAAATACGTCGCAAATAGCTTTTAGCGACGGATTTTCCTTATTTAGCGACGTTTTCTGACGTCGCTAAAAGGGGTTATTTTAGTAGTAAAGGTACCATAGAATCCACTTGACTGCACTCTAATGTACCCTTCCAGGATTGAAAAGATACCTGCTAAATGTGCCAACTGTGTGAGCGATGTCTGGCCTCGTACACACCATAGCATTCATGAGGCTTCCCACAGTTGAAGCATATGGAACCTGCTCCATATCTTTCTTTTTATCCTCGGTAGATGGACACTGCTTCTCAGTGAACTTAAAGTGAGCTGCAAGAGGGTTACTTACTTTCCTCGACCCGTCCATCCCGAAATACTGAAGTACCCGGTGAATGTACTTTTTTTGGGACAAGTGTAGCAACTCGGACTCTCTCTCTCTCGGCTGATCTCCATCCCAAGAATAGTCTTCGCTGTCTAGATCCTTCATAGAGAAGGTCGTGTCCAGTTGGCGCTTCAACTCCGCTATCCTAGTGGCATTCCGACCCACTAGTAGCATATCATCAATATAGAGCAGTAAAATGATGAAATTATCATCGACAAAGTACATCACAAATATGTAGTGATCCTACGTCATCCGCGCATAACCATGCTCCCCCATAAATGACTCGAACTTCCTGTACCACTGGCTCAGAGCCTGTTTCAGACCATATAAGCTCTTACTCAACCGGCAGACCAAGTGTGACTTGTCCTTCTCACAGAATCCCTCTGGCTGCTCCATGTACAACTCCTCCTCAAGATTACCATGGAGGAATGCCATCTTCACGTCCATCTACTCAACCTCTAAGTCAAAAATGGCTACCAATGCTAGCACCACTCGAATAGATAACTGTTTGATGACTAGCAAAAAGATCTTATCATAATCTACGTCCTTCCGCTGACCGTAGCCTTTAATTACCAGTCTTGCTTTGTATCGAGGGTGACTAACATTATCTGTTTGCTTCACTCCGAACACCCATCATTTTTAAAGCCTTTTTGCCCTTTGGCAACCGTACCTGATCATAGAGTTGGCCTATAAGAAACTCTTCTCCTCCTGCATAGCCTCCATCCACTCCTGCCTATGTTCGTCATCCATAGCCTCTGCGAAACTTTCGAAATTTCCCCCGTCAGTCAGAAGCACATACTCATTTGGTGAGTATCTCGTAGATGGTCGACGCACTCTGTCGCTCCTCCTCAACGGAACCACTGGTGCTGGCTATATATCAACAACCTCCTCCCTTTTAGGAACTACCTCCTCGACATGATCATCCTCGTGAGGATTACCCTGACCACCATCAGCAAGCTGATGATCAAGGTTGGAAGCAACTCCATGTACTGGCTCCCCCATAACTTGCTGGATCCTCTGCATGTCCTCTGGGAACTGCTCGAAGCAAAATAACTCTAACTTAGGCAATTCCTCAGCCTCAGAAGGTATCTCAAAATCCTGAGTGTTGGTTATGGTCTGATCCTCGACGAATACCACGTTCCTGCTTCTGTAGAACTTTTTTTTCCTATGGAATCCTAGAGTCTATAGCCAAACTCATCCCGATCGTAGCCGACAAAGATGCACCATCTTGTCTTCGGCTTAAGTTTTGATCTCTTGTCCTTCGGTACATGCACGAAGGCCTTACAACCAAACACTCGCAGGTGATTGTATGATGGCTCTTTGCCGTACCATACTTTGTCAGGCACATTACCCTGTAAAGTAGCACTATGAGATAAATTAATAATATAAGCAGCTGTGTAAAGTGCCTTACCCTAATAGCTGTCTGAAAAGTTTGCTTTTGACAGCAAATACCGTACCCTCTCCATCAGCGTCCTGTTCATTCGCTTTGCTACACCATTGAGCTGAGATGTCTTGGACGGAGTCTTCTGGTGTCGTATTCCTTGCTCTCTGTAGTAAGCATCAAAGGGACCAATGTACTTGCTGTCATTGTTTTACCGAACACATAGCAGTTTCTTGTCCGTCTCCCTTTCAACAGAGGCATAAAACTCTTTGAAAGTGGAAAGCATCTGATCCTTGGACTTTAAGACATAGACCCAAACCTTCCTGGAATAATAATCAATAAACGTCATAAAATATAAAGCACTACTAATGGATTTTACCTTCATAGGACCGCAAACATCCGAGTGAATCAACTCGAGCAACGCCGGCTTCCTCGAACTTGGATGACTTTGGAAAGACACCCTATTTTGCTTTTCCGCTAAACAGTACGTGCACTTCTCCAATTTTGTAGATTTTAGCCCTGGAATTACCTTCCTGTTCACCAAGTAGCTCATTCCCGTCTCGCTGATAGGGCTAAGCCGTCTGTGCCATAACTCGATGCATCACTGACCACATTCACCTCCTGTGTCCCTTGTGCACTCTCCTCCATATAGTAGAGTCTGCACTTCTTGGCAATCACCATCGAACCTCTGGAATGCTTTCATTGACCATTGCCGAAGAGATTGAAGAAACTATCGTCATCCAACCTTCCAACTGATTCAGGTTGAAACGATTATCAAGAAAACGTCGAACATCTTTGAGAACAAGATGAATTGCACTCTGGCTTTCGCAAAGTAAAGTATACTTCTCTTGCTTTAGCCCACTTCCTGCAGCAGCTTATTCATCCATAACAACTACTTGCAAGCCTCTGTCATCGCAATGTACTTTACCTTTGTTGTCGACAAGGTAAAACATTTCTGCAACCGCGACTGCCACGATACCGCTCAACCAGTAAACATCATCACATAGTCCGAAGTCGATCATCTCGTGTCTACATCTCCAGCCATATCAGCGTCAGTATATCCAACCAGCTTCGACTCGTCACCACCAAAAGAAAGTCTCCAACCGGCAGTGCCCTGAATGTACCGTAGAATCTACTTGACTACACTCCAATGTACCCTTCAAAGATTGAAAAAATACCTGCTAATTGTGTCAACTGCGTGAGCGATATCTTCCTCGTACACACCATAGAATACATGAAGCTTCCCACAGCTGAAGCATATAGAACCTGCTCCATATCTTCCTTCTCGTCCTATGGATACTGCTCATTAGTGAACTTAAAGTGAGCTGGAAGGTGGTTACTCTTTTTCTTCGACCCGTCCATTCCGAAATGCTGAAGTACCCAGGAAATGTATTTTTTTTGGGACAAGTGTGGGAACTTGGACTCTCTCTCTCGGCTGATCTCCATCCCAAGAATAGTCTTCGCTGTGCCTAAATCCTTCATAGAGAAGGCAGCGCCTAGTTGGCACTTCAACTCCGCTATCCTAGTGGCATTCCTACCCACCAGTAGCATCTTATCAACATAGAGCAGTAAAATGATGAAATCATCATCGACAACGTACCTGACAAATACATAGTGGTCCGACGTCGTCCGTGCATAACCATACTCCCCATAAACGATTCGAACTTCCTGTCCTACTACCTTGGAGCGTGCTTCAGATTATACAGGATCTTTCTCAACCGGCAGACCAAATGTGACTTGCCCTTCTTACAGAATCCCTTTGGCTGCTCCATGTACAACTCCTCCTCAAAATCACCGTGGAGGAATGTCGTCTTCACATCCATCAACTCGACCTCTAAGTCAAAATTGGATGCCAATATTAGCACCACCTGAATAGACGAATGTTTGACGACTAACAAAAAGATCTCATCATAATCTATGCCCTTCCGCTAACCATAGCCTTTAACTACCAGCCTCACTTTGTATCGAAGGCGAGTAACATCATCTGTCTGCTTCACTCTGAACACCTATCGATTTTTAAGTCCTTCTTGCCTTTGGCAACCGCACCAGATCATAAGTGGAGTGGGCCTGTAAGAAACTCATCTCCTCCTGTATAACCTCCATCCACTCCTGCCTATGTTCATTGTCCATAGCCTCTGTGAAACTTTCGGGCTCTTTTCCGTCAGTCAGTAGCACATACTCATCTAGTGAGTATCTCATAGATGGTCGATGCTCTCTGTCGCTCCTCCTCAACGGAAGAACTGGTGCTGACTGTATATCAACAGCCTCCTCCCATTCAGAAACAACCTCCCTGACATGCTCATCCTCCCGAGGGTTACCCTGACCACCATCAGCAGACTAATGGTCAAGGTTGGGAGCAACTCCATGTATTGGATCTCACATAATTGGATCCTCTGCGATGTCCTACAGGAACTGCTCAAAGCGAAATGACTCTAACTCATACAATTTCTCAACCTCAAAAGGCATCTCAGAATCCTGAGTGTTGGTCATGGTCTAATCCTCGATGAATACCATGTCCCTACTTTGGGAGAGCTTTCTTTCCATGGGGTCATAGAGTCTATAGACAAACTCATCCCGACCATAGCCGACAAAGACGGACTGCCTCGTCTTTGGCTCAAGTTTAGATCTCTCGTCCTTCGATACATGCACGAAGGCCTTACAACCAAACACTCGCAGGTGATTGTATGAGGGCTCTGTTTCGATTAACAAAATGCCTTGGAGGAATTGGCTTTTGAAAACAAAAACAAAAAGAAAAGAAAAGTACAGGGAGTACTAATTTGATTCTGGGAAAGTATTGCTATGGAAGTCTGATTCGTAAACGATCACTTTGTTCCTTGGACCATATGATGATGATGAAGATCACTGCTTGAAGTAGAACAATTTGGAAGAACTAATGCACCAGAAAGGTATCGACGCACTTGGGCACTGATGGCGAGGCCGAATGCTTTCCTGCTTTGCTTCACTTTGTTCTGGAAGAAAAGTTGAAGAAGAATGCTCTAGAGGATCAAAATCTCGAAGCTCTGATCTCTGTATTCTCTCCTGTCCCTCCCTCTGTGTGTGTGGTATGAGAAAAATGAGTCTATTTATAGACTGGGGCTTTCGTGCGTAAAAGAGTATCAACATCTGTCTTTACGCTAACAACTGCCCTCCACGATCAGAATCATCCTCTGTATGTGCTGACACGTGTCCCATCATTTCAGTAAGAATAGGATACATGTACACACGTTCTTCGAAATAGGTGGCATGAAGACCACGTAGGCACACCACGTTCCAGACTGGCCAGAACGAATCGGGCGTAAAAAGATGAGCGTAAACTAGCTCTGTCATGGGTTTCCAGCGTAAAGCGGTTATCGAATAACCTTGAGCGTAAAATGGCTCAAATAGACTTCACGCACACATTGTTTTTTATGAGCGTAAAGACTCATGTAAAACCCCGTGCGTAAAAGAAACCATTCAGTGAGCGTAAAGTAGCTCGATCTCTATAAACGACAACAATGGTCTTTGTATGAGACAAATTCCATTGAATTCTGTGGTAAATGCCATCATTGATATCTTCATGTCAAAGTCAGCTTTAAATGCGAGATTTGATGGCTTTTGTCCAGCGTGAAAGAGGCTGCTTCAGTCCTTGGCGTAAAATCACCGGTGTAGACCCAAGCGTAAAAAGATCAATCTGCTTAGGCGTAATACAATTAGCCTTGTCTTGGGCGTAAAGAAATTCCCTGCTCTGTTAGGCATAAAGCGGGCCACTTATGACTGAGATGACTCCCTCATTGAAACACTTTTTACGCTCCTACAAGACCCCCTTCAAAGTTTTCAAATGTCCCAAAATTTGAAACACTTTGAACAGAAGCGTAAAAGTTGAGATTTGCTGAGCGCAAAATTCGGGATACGCAACAGTCGACCGCGTAAGAGCGGGGATATCCAACAGTCAGCGTAAACATAGGGATAGCTAACAGTCGAATTTGAATCTCTCTATAAATAGACCTTTTTGGAGAGAGAAAACACTTTTACTCATCCTCTCGAACCTCTTTACCTTTTCTTTCTTCGAAACTCTGCTCTGATGGCTCCTAAGAAATCATCCGCCGCCGGCAGCAAGGGAAAGAAACCAGCCATTTATTCCTCGTCGACTGACCATGTGAGGACTTCTATTCAGTCGTCATCACCACAACGAAACCCGACGGAGAAGGTCCGACGGAAAGAAGAAGATAGATCTCTATTAGGTTATTGTTGTGGTATAGAATGAAAATCCAAAATTTGTAATAGATTTCCATTATAAAGAAAAGTCTAAGAAATGTAATAGACTTTTATAATAGTATGGGAATGAAATGATGATTCTTCTATGATCAATGATTTGTATCTATCTGGATGTAATATGGACATGATAGATAAATAAAATCTTATTTTCTGTTTTAGAGTATATGATGCTATCAGAGGTAATATGGACATAATAGCATATATGAACTCAAAAGAAAATTCGATTAATATCTATGCAGAGGTCCAAAGTAGAAGTGATAGATAGGAAAAAGGAAGTAGGTTTAATATTTATTCAGAGGTCATGGAAACATGATAAATAGCAAATCCCACCTTCTAATCAATCGATAAAATAAAAGATATATAAAATCTCTTTCCCAGAGACAAGAAATCAGCTTAACCAAATCTTGGTGGCTGGGGGCTAAGGCGGTGGATGAATCAGCGTGTTTCTTGGGAACAGAAAGGACGATTCAAGTTCCATGATTAAATGGATGAACCTAGTAAGAAGTTGTTTTCAATTTCAGAGACCGGTTCATTAATAATCCTCTTCTATAAATAGAAGAGAACTCTCTGTAACCTTTCCATTCCCATTTCTGCTCCTCAATTAAGAATGTCTTCTGAGGATGCACAGCAAAAGAATGAAGTCTCTAGGGACATTGAGGACATCACTGAGACATGCCCCGCTGAGCCAATAGTGACGAGCCCGACTGAAGTAAGCAACAGTTCTTCTACGCCCAAGTCGCCCCAGGACATTCTTGCTTTCCTAGTAGAGCTTGGGAAAACTCCTGAAGAAGAGGCATTGAGGATGGCTGTCTGCCAATTTTTCATGGGTTCAGGAAACGATGCCTTCTCTACATTGGCTGACTATGTATTCAATAAGGAAGGGAGTGGCCCTCGTCCTTAATCATTTATTTTGAACAAAAATAATAAAAGAAGTTTTATTTTTGTCCTGTCTTTTTTTTCTTTTTATACATAGTATTTCTTGAGAAATTTGCCATTGATCGGCAGCATGAGTAGATCTCCATTGGGTTTTGACAACCGGTAAGCACCATTAGAGAACACGGACTCAATCACATACGGGCCTTCCCATTTTGCTTGGAACTTCCCTTTGCTCTTGTGAGTCATCACCATTGGCCTTCGGACAGCCAACACAAGTTCGCCAATTTTGAATACCCTCTCTTTGACTTTACGATTGAAAGTTCGAGATATACGGGCTTGATATAGCTCAATATGCTGTTGTGCTTGAAGACGCTTCTCGTCCAATCCTTCAAGTTCTTGGAGGCGTAAGCGATCATTATTCTCTGTAGTTAGCTTATTAGCAATAGCGATTCGGAGAGAAGGGATCTGGATTTCCAATAGGAGGACAGCTTCACAACCATAAACCAGTGAAAATGGTGTAAAGCCAGTAGGAGTCCGGACTGTCGTTCGGTATGCCCATAAACATTCTCCAAGCTTCTCATTCCAATCTCTTTTATTAGAAGAGACAATCTTTTTGAGAAGTTTGATGATCGTTTTGTTGAAGGCTTCAGCTAAACCATTAGCAGCCGGATTATAAGCCGTAGAAGCCAAATTTTGAATTCGGTTCTTGTCACAGAACCGATAAAATGTCTGGCTGGCAAACTGTGGTCCATTGTCATGAATTATTCGTCGAGGAATCTCGAAACGATAAATGACATGATGTTTAATGAAGCTGACTACATTAGATGTCTTTACTTCAACAAGTGGAACTGCTTCTGCCCACTTTGAAAAGTAATCGGTTATAGCCAGTATAAACCGATGTCCTTTGACAGAAGGGGGTTAATAGGACCAATAATGTCCATACCCCAAGCTTCGAAAGGCCAAGAGGCTGCTGTAGGATGTAGAAATTCAGAAGGTTGATGAATAAAATCTGCATGAATCTGGCATGCTTTACATCTTCTGGCATAGTCTACAGCATCTGCTATCATGGAGGGCCAATAATACCCCATTCTTCGAATACGATCTTGCAACTTTGGACCCGGTTGATAGGCACCACAGACACCATCATGAGCCTCACGCAATGTTTGTTTGGCTTCACTTTCTGAAAGACAACACAGCAAGAGTCCGTCATATGAACGCCGATATAGCGTATGCAAAGACGGATCATAATAGAATCGAAATGATCGTCTTTTAATTGATGCAGCTTCTTTAGGATCTTCAGGCAAAATTCCATGAACTGCATAATCAATGAATGGTGTTCTCCAATCTTTCTGCTGGGAACTTGCCTCTGTAACATAACTTTCTTCGATATGCAGATTATTCTTCACACAGAATAAATCTCGATCTAACAAAGTAATTGTATTTTGCCTTCGGATCGGGACAGCCAAATCTGCAGCTAAGCTGGCAAGAGCATCAGCTTCTACATTCTGAGAATGTGGTATAAATTCAATGAAGAATCCTTTGAATGAAAGGACCAACTCGACTACCACTTGATGATAAGGGATGAGATCAGGATTTCTGACTTCATATGTCCCTCTAACTTGATTGACAATCAATTATGAATCTCCATAAGCTTCTAGGAATCCGATATCCAATTGTTTTGCTACTTGGAGACCAATCAATAGAGCATTATATTCTGCTACATTGTTAGAGCACGGCTCATTAAGGGAATAGGCACGGTATATAACCATTTTGTCAGGAGAAACCAGGACAATTCCTACCCCAGAGACAATATTGCCTTTAGGTCCCACTCGTGATGCTCCATCAAAATATAATTGCCATATGTTATTTTTCAAAGCCATGTTGCAATCCACTACTTCGTCTGGAATGTCTTCATATAACTTCGAAGTTTCGGGTACAGGATGAGCAGCTAAGAAATCAGCTAATGCTTGGCCCTTTACTGATTTTTGAGGCACATAGACCATGTCATAAGGAGTGAGCAACATCGCCCAGGTAGCTAACCTGGAATTAAGAATGCTCGGTTTCCTCATCAATATCCGAATGGGATTTATTCTGGAGATGACATGAATAGTTTGTCCAGTGACATAGTGCCTTGTTTTTTGGACAGCAAAAACCAAAGCTAGACATTCCTTTTCTACAGGAGTATATCTGTGTTCAGCTCCTACCATCGTTCTGCTCAGATAATATATTGCTTGTTCATGACCCATGTCGCTTTTTTGTGCCAGAAGAGCGCCAAGTGAATGATCCAAGGCTCGAACGTACAACAAAAATGGTCTTCCTATTACCGGAGGTACCAAAGCAGGTGGGTTTGTAAGATATTGTTTAATGTCATTGAAGGCATTTTGACATGCTTCGTCCCAGACGAAAGATACTCCTTTCTTTAATAGACGGGAGAAAGGTTGACATCTCCCGAAAAGATTAGATATAAATCTTCTGATATAAGCAATACGGCCCTGGAAGCCACGGAGCTCTTTCAGATTACGAGGAGGGCGCATTTCAAGAATTGCTTTAACCTTATCAGGATCAACATGGATACCCTGAGAGGTAATGACAAATCCTAAAAACTTGCCACTGGAAACCCCTAAGAAAGATTTAGTATGGTTCATTTTCAATTGAGGTTGGCGCATCAATTCAAATACTGTCTTCAAGTCTTGAATGTGATCATTCTTTGACCGACTTTTAACAACAATGTCATCTACGTAGCATTCAACTATTTTCCGTAGATGTTCTTGAAAGATATTGCTCATAGCCCGTTGATATGTGGCACCGACGTTTTTAAGACCAAACGGCATAACCGTATAGCAGAAAACCCCAAGAAGTGTTCGAAAAGATGTATGCTTCTCATCTTCTGGATGCATCTTGATCTGGTTGTATCCTGAGAATCCGTCCATGAAAGACATACGTTCAAAACCGCATGTATTGTCTATCATAACATCAGTAATGGGAAGTAGAAATTCGTCCTTTGGACAAGCTGTATTAAGATCTCGGTAATCTATACAAACTCGGACTTTTCCGTTCTTCTTCATAACATGAACGATATTGGCCACCCAATCAGGGTGTTGTTCTTCACGAACGAAACCACAAGTGATCAGCTTTTTGACTTCTGGTATCTATCATATCTGGTCTAAAGCGCCGTTGCTGTTGTTTTACCGGTTTGACATTAGGCAAAATATTAAGTTTATGAGTAGCAACTTTAGGATCTAGTCCTGGCATATCCTCATAACTCCATGCAAAGATGTCAATATAATCTTTGATAAGTTTTGTCAATTCTTCCTTTTCATCTTCAGAAAGATTCTTACTGATGAATATTGGTTTGGGCGTAATTCCATTTCCAACATCGATCTGGATAACCTCATCCTCTGTAGGTGGCTGTCGCTGTTCAAAACGAAGTTCCCATTGAGTATCCATCTGTTGAGCCCAAGGATCATTCTCAAATGGCTCTGATTCATCATCGGTTTGAACCATATTGACTGAGAATATCTGTCTGGATTCATCATATGAGGAATCTATGTTGTCTTTGTATTGATGACTTTGATTATCAAAAGATAAAGTCATTTTCTCAATAAACTTGACAGCCATATACTCGAAAAGGAAATCTTCATTGATATCAAAGAGATGAACAATATTTACATCATTTATAGTCTGATTACTACGCTTCGGATTAGTCAACGGTGGACCATCATCCGTCTTCTGCATAGAATTGCCAATATTGACGATCAATGGTGATTCTAGATCGTTCGTACCAGCAAAAGTTTCTTCTTCAGGCTCAGGAGAAGAAAGTACCATATTACAGGATTTAGTCTTTCTTCCTTTAGCCTTCTTCTTGTGAGGATTGTTACGAGGAATTTCAGAACCCAATCCAGCGGTAGAATTCTGATTTTGAATTTGTAAAGGAAGACGGATTCCTTTATCATGGTTCAAACCTTTGGCCTTTTGAAAGTCGTAACCCATCTTCTTCATGAGAATGACAGATTGCTGACTATACAAATGGATAGGCAGTGGACTTTGAACAGGCGTTTCAGCACAGGACGAGGAATGAATCTCTGCAACTACCGAAGAATGAAGTACAGATGTCTCTGTAGTTAAGGGAGAAGGAGGATTCGGGAAACGAGGAGAAATCCCTGTTGGAGCCTTTTCATAAGCAGCAAAGACTCGTTGTGCCCGGTATAAAGGAACACTATTCATGGCTAGCCACTGCTGATGAGTAAGCTTGAGCTTGGTAGGAGGAGCTAGACTTGGAGGACAGATGTTTAGTCCTTTCAGTCTATCTTCCAGAGGGAGGCCGTTCCATAGATGATCCAGATCATCAGGATCTGGAATAATATGAGAAATCATGTTGCAAGTTTTGACTTTCTTGCCTTTCTTGGATTCTGAAGTTTTACCTTCATTTTCCAGTTCAGGCACTAAGTCAGGATGTACCCACATGATTTCACCATTCTTCAATGTGAGAGGCAGCAATCCTGTATTTTCTTCTCTGGCAGGCGGAATATTCACAATCTTCATCGTCGCATTCGAAATCGGTATAATTCCATCTCGGACTTGCTGTGGAGGAAAATCCCCAAACTGAAGAGAAACCATATTGGTTGTCACCGTATGGTCATCATTGGTTAAAGCGATGGCGCCACCATTTATTAGCTCTTAGATCTTCTTTTTCAAGACATAGCAAGCACTGGTAGGATGATTAATGTATCTATGATAGATACAATACTTGGGATTGTCAGTCAAATTCACCTCATTAGGCCTTTTTGGCTTTGGAATCTGAAGTTTACCACTTTTGACCAGACATTAGAATATCCCTGGAATATCGCTTTCGTCAAAGGAGTATTCTTCCTTTGGCCTGGAAGATTCTTGATTGCTTGATGTCGTCTTGCTCTTGGAAAGATTGACCATAAGAGTATCTTTTCCTTTCATATTACGATTGCCGGGATTATTTTTCTTTCCTTTATCTTCTGAAGCGAAAATTATCCCATGTTCGCGAGCCAACCTACCATTGGTCTCGACAGAAACTGCTGCTATAATGAACGAAGCCCAATCTGTGAATTAGGAACCCGTGAAGACAGCGATGGATGGTCGCAGATTCATCTTGCATGTGTCAATCAACGCTGAATCTGGCATACCAGGAGGCATCTTTAGAGTAGCCTGTCGGAAGCGTTAATTGAATGTCCAAGTATCTTCTTTCTCCTTTTGTTTGATTTCTATCAAGGAGGACATGTTCATGTCCATACCTCCTTCATAGAAGCGGGAGAGGAACATTGCTTTGAATTCGTCAAAAGACGAAATAGAGTTATCAGGTAAGCTGCGATACCAGTCGTAAGCTGAACCCGTCAGACATCCGATGAACACTCGGGTGAGAAGAGCATTATTTTTCTGCAAGTGTACAGTCATAATATCAAAGTAATTGATATATTGACTGGGAGATGCTTTTCCATCGAACAAAACCATGGATTGTGGCTTGAACTTCGGTGGAAAGGGTACGTCATTCCAATGAGGAGGATAAGGTTGCTTAATCCCTAGCCTCTGGAGTTGATCTTTGTGCCTCAAAACTTTAAACTGTGCTTTAAGTTCACGCACTGCTTGAATGGCTTCACTGGTTTGAGGAAGCACATTTGACTGAGTAGTCGTTGGATGCACCATGACCCCCACTGGAGGTGGTACATCTTCTGGAAGAATGGGATCCGGAGATGCAGAATTTTGATTAGCAGCAGGCTCTTGAATATTCAAAGGTATTTCAGCCCCTTGACTATCTTGAGTTTGTGCTGCTACTGGTGCCGGTGTCACTGCTGTCGGTTGAGCAGTTTGCTGATTCAAAATTATTTGATGCATGTTTTGCACCATGTTAAGCATATCCTTCAGTGATTGTTCAACAGCAGTGAGACGTTGTTCTGTATTAGCAGATGACGTCTCTGGCTCATCTCCAACAGCGTAGGATTCAACCTCTCTTGAAGATACAGAAGGGTTTGTATAGAAGTACGAATCCACGCTATCGGTATCAGACTCAAAAGATTAAGTACCCCCAGCCTCTGAATCAGAAGTCTGCAATTGTCTTTGTCTTCTTGATCGAGTATTCTGATATACTCCTTCAAAGGAATCAAGAAGCCTGTTGAACTGTTGTTGACTTGGAGTTTGGGACGTGTTCCGTCTTGGACGTCGTCCTCTGTTAGTATGAGATGCCATGTTGACTGACACATATGGCGACTCATGTTCTTGGTCTTCAGCTTGATGTGGAGGTACATTGAAACTCTATCGATCAAAAATTGATCGTCTTGAAGCCGAACAACAACAGTTGATCACAACCTGGTGGTATTCACAAAGATGTTTTTCTTGGGGGAATGTCATCGGAGATTGTCTATTCTTACGCTTTTACATTAGCAATTCGCGTAAGTCAGAAGGAGTGGATGAAGTATTCTTCTTTATTACATTGGGGGTGGAAAAACGTTTAGTCCCTTGTGTATAAAGAAGATTACTGGCTGCATTCGCAGAACCAAATTGTACATTTCTACGCGTTTGGAATTGTGTGCGTAAAACTTGAGATTTAGCACGCAGGACTCCATTTTCCTGTCGTGTGATTTGTAAATTTGGTACCTTGCGTAAAGCAGTATAAGAAGGTTGTTGGTGTAGAACAGAAGTTTTACCAACAATATTTTTACGCTGCACACGTTTAGATACATTCACATTCGACATGTGAGCATCTTTGTGAATTTCATCTACACTGTCATAGACAGGAGATTTATCTTTACGCATGGAACGTAAAATCTTGTTATCTGCCACGTTACCAACGAGAGATTTTGTTTTACGCGAGGAGCGTAATTTATTTGGGCCTACCACGTCACCGACGGGAGACTGATTCTTACACCCAGAAGCACAAGCTTTAGAGTCTGCCCCATTACGAATGGGAGTCTCATTCTTATGAACTGAGCGTAAAATTTGGTTCTTACCCACTGAGCGTAAAACTTGATTTTTACGCGGTGGGTGTGAAACCTGGTTATCTTCACCGTTACAAATGGAAGACAAATCGTCACACTTCGAGTGCAACTTTGAAGTAGGGACTGCCTCGTTATGAACGGGAGCCCCTACGACAGGAGTGGGAAGAACCCCCTTGTCAACAGAAGCAGCAGAGAGATCAGAAATCACTTTAGATTTGGGAATCCAAACTTTTCGTGCTTTGCGAGACTTTTGAACATTGGAATGGCGAGAACCACCCCCAGTTCGGAGCATCTCTTCATAGGCAGTCTGGTCGAAGTGTACCACAGAGTCTTCTTGGTCGAACCGACCGAAACATCATCCTATTGAGCAATCGCCTCCTCGTCAGAGGAGAAGGTCGTCCCCAGCAGAGTCGCCATTTTTGTTTCGATTAAGAAAATGCCTTGGAGGAATTGGCTTTTGAAAACAAAAACAAGAAGAAAAGAAAAGTACAGGGAGTACTAATTTAATTCTGGGAAAGTATTGCTATGGAAGTCTGATTCGTAAACGATCACTTTGTTCCTTGGACCATATGATGATGATGAAGATCACTGCTTGAAGTAGAACAATTTGGAAGAACTAATGCACCAGAAAGGTATCGACGCACTTGGGCACTGATGGCGAGGCCGAATGCTTTCCTGCTTTGCTTCACTTTGTTCTGGAAGAAAAGTTGAAGAAGAATGCTCTAGAGGATCAAAATCTTGAAGCTCTGATCTCTGTATTCTCTCCTGTCCCTCCCTCTGTGTGTGTGGTATGAGAAAAATGAGTCTATTTATAGACTGGGGCTTTCGTGCGTAAAAGAGTATCAACATCTGTCTTTACGCTAACAACTACCCTCCACGATCAGAATCATCCTCTGTATGTGCTGACACGTGTCCCATCATTTCAGTAAGAATAGGATACATGTACACACGTTCTTCGAAATAGGTGGCATGAAGACCACGTAGGCACACCACGTTCCAGACTGGCCAGAACGAATCGGGCGTAAAAAGATGAGCGTAAACTAGCTTCTACATGGGTTTCCAGCGTAAAGCGGTTATCGAATAACCTTGAGCGTAAAATGGCTCAAATAGACTTCACGCACACATTGTTTTTTATGAGTGTAAAGACTCATGTAAAACCCCGTGCATAAAAGAAACCATTCAGTGAGCGTAAAGTAGCTCGATCTCTATAAACGACAACAATGGTCTTTGTATGAGACAAATTCCATTGAATTATGTGGTAAATGCCATCATTGATATCTTCATGTCAAAGTCAGCTTTAAATGCGAGATTTGATGTCTTTTGTCCTATCACCCCCATTTCCTGTATTACGTATTTATGCTCGTATTTGATTTTGGCACGTATTTTAATTTTCTCGACTTGCGGATTTTGGTTTCTCGTAAATGGGTTTTGGACCATGGCTTGGTTTTATTTTGTGGAAGTTGGTTTGGTTTGGTTCATCATGAGTGGAACACTTTAACCTACACTCTACCCTCAACACAACACAACCACCCTCATTATATCTCCACCAAACTTTCTCTCTCCTCTTTACTCTCCATTAATTTTCTTCTTCTTCCTTCTTCCACAACTCCCCAACCCATTAGGCAAGTGCACCTTGCCATCAAATAAGCACCACTTTTTATTTGTCCATTAGCTAGATTAGGCCATGGAGAACAACTTTAGAACTTGACATTTTGTGATTTGGAGTTTCCTTTGTTCTAGATCTAGGTTTTTACTATTTTCGGATTTACATGGTTTTGATCTATTTAACTTTGATTTTTGTATGTTTTGATGCTTCCATGTGGAAGAGAATTCGATTTTACTCAAGTTAGAACTTTGAAAATCTAGATTTGGTTTTGATTTGATCAAGTTATGAAGAATTAAAGTTTTGAAGTTCTTGGAGTTCTTCTCGGGTTGGAGAAGCAGCCCTCTCGGCCTGCGCTCTTTAGCGCAAGGCCGATTGCGCAGCTCACCCTTTGGTGAACTGCGCACCTTCCTTCTCGGCCAGCGCCTTCATTGTGCATAGCCGATTGCGCCCGGCCTCTTGGGCTGGACCGCGCATCTCCCTTGGCGCACTAACCCCTGCGCAGTTAGCCCCTGCGCAACCTGACTCCTGCGCAATCCACCCTCGCGCAATTCAGCCATGCGCAATCCACCCCTGCGCAATCCTCCTGTGCGCAATCCATCTGCTGTGCAACTCACCCTGCGCACTTGGCACCCTGCGCAGTGCATACCCTGCACAACCTACTTGTCTATGATGAATTTGTTATTTCTTGATCTTGGCTCTTCTATAGCCCTATATATATTGGTATTTTATTAGATATTTTACGTCCATTTTATATCCTTACGCCTTTTGTCATGAACTTGATTTTACTTAATATGTTTGGAATGTCTATTGTACATGGCATGGTATGACAAGGACCTAGCATAACACGACAGTGACCCGTAGTGGTGCACTCCTGACATGACCAACCTGACATGACAGTGACCCGTAGTGGTGCACTCCTAACAAGCACCCTGACATAATTTATCTTGATAACTTGATAGTGGCCCATGGCGGCGCACTCCTGACTTGACTTGACTTGTAACTTGTAATTAACTCGTATAATCAACTTGACACCGTGGGTGTTCCTGCTTGCTTGTTTGTACAATCCACTTGTCTTGTCTTGCATCATGTCTAGGACGTGACTTCCTGGGTACCACGGCCAGGGACTCGCGCTAAATTGGATTAGGCTAATGATTAGATCAAACTAGAACATGGAGAGTTCCCAGTCACAGGCAATCTCGTTATCTGGGCGCTTTAATGGACTTGTAGCTTGCCGACGAGTAGAGCACATTTCCAGCACACTGTCATGTGTTGCACCCTCTAAGTCACCTAAGGGTATATCGTTTCCTGGGCGATGTACCCAACCATACTCTCAACCCGCGGAAGGATAACTGGGTGGTCTGCAGGGCTTGGGACTGGGAGTTTCTCACTTGCATCTTGTTAGTAATTAGGCTTGTGATAACCCTAGTTAGTTAAAGTAGTAAGCCGTAGTACTTGCTTGGCCGATTGTGAATGGATGGTGTCCAGCCTTGTCTAAGTCTTGTCTAGCTCCAGTACCTGCTATCTCCTGAGCATGTTTGTTTTACTTATCTTAACGATAAATGAGTAGAGACAGTGAGCTATTCAGGCGAAGGGTTACAACCCCGGTCCTTGTCTGGTTTAAGGATTGTAACCTGGCTCCCGGAATGGTTCCACGTCCCTAGTCGTTTATCGCCCTGTGTACCTTACTAATTGTACTTTCTTTTATTCTTTATGCTCTGATATGCTGGCTTTTGTTCTTATTTGTGGCCTCCTTTGTGGCACTTGCTCTTTCTGGGGTTTGACCCAGCTGGTTTTGTGTGGCCAGATTTCGGAGCAGCTCCCGAGGATCTACCAAGCTTCCAGCCCAATGGTGACAACTAGACGGAACCCGGGCCAAGAGTGGGTTTTCCTTTTTGTTTTACCCACTTATATGTAAATTTATTCTTTTGAGACGTTTAGCCGACGAGCACCTGTTAGCTCGATGCACATTTACTTACTGTCTGCCTACGGGCTGTAAGCATGATTAACAAATCCTAGGGTTGATCATGTATGACTGAACTCTTGCTAGTCCCATCATTTTGTACGACTAGCTTCATGATCATCCAATATGTAATATTTGGGACGCCTTATATATATATATTTGATGCTCTAATATCTTGTAACTCTGTTAATTGCTTGAGATTGAGACAATAGGCTTGACCTTAAGAGACTGCTGGCTTGTAGTAAACCCTCATATCTAGACAGCCGTGACCGTATAGTTGAGATGTATTCTATTTCAATATACGTAGCTGGCTATGTCTGCCCCCGCTCTCCAGTATTCTGGTTCTGGGGCGTGACACGGTTTAAGTGGTGGCCCATGCTGGTCTTGGCATTCAAAAAATGTGAGGGTTTACCGAATAGATATCTCAATCACTATTCGTCCTTGATCTCTGCTCGTATCTTCAAATCCCTGAAAATCTCGACCTGATCACATTGCTTGTATCATTGATCTGTCCTGGTCCTTCCTTACTGTTCCCTATGTCGTCTTCTTCAGCGGCATTACTTCCGGACCTGCCAACCAGCCAGAGGAAGCTCGACAAGCACCCCAGCGCCAGGAAGATCAAGCTCAGCACTCTGGAGTAGCCTCCCGAGTTATGCTTCCCGGAGGCTCGGAACCTCCAGTTCAGGCAGCTTCGCCCGCTCAACCAGCTAGACAGGATGAGGGACCTTTGGTAGGGCTTATCAGAGAACTACTTACATCCCAAGATCGTCGAGGCGACGCCTTGCACCAGGAAGTTCATGATGCACTAAACCGAGGAGGTCCCCAAGGGAATCAAGCGGCCAACAGTTTCAAGCGCTTGAACCCTCCATTCTTTGACGGCAGTGAAGATGCGATTGCCGCAGACGCTTGGCTTCAGGATACCGAGGTGGTTCTAGAAGCAGCTAGGACACCTGAGAATGAGAAGGTGGCGGTGGTACGCCTACAGTTGTTAGACTTGGCTCGCGATTGGTGGGCAGCTCAGGCCAGGGGGTTAGCGGCACCAGTCACTTGGGCGACGTTCAGAGAGAGGTTCCAGACAAAGTACTTCGATGCGGTGGCACGGTATGACCTGCAGACCCGGTTCACCAACTTGAAGCAAGGAGGCAGGACGGTCGATGGCTATGCGACCGAGTTTTCCAGGCTGAGTAGGTTCGCCCCCACCTTGGTGGCAACCGAGTTCGATAGGGCTCAGCGATTCCAGCAAGGGCTGCACTTAGAGATATTATTGGCTGTGGAGCAGTTCGAGCACCAGACGTTCTATGCAGTGTTGAAGGCAGCAAGGAGGCATGAGTATACCTCCTGGAGAATTGTGGACAGGACCGGAGGCAGGAAGCGGTCCCACAACCAGATGCACCAATCTTCAGCTCCAGTCCCGGCAGCTAGGGGTATAACCATTGGGACTCCGAGGCGGGCGGCCTCAGTGACGTCGGTTCAGCATTCGACCCCGACGTACCCGCAGCAGCAGAAGCAGAAGCAGTCTTCCGCGGTGGGATGTTCTCATTGCGGGAAGCCGGGCCATGTAGTGGCAGAGTGTCGTAGGGCACAGGGATTGTGCCTGGCTTGTGGAGGAGCAGACCACCAGATAGGGACCTGCCCGAATAGGGGAGATCCATCATCATCCAACCTTTCTAGTTCTTCGGTGAGAGGACCAGCCCCAGCTCCAGTTCAGCAGCAGCAGCAGTACCCGAGGCCATTGTTGCCTCAGGCCCAGGCCTTTCAACAGCAGAACCAGCAGCAGTTCACCCAGGCTCCAGCACAGAACCGACAGAGGGGTTTCCAGCAGAGAGGACCCGCAGCTAGAGGTCAGGCTATGATGATGACCATGGAAGAAGAAGTTGCACCAGGTGAGGTAGTGGCATGTACTATTCTCGTCAACACCTTTCCAGCATCTGTATTATTTGATTCTGGTGCATCGCATTCATTCATGTCTGCACGATTCGCGACACGGATAGGGTTGGAGCCCGAGTCATTATCAGTAAGGCTCAATATACTTACTGGTAATGGTCTTGTGGGAGTAGATCGAGTGTTTTCCTCGTGTAGGATCGTAGTTAGCGGTAGAGAGTTTCCCGCTAGGCTCATAGAGTTCCCTATGGCAGACTATGATGTAGTCCTAGGCATGGATTGGTTGAGGAACTATTATGCTAGGATAGACTGCCATGCTGGCAGAGTTGTCTTTAGTATTCCCGGAGAGCCAGAGTTTTCATTTTCCAGAGGCGCCGTAGAGCCATCTCCTCCAGTATTGCGGATGGCAGTAGCAGCAGTGCAGTTGCCCCGGATAGTTAAAGAGTTTCCAGATGTCTTCCCAGAGGAACTTCCAGGGATGCTACCAGAGCGGAAGATCGAGTTCACCATCGACTTGATTCTCGGGACAGCACCAGTATCAGAGCGAGTCTACAGAATGGCGCCTTCAGAGTTGGAGATTTTGTACAAGATGATTGAAGAACTCAGGACCAAGGGATTCATTCGTGCAAGTGGATCGCCTTGGGGAGCCCCGATGCTTCTTGTGAAAAAGAAGGATGGTACGTCCAGGCTATGTGTTAATTACCGTACCTTGAACTCAGTGACAATCAAGAACAGATACCCTCTCCGGAGGATAGATGACTTGTTTGATCAACTCAAAGGGGCTTCAGTTTTCTCGAAGATAGACTTGCGGTCAGGATACCACCAGATCAGAGTCAGAGAGCAGGACATCCCGAAGACGACGTTCAGATCTAGGTACGGGCATTGGGAGTTTCTAGTTATGCCCTTTGGAGCGACCAATGCGCCGGCAGTGTTCATGGACCTCATGAACCGTATTTTCGTGCCTTACTTGGATCAGTTTGTGATAGTGTTCCTGGATGACATCCTGGTCTATAGCAAGAGTGAAGCAGAGCACGAGCAGCATCTCAGAATTGTCCTCCAGATTCTCAGAGAGCACCAGTTGTACGCCAAGTTCAGTAAATGCGAGTTCTGGCTCGATCGTATTTCTTACTTAGGTCACATCATTACCAGAAGAGGAGTGAAAGTGGATCCCCAGAAGATTGTGGCTATCGAGGCATGGCCAGTACCCAGCTCAGTGGCAGAAGTTCGCAGCTTTCTTGGATTGGCCGGCTACTACCGACGGTTCATCTCTGATTTTGCAAGTATTTCAGCGCCGATGACCCAGTTGACCCGCAAGGATGTGCCGTTCGTTTGGACAGCAGAATGTTAGGAATCATTTGAGAAGTTGAAGCGAGGTTTGATAACGGCTCCCATTCTCACCCTTCCAGATGGGACCGGAGGATTCACAGTTTATTGCGACGCTTCAAGCAGAGGATTGGGATGAGTTTTGATGCAGCATGGGAAGGTAATTGCTTATGCGTCACGTCAACTCCGTGATCATGAGAAGAATTACCCGACCCATGACTTGGAGCTAGTAGCAGTAGTGTTTGCACTTAAGTTATGGAGGCACTACTTGTACGGAGACAGAGTAGAGATATTTACTGATCATAAGAGCCTGAAGTATGTTTTCACCCAGAAGGATCTTAATATGCGGCAGAGAAGATGGCTCGAGCTACTGGTGGACTACGATGTGGATTTGCAGTATCATCCAGGGAAGGCCAACGTTGTAGCAGATGCGTTGAGCCGGAGAGCCGGAGTTTATTTCCTGACGGCGCAACCAAAGCTATTGGCGGATCTTCAGAAGATGGGAATTGAAGTGGTTCTTCCTTCCAATGTGGCCTTGATGGCCAGCCTACAGATTCAGTCCACCATAGTTGAGAGGATCCGGACCGCACAGTTAACAGATTCCAAGATTCAGCGGCTCAGAGCAGAGTGCGAGGCAGGGAGAAGGCCAGAGTTATATATTCATGAGGATGGTACACTTCGACATGGCACGCGTCTTTATGTACCCAGTGGAGATATCAGACAGGAAATCATGGCAGAGGCTCACAGTTCGCAGTACTCCATTCACCCAGGCGGCACGAAGATGTACAGAAATATTCGTCAACACTTTTGGTGGAATGGTATGAAGAGGGAGATAGCCCGGTATGTCTCTCGATGTTTGGTTTGCCAACAGGTCAAGGCTGAACATCAGAGGCCAGCTGGACTTCTTTAACCTTTACCGATCCCAGAATAGAAATGGGAGCACATTACCATGGATTTCGTGACTGGATTACCCAGATCTCCGGCAGGCAGAGATGCTATTTGGGTCATTGTGGACAGGCTTACCAAGGTGGCACACTTTCTTCCATTTAGAGTTGGACAGTCGACGGCACAGCTAGCAGAGATGTATCTCAGGCAAATCGTCAGACTTCACGGAGTGCCAGTCAGCATAGTATCAGATAGGGATACGAGATTCACATCGCACTTCTGGCGCAGTCTTCATCAAAGTTTGGGGACTCGTCTCAAGTTCAGCTCAGCATATCATCCGCAGACAGATGGGCAGTCAGAGCGTACTATACAAACTCTCGAAGATATGTTGCGGTCGTGTACCCTTGACTTTGGTGGTTCGTGGGAGGATCACCTGCACCTGGTGGAATTCTCGTACAACAATAGTTTCCAGGCCAGTATCCAGATGGCACCCTTCGAGGCTCTGTATGATAGGAAGTACAGATCCCCGTTAGCATGGGACGATGTCGGAGAGAGGCAGATGCTCGGTCCAGAACTGATTTCTCAGACGGTTGAAGTGGTCAAGAGAGTCAGAGATCACCTCCGAGTTGCTCAGGATCGCCAGCGCCATTGGGCCGATGCTCATCGACGTCCCTTAGAATTTGCCGTCGGCGACCATGTATTCCTTAGGATCTCGCCTACCCGCGGTGTCATTCGTTTTGGTGTACGGGGAAAGCTTAGTCCTAGGTATATAGGGCCGTTCGATATTCTGGAGCGAGTAGGCGATGTGTCCTATCGTCTCGCTCTTCCGCCGTCGCTAAGTGAGGTACATGATGTATTCCATGTGTCCCAATTACGACGGTACATCCCGGACCCGAGCCATATCCTAGATCATTCGGAATTCGTTGTTGGTACCAACCTTTCGTATGAGGAGAGGCCCGTGTCTATTTTGGACCGGAGGGAAAAGACGCTCAAGAACAAGACTATTAATTTAGTTCGTGTTGCTTGGGATCATCACTCTCTAGGTGAGTCAACGTGGGAGCGTGAGGACGACATCCGATCGCGATATCCCTACATGTTTGACTCGTGAGGTATAATGTCTTTCTTATGCCTTACGCTTTCCCTTCCTTGCTTGCATTGTATGATTGCATGATTGAACTGCTTCACGTAGCTTGCCTGTGCTTAGTATAGCTTGTCGTGGCAATCTCTAGCTCCTTGATTAAATTCCGAGGACAGAATTCTTTGAAGGTGGGTAGAGTTGTCACCCCCATTTCCTGTATTACGTATTTATGCTCGTATTTGATTTTGGCACGTATTTTAATTTTCTCGACTTGCGGATTTTGGTTTCTCGTAAATGGGTTTTGGACCATGGCTTGGTTTTATTTTGTGGAAGTTGGTTTGGTTTGGTTCATCATGAGTGGAACACTTTAACCTATACTCTACCCTCAACACAACACAACCACCCTCATTATATCTCCACCAAACTTTCTCTCTCCTCTTTACTCTCCATTAATTTTCTTCTTCTTCCTTCTTCCACAACTCCCCAACCCATTAGGCAAGTGCACATTGCCATCAAATAAGCACCACTTTTTATTTGTCCATTAGCTAGATTAGGCCATGGAGAACAACTTTAGAACTTGACATTTTGTGATTTGGAGTTTCCTTTGTTCTAGATCTAGGTTTTTACTATTTTCGGATTTACATGGTTTTGATCTATTTAACTTTGATTTTTGTATGTTTTGATGCTTCCATGTGGAAGAGAATTCGATTTTACTCAAGTTAGAACTTTGAAAATCTAGATTTGGTTTTGATTTGATCAAGTTATGAAGAATTGAAGTTTTGAAGTTCTTGGAGTTCTTCTCGGGTTGGAGAAGCAGCCCTCTCGGCCTGCGCTCTTTAGCGCAAGGCCGATTGCGCAGCTCACCCTTTGGTGAACTGCGCACCTTCCTTCTCGGCCAGCGCCTTCATTGCGCATAGCCGATTGCGCCCGGCCTCTTGGGCTGGACCGTGCATCTCCCTTGGCGCACTAACCCCTGCGCAGTTAGCCCCTGCGCAACCTGACTCCTGCGCAATCCACCCTCGCGCAATTCAGCCATGCGCAATCCACCCCTGCGCAATCCTCCTGTGCGCAATCCATCTGCTGCGCAACTCACCCTGCGCACTTGGCACCCTGCGCAGTGCATACCCTGCACAACCTACTTGTCTATGATGAATTTGTTATTTCTTGATCTTGGCTCTTCTATAGCCCTATATATATTAGTATTTTATTAGATATTTTATGTCCATTTTATATCCTTACGCCTTTTGTCATGAACTTGATTTTACTTAATATGTTTGGAATGTCTATTGTACATGGCATGGTATGACAAGGACCTAGCATAACACGACAGTGACCCGTAGTGGTGCACTCCTGACATGACCAACCTGACATGACAGTGACCCGTAGTGGTGCACTCCTAACAAGTACCCTGACATGATTTATCTTGATAACTTGATAGTGGCCCGTGGCGGCGCACTCCTGACTTGACTTGACTTGTAACTTATAATTAACTCGTATAATCAACTTGACACCGTGGGTGTTCCTGCTTGCTTGTTTGTACAATTCACTTGTCTTGTCTTACATCATGTCTAGGACGTGACTTCCTGGGTACCACGGCCAGGGACTCGCGCTAAATTGGATTAGGCTAATGATTAGATCAAACTAGAACATGGAGAGTTCCCAGTCACAGGCAATCTCGTTATCTGGGCGCTTTAATGGACTTGTAGCTTGCCGACGAGTAGAGCACATTTCCAGCACACTGTCATGTGTTGCACCCTCTAAGTCACCTAAGGGTATATCGTTTCCTGGACGATGTACCCAACCATACTCTCAACCCGTGGAAGGATAACTGGGTGGTCTGCAGGGCTTGGGACTGGGAGTTTTTTACTTGCATCTTGTTAGTAATTAGGCTTGTGATAACCCTAGTTAGTTAAAGTAGTAAGCCGTAGTACTTGCTTGGCCGATTGTGAATGGATGGTGTCCAGCCTTGTCTAAGTCTTGTCTAGCTCCAGTACCTGCTATCTCCTGAGCATGTTTGTTTTACTTATCTTAACGATAAATGAGTAGAGACAGTGAGCTATTCAGGCGAAGGGTTACAACCCCGGTCCTTGTCTGGTTTAAGGATTGTAACCTGGCTCCCGGAATGGTTCCACGTCCCTAGTCGTTTATCGCCCTGTGTACCTTACTACTTGTACTTTCTTTTATTCTTTATGCTCTGATATGCTGGCTTTTGTTCTTATTTGTGGCCTCATTTGTGGCACTTGCTCTTTCTGGGGTTTGACCCAGCTGGTTTTGTGTGGCCAGATTTCGGAGCAGCTCCCGATGATCTACCAAGCTTCCAGCCCAATGGTGACAACTAGACGGAACCCGGGCCAAGAGTGGGTTTTCCTTTTTGTTTCACCCACTTATATGTAAATTTATTCTTTTGAGGCGTTTAGCCGACGAGCACCTGTTAGCTCGATGCACATTTACTTACTGTCTGCCTACGGGCTGTAAGCATGATTAACAAATCCTAGGGTTGATCATGTATGACTGAACTCTTGCTAGTCCCATCATTTTGTACGACTAGCTTCATGATCATCCAATATGTAATATTTGGGACGCCTTATATATATATATATATTTGATGCTCTAATATCTTGTAACTCTGTTAATTGCTTGAGATTGAGACAATAGGCTTGACCTTAAGAGACTGTTGGCTTGTAGTAAACCCTCATATCTAGACAGCCGTGACCGTATAGTTGAGATGTATTCTATTTCAATATACGTAGCTGGCTATGTCTGCCCCCGCTCTCCAGTATTCTGGTTCTGGGGCGTGACATGTCCAGCGTGAAAGAGGCTGCTTCAGTCCTTGGCGTAAAATCACCGGTGTAGAGCCGAGCGTAAAAAGATCAATCTGTTTTGGCGTAATACAATTAGCCTTGTTTTGGGCGTAAAGAAATTCCCTGCTCTGTTAGGCGTAAAGCGGGCCACTTATGACTGAGATGACTCCCTCATTGAAACACTTTTTACGCTCCTACAGGCTCTTTGTCGTACCATACTTTGTCAGGCACATCACCCTACAAAGGAGCATTATGAGATAAATTAATAGTATAAATAGCAGTATAAAGAGTCACACCCCAATAGCTGTGCGCCTAGTAAGTTTGTCTCTGATAACAAATATTGTACCCTCTCTATTAGTGTCTTGTTCATTCACTCCGCTACACCATTGAGCTGAGATGTCTTGGGCGGAGTCTTCTGGTGTTGTATTCCTTGCTCTATGCAATAAGCATAAAAGGGACCAATATACTCGCCACCAATTGTCTGACCGAATACATAGCAGCTTTTTGCTTGTCTTCCTTTCAACAAAGATCTGAAACTCCTTGAAAGTGGGCAACACCTGATCCTTGGTCTTTAAGGAATAAACCCAAACATTCCTGGAAGAGTCATCAATAAATGTCATAAAATAAGAAGCACCACCAATAGATTTTACCTTCACAGGACCGCAGACATCCGAGTGAATCAACTTGAGCAACGCCGGCTTCCTTGAACATGGGTGACTTTGGAAAGACACCATATTTTGCTTTCCAGCTAAAAATTCCGTGCACTTCTCCAATTTTGTAGACTTCAACCCTGGAATCACCTTCATGTTTACCAAGTAGCTCATCTCATTCTCGCTGATATAGCTAACCGTCAGAGCCACAACTCGATGCATCACTGACCGCGTTCACCTCATGTGTCCCTTGTGCGCTTTCCTCCTTATAGTAGAGTCCAGACTTCTTGGCAATCACAATCGAACCTCTGGAAAGCTTCCACTGACCATTGCCGAAGAGATTGAAGAAACCCTTGTCATCCAACCTTCCAACCGACACCAGGTTGAAACGAAAATCAGAAAAATGTCGAGCATCTTTGAAAACAAGAAATGCATCCGTCTTCGTCCTCAAATGCACATATCCAATGACAACTTCCTTTCTGTTGTCCATCTTCAACACTCCACAGCTACCTGTCGTGTAAGTGGAAAATAGTGCCCTATTGTGAGATACGTGCGCCGAAGCACCTGAGTCCACCAACTAAGAGTTGTCATCACAGGCGAGGTTCATCACTACCTCATCACCTATAATGATCACATCGCCTCCATATGCCGAGACCACTGCTGTAGTATTTTCGCTTTGTTTTCCTTGTCGCCCTTATTCTTTCTTTTCCAAGCGAAACAGATCTGCTTGATGTGGCCCTTCTTGCCACAATGTTAACACTTTGAGTCCTCGTACAGATCCTTGGACTTGTCCTTGCTCTTGTCTCTGCCACCACCTGGACCCCTGCTTTTGTCCCTTCCGCGGCTCTCTGAAACTGGCACCTCCGAGTGGGATATGGATGAAGTGTCCTGAGAACGTCTCCACATCTGTTCATTCAGTACCCCATTTTTGGCAAACTCCAGACTGACCACGCTTTCCGGAGCAGAAGAGATCATAGACACTCGTGCGGCCTCCCACGAGTGATAATGTACACAACAACCAAAGTCCCTGAACCTCGTCGTCGAACTTGACTTCCATCGATGATAGCTGGTCAACCACGTCCTGGAACTCATTCAAGTGATCCGTAATGGACGCACCGTCTTTGTACCGCAGACCTATCATCATCCGGATCAGGAACAATTTATTTACTTTGGTCTTCTTCGCATACAAATATTCCAGCTTATCCTACAGTTTCCTCGCGTGCTCAATACTGGCAACGTGATTATACACGTTCTCGTCAATGAACTGCCGAATGTACCCACACACTTGTATATGCTCAAAATTTTAGTCATCTTCGAATTTATCACTGGACCCCTCGAAAGTAAATACTGGCAGATGCAACTTCTTGACAAATAGCAAATCCATCATCTTGCTCCTCGAGTAGTGATAGTTGGAATCGTTCAGGTTTACCATGCGCACCGGCTTCGCGTCCATCTCTGCTTCCTGATTTTACTGTCAACTCTTGACACTTCTCTGAGTTCAGTCCGCCAATCCAACGGTGTATAGAACACCCCAAATTTTACTTCAGTTTGCCAACACCGAACTTGGACCGTACTCCTTCGGTCGATGTTTGCGAGTAAAAATAAACAGCAGCAAACAGAAGCTCCAGGACCGAGTTCGGACCGAACTCGGCCTGGGGAACTGAGTTCGGTCCGAACTCGGATGTCTCCTGGACAACAGCTCCTCTTCTGGCTCTCGAGTTTATTCGATCTCCCGAGTGGCCCTCGGCACCTCCCCGAACTTCTCCGACATACGGATGACACTCTGTCGTACTCCGGACTGTTCTCCACATAGGTGAAAATTCCACCCACTCCAACATAATAAGCAGGAAGCTGTGTGTCGAGACAACCCTACTTGGGAAATGCTGGTACGAGAAGCGGATCCTGGACAAGAGAGTCTGATGGGAGAGGAGGACGAGCGGGAAGGAGTCGGCACCCGACCCGGTGCCAACTCTGGTGATATTTCTGGGGACACAATTGTTAGTTATTGTCTACAAGAGAGAGAGAGAGAGAGAGAGAGAGAGAGAGAGAGAGAAGGGGGGGCATATTGAATCGGACGTACAGATTTACCCTAAATAAAATAGTGCTCATGAATCCCCAACTAATGATGAATATTGAAACAATGTTCAATTACAAGTACGTAAATCGCCAAAGTAGCATAAAAACTCAAGACAGGATCTTAATAAACCTAAAATTTGAAATCTTGGGATAGCTAGAATCCACCGTCGATTCGAGTTTCAGACCATTGTCTATATCTTGAGTTTCCTCTATGCATTTGATCAACAAAATCATTGATTCAAAGACCTACAGATCCTCACTCACATGCTGCATGTAACAAGTGCTAATTGGTAATTCCTATCTATAAGAAACCTTAGTGAGAACACACTTCCATCATAAAATTTGACGCAGTACTTGATGGGAATGATTTTACATCATATATATATATATATATATATATATATATATATATATATATATATATATATATATATATATATATATATATATTTTTTAAAAAAGGGTAAATTTTATTCCAAAAACAATACAATAATCTTGCAACATACAATCAAAGTGGGACTCCCACTCTTCAGTTCCCATAGCATTAACATCAAACTCTATGTTATGGAGGATGCCTATCGGAGGATGATCAGCCCCTCAAATGTCCGACGATTTTGTTCCTGCCATATATGCCAAACTGAGGCCGCCAGTCGAACTCTGGCGGTCCGGAACCAGTCCTGCCTCTACCTCTGCTATCCCAGAGCACAGTGATGATGTTCCCAATTTTCTTTCCGGAATCACATCCTCCCAACGCTCTACTCTGCTCAGACCAGATCTGCCATGCCGGGGCACACTCGAAGAAAATGTTCCCTATAGACTCATTCTCCATATTGCATAGCACACATTTGGGATCTGGGACCGACACACCAAACGAACTCAGACGATTCCTAGTCAAAAGACGGTCCAGTAGAAGCTTGTAGACACAAAGCTGCATCTTCCTGGCTAGACCCTTACACCATACGAACTCGTAGTCAGAACTCTGAGGAAAGGTGCACCGGATGAGGTTGTAGTAGCTCCGGAATTGGAACTCTCCAGTTCTCGGAGTTTCTCCAGTCGGCTCCCAAATCCACCGATCAGCAGGCAAGTCCGGATCAATGACAATAGTATTGATGATCCCACCCAGCTCCTCGGTAAACCGATAATACTCCGTCCTCCACTTTCCGTCACGTATAATACGACTACACGTCAGCTCACGCCTGTCCTCTTGTTGTGTCGGGGCTCCTCCGATGTCCAATAGCAAAAGCTGATTTATTCAAGGATCCCGCCAGGTCCGTTCCAGACCCATCCTTCATGACCTTCCGGATTGCAGATTTGAGAATCCCCTGTGTCTCAAGACATTCTTAAAAGTGACTGAGTGATTGTTGTCAGTAGCACAGGTCCAAAAGTTGTCCTGCTTCACATATCTACTGTGCATCCAGTACTCAGCCCAAAGGGAAGACCCCCCGTTGATGAATCTCCATACCAGTTTTAGCACAGAGGCCTCCCTGATATCTAGCAACGGCCTAAGCCCCACACCTCCCTCCTTCCTGGGTCTACAGAGCTGCTCCCAGGAGATCGCATGCATACCCCCCTCCAAATGAAGTCTGCACAAATCTGTTCCACTTTTCTAACAGTGGAAACAGGGAGAAGAATAGATTGCAGCCAGAAATAAGCCACAGCCAAAATCACCGATCTGACCAACTCGATGCGTCCTCTACAGGACAATCCGGCGGCTTTCCAACCTTCAACTCTCCTCTGGACGTACTCTACCAGACTATGGCAGTCCTGATCCCGCGCATAGTTGACTGTGAGAGGCACTCCTAAATATCTCACCGGAAGATCACTCCTCTAAATTCCCAGCACTTCGGTCCGCTCCTCCTTCTGGGGACATAGGGAGCTGAAGTACACCCTGCTCTTTTCTCTGTTCATCTGAAGGCCCAAGAGGGAATTCAACTCTCCTATAATCTCCGCAATCGTCTGCATACCCTCCGTCGATGGCTGGATGAACACCAAGAGATCATCTGCATAGATAAGGTGGGTAATTGGGGGATCCACCCTCCTGAACAATGGGACCAGCCTCCCACGGTACACTGCCAGGTCCATCAAACATGTGAAGTATTCCATGACAAGCGTGAACAGGTAAGGGGACAGAGGGTCACCTTCCCTAAGCCCACGGTTGCTCTGGAAGTACCCATAAGGGATGTCCTGGATGAGGACGGAGAAAGTAGGGGACACGATGCACTCCCGGATCAATGCAACCCAGTGGTCCTCGAAACCCATGACGGTCATCAGATGACAGAGGAAGTCCCTATTGACCATGTCATACGCCTTCCTCAGGTCCAGTTTCACATATGCTTTCTCCCCTCCGGGTTTGCTAAAGCCCCTCACCATCTCACACTACCAGAATAAGTCATATTAGTGACGTAATTAGCGACGTTTAAGAAAGACGTTGCTATATTTTAGCAATTCAGCGACGTAAATATATAACGTCGCAATACGTCACTATAAGCGATGTTCAGCGACGTATTACGACTATGTTTTGTATTATAACAAACGTACGTCACGGATACGTCGGTAAACGTCGATAATATCACTGATATTAGCGACGTTTACCGACGTCTCCGAATGACGTCGCTAAAATATTTCATATAGAATTCTGCTGGCCCGATCGATTTTATTTTTTTACCCAAAATTTTATTCTTCCGCTCGAGCCCCAAATCTTTCTCTCTTTCCCCCTCTCGTCTCCGGCGACCCCCTCTCCCTCGTTCCCTGCCCCGGCGACCCCCCTCGTTCGCTGGTGTCCTCGTCACCACTCCTTCACCGTCGACCCCCCTCATCGTCGCTCCCCTCTTCGGCCACCAGCCGTTGCTCCCCTCGTCTCCGGCCATGCCCTCCTCTCCGGCCACGCTTCTCCTCCTCACCGGGTAACCTCTAACCCTAATCGGACACACACACACACGCATGCACAGACACGACACAGACACACACAAATCTGGACACGACACAAACACACGACACGACACAGTATAAGTGTCTTATTGCTTGTTGACTATTTATAAGAAATCTGTTTATATTGTCATTTTTATGGGAATATAACTGAAATATGGACCGAGTAGGAACATCATATGGAAATTAATATAATGAAACCATTCATTAGTGCCATTTGATACATCGCCTAAGCATCTTTATGATAGAAATTTGATCGGTGTGTTATGAAATTTCCATACATATATAGGAACGCAATTTTTGAGACTTGAGTTGACAAAAGTAAGAAATCAAAGCTGTTAGATTAATGGGTCAATTTGCAAAGTTGGTGTCTTCTTTTGATATCATCAAGTTTGTTCTATTGACCTGAGGGTGTTTGTTCTATTGAGCTATGAGAATGTTTATTCTATTGAGGTTAGTACCAACTGGAAAGTGAGGTTAAAAGAACCTGGGAAGTATGGTGTGGTTGTATACATCATGTATATGTATGTGTGTGCTAGTAGGAGAAAGGGGGAGGGTTAACTAGTACCAGGTATTTGGAGAGGAGGGAGAGTTTAGACTAGTATATAGCAGTACACTAGGGACAGGGTTAGGCTTGAGATGGGAGAGGGTGAACCATTGTATATATTTAAGTAGGTGTCAAAGGGTTTGTGGATGTGTCTAAGAACAAGGAGTAACAGTTAAAGTATAGAGCAGTTGAGAGAAGGATATATAGAGGGGGAACCATGATGTACATACTTGTCTACCTACTATCTTTTTAGTATCTATTTCAATGTTTAGGATATGTCATGATTAATACGCATATTACTTTTACAAGTCTTTCAACGATGTGCATGTATCTATCTTACAGAATTATCCTGAAATGGATATGGAGCTGAATTACTATCTGCGGAATCGTTCTTGGATATACAACCGTCATTCTGATGACATGTATTGTGTGTGGGATGAATTCATAGAGGGTGTACAACAGTTTTTGCAGTTTGCCAAGACGTTCCCTCAGTACATGGACGGTACCAAAATTAAGTGTCCGTGTGTGAGATGTCGCAACTTGAAATATCATCTAGAAGTGGAAGTCACATATCATTTATACTTGAAGGGTTTCACGCTGAATTACTATCAGTGGAGCAGGCACGGAGAACTTATGTATTTAGCATCGGAGTATAAGCCTTATGTGAATGTCCACTACCATGCTGCTTATGACGATGGGTTAGTGAACGTGGTTTTTGACGCGGCCGGGCCTAGTTTCGATCCGGACAATCATGAAGCACCTGAAGAGGCACCGAACGCCGATGCTGCAAAGTTAATGGAGTTGCTGGAGAATGCAAGGACTCCATTATATCCTGGTTGTGAGGATCATTTACCGTTGGAGGTGGTTACAAGATTGTTGAGCATCAAGTCCAATTTTAATATGTCGCAAGATTGCTACAACCGACTTATGGAGTTGATTATAGAAATACTGCCTGAGGGTGCTACGTTGCCTAAAGACTTTTACCGGTCTAAGAGGATGGTGAGATCGCTCTGGATGGGATATGAGAAAATCGATGCATGTCGCAACGGGTGCATGTTGTACTACAAAGACGACAAGGATGAAGACGCCTGCAGATTTTTTGGTGCTGATCGCTACAAGGGCAGTGGTTGAGGAAAGTTTGTTGGTGAAAGGAAGCCTACCGATTCGAAGCACTACTTGCCGTTGACGTCGCGGTTGCAGCGGTTGTTTATGGTAAAGAAAACTGCAGAAAACATGAGTTGGTATAAGCGAGAACAGACCGAAGGAGTGTTGGATCACCCATCTGATGGAGAAGCATGAAGCACTTTGATCGAGAGTATCCAGATTTTGCTTCTGATCCGCGTAATGTCAGATTGGGTCTCTGCTCCGACGGTTTTACCTCATTCGGAATTCGGGATCCCAGTATTCGTGTTGGCCTGTGATCGTCACTCCGTACAATCTACCGTCCTGGATATGCATGAAGACTGCGTATATGTTCCTCACCGTTATTATCCCAGGTTTGAACAATCCGAAAAGGAACACTCCGTACAATCTACCGCCTTGCGAGAGATTGTGGAGTTGACATATAATTATGGCAGAGAACCAGCAAAGATCGTGTTGTTCAAGTGTGAATGGTTCGATCCGATTGAAAATTAAGGTTGAAAAATTGACAAGCATGATCTTGTGGATATAAACTACAAGCGTAGATATCAAGGCTACGAACCATTTGTCCTATCAACTCAGGCTCAACTCGTGTACTTCACAGCTTATCCGAGACGGGGAGCAACGAAGTCTGACTGGTGGGCAGTATGCAAGACTAAAGCTAGAGATACTTTTGATGTTGACGAAAAAGCTTATCAGGAGGACGAGCTACCTCTTGTAACAAATATTGTTGATGTGGACTCCACGGAAGTTACGCATTACACGACTAATGTAGAAGATGTAGAATTATCTGAAGAGGAAGGCGAAGCCGACGAAGGCGAAGATGAAACTGAAGATGAGGAGGAGGAAGAGGAAGATGAGGTCGAGGAAGACGAACAAGATGAATATTCTGAAGATGATTGAGAGAGATGTACTTTTATTTTTTAGATGTTTCTTTTAGAATGTACTATCTGGACTTAGATATTTCTTGTAGAATGTACTATCTGAACTCACTACCAAAATTTATCGTTTTAGCGACGGCCACATCCGTCGCTAAACCGACGGTAATTACTATTAGCGACCGATAACCGATGGATTTCGGCCAAAAAATTTCGTCGGCAATCAGCTCGTCGCTAATAACGTTCCGTCGCTAAGTTGTCGTCACATGACTGAATAGCGACGGATTGTCGACGTCACAATACGAAGCATTAGCGACGCATTTCCGATGGACTTTCGTCCATTTCAACTATTAAGTACTAAAATGTGTAGGCAATAGCGACGTAAAATGCCGTCGGTAACCCGTCGTAACAGCGTATCAGATCGTATCATTCCGTCCCTAATCCATCGGTATTCGTCGGTAGCTAACGACGGATTAGCGACGGTATTCTGACGGAGTATCCGTCGATCAGGTTCTGGAAATGCTTGGCATTTCCAGCACTATGGCGACGGAAGAGTAGTCGCTAATACGTCGCGACCGCGTCGCTACAGCGACGAGTTGCTGACTGATTATCCGTCGCCATGATTCTGAAAATGTCATGCATTTCCAGAACCATGTCGACGGATGTTCCGTCGCTACGCGGTCGACATATTGAGCGACGGATTAGTGGCTGATTATCAGTCGCCCTGGAGACGGATTGCCGTCGCTATTCCGTCGAAGTTTATACCACCAGAACCTTGCCGACGGATAATCCGTCGACCATCCGTCGCTACCTGGAAACAGTTTAAAAACTCCAGATAGCGACGGCTTATCCGTCGAAAATCCGTCGGTAACTGGGATTATCCGTCGCTAAACGGTCACTAGTCCGTCGCTAACTGAGTTTTTTGGGAAAAAAATTGCAGCACTTTCCCTATTCACAAATATATGCATAAACCAAACTAATATATAATGCACACCAATTATCCAACAATCACACAGACCAAATATATAATGCACACCAATTATCCAAGAATCACATAGACCAAATATGCACATACGAATTTAATGCACACCAATTATCCAAGAATCACAGACCAAACCAAATTAATATAAAATAAATATCAATTATCCTAAAGAGTAACATAATATCCGGTGCTATAAGCCGATTATAGCACAATTAGTTCAAAGCTCTCACAAATAATCCAAATTTTCTTAATACAGCATTTTAAGGAGGAGGTCGATTGTCCGTTCCCGTATTCGACCGATGAATATACTCCTCCACAAGGTACGGAGGCAAGGCGTCGTAGACAGTGCTCGGAAGTCGGCGAAGCTGCTCTGCGGACATGAGATCCAGGAGTGCCGTCACAGCCGTAGGCGGTAGCACAGGGGCTTCAGGGTTGAAAGAAAGATGGTCCACGGAAGACGGACCGACACCTGCAGTCGACGGACCAGTAGAAGACGGACGAGCACCATCAGCAGACGTACCGGCAGCAGCAGACGGACCGGCAGCAGCAGACGCAGGCGGAAAGTGCGTGGCAAATTGCTTCCGCAAGGACGACACCGCCTCGTGCAGCTGCGTAAGCTGCGACCTAACATCATCGTCTGCCCGGGCCACGGGAGGAGGCGGTGTCGGTGGAAATCTCTGCGTCGCCATATGCAATGGCCCTAGGGAGCCGACTCCGTACAGGAACCCTTTCTTAAAGCCGCCGACGGTATCTACGAACAAGTCGTTCCGAGAGGCCAAAGAAGATGGCATCCGGAAGGGCGTCGTTTCACCGACATCCTCGGTGTCAGTTAACTGAGCCCGACTAAGGGCCTCACGATACGCAGCCTATCAAATGAATGTGTTTATATTATAAGATTTACCTAAGTTGTAATCTAAATCCTATGTTTCACTAAGTAAAGTGTGAATCCTAAGTTTACCTAAGTTATAGTCCGAATACTTTTAATTCTAACGTTAATCTCATAAACATAAGTACTTACATCAGTCTCCTTGGCCCTCTCGTCGACGAATCTCCCGTCCTTCCGTCTTTTGTGCGTATGCTGGAACACGTCGTGCATGGTGACCGATTCTGGCGCCCTTTCCTCCTTCACCGCCCGTTGGGCCTGCATACGAAATTTTCGTAGAAACTAATTAAGTCCTTTAATTAATAATACCTAATTCGATAGTGAAATAAATTTACGGTTGCTCACCAGATCTGCAAGTATCGCTGCGTGAGACCTTGATCCCCCCGTATGAAGGTCCGCGGCAGATCGGTTCACCTTCGCCTTCTCCGATTTCTCCTTGTACGTATCCATCATGCCTAAGAGGTCCTCATAATACTCCTGCCGGATCCAATTCGGCCTCGTATGCCCCATTTTTAGGTCATGAATCATATCCCGTATCTTCTTCGAGCATGCGCTTCTGTAGGTCCTGCGGATCCCCTCCTCGCGATGGGGGGGCCACCAGTACGTTCTCTAACACAGAAAATCAATTATCACGTAATTTATAAAATGGTTGATTAAAGAATCACATAGACTTAACCAAAAAAATATAGATATATACCCTCAACTCGTCGAGCCAGACGTACTGCACGTTTGGGGGCACCGACGTAAAGTTGAGGTAGGGACCGTGGAAGTTAGCCCGGATAATTTTTCCAAGGGCCCTGCCAACATTAAACGAAAAAAATCTACAAAGAAGAAACGACTGGATTAACTTGAATAAATGAAAGAAATTTAATAAATTAACTTAAATTTACTTACGAGGTCCCCGCGGGCCATAGCTCTCGTCGGAACTCGCCTCTCGGCCTCTCTGGTACCGTCGGAGGATCCGCGGGTCTGCGTATGTACTCCCCAGTAACCGGATGGAACCGAGTATGGTGGTACTCCGGGGCCCACTGTACAGTAACTGGGGCATCCCCTGGTGGATCCGCTGCTGGTGGTTCCGATAGCGGATCGGATCCGCTAGCAGATCCGGACTGATGCCTCGATGAAGTGGTCGATCGAGGGCGGGATGCGTCTGTGCCCGGGGTACTCTCCGGGTCGGGCTCGCTCGATGGGGTCACATCCCGGAAACTTTGAATGCGACCACGACCACCAACACCAGTACGACCACGACCACGACCACGACCACGACCCGTACCACCACCACCACCACCACGACCAGCACCACGACCACGGCCAGCCATCATTACCTGTAAATAGAACACATAAACATAATTAACAATATGAAAGTGTAAATGGATATAAAAACTAAACTAAAATATACATACCACCAGTAGGACGACGAGTGCCGCCGCGACGAAAAAGACTAGGAGTGCCATCTGCAATAAGTAAATAATCGAATGAAAAAAACATGAATTCACGTAATTGCTTTTATGAGGTCAAACTTAATTCACGTAATTGGAAGTGTTTTTACTATACAACAATATTTAGCCTAATCATCGTCTTCGTTCTCATCCTCGGCCTCGTCTTCATCATCATCCTCCTCATCCTCATCCTCATCCTCATCCTCATCCTCATCCTTATCTTCAACGTCGATTTCATCTGTATCCTCATCCCCATCAAATTCTTCTTCTTCTTCTTCTTCTTCTTCTTCTTCTTCTTCTTCTTCTTCTTCTTCTTCTTCCTCAAAATTTGGGACATGACGCCTCTTTCTCCCCTGGTTGACAGCTAAGTCTTGTGTATCAACCTCTTCCTCCCCTCTATTTTCCTCAACAATATCTTCAACATCCATTGTATCTGAGTGTTGTCCCAAGTATTGGGACTTTTCGATCTGGTCCTCTTGGTATGCTGGGTCTCCAACGTTGAATGTATTTCTAGATTTAATCTTGCATACTGCCCACCAGTCAAATCGATCTCTACGACGCCTTGGGTAGCTTGTATAGTAGACTTGAACAGCCTAATTTGCTATTGCAAATGTATCGGACCCTCTATACCTCCTGCGATGATTTATATCGACGAATCTAAATTGTTTATCGATTCTCCAACCGATATTTGGTGTCGTATCGAACCACTCACATTTGAACATCACAATATGCATATCATATGGACTAGTATATTGTAAATCTACAATATCCCGAAGCACTCCATAATAGTCAAAGTCCGGCTCGTCGTCATAGACGGTGCCTCTTATGCAAACACCGGAATCCTTGGTATTGATGCCGTCATTGATAAATTCGACATTTATAGCATTCTGAGTTGACTTAAACCTGAAGCCATTAACGACATAGCCTGGCCAAGTCTTTATTTGCTTCTTCGGTCCTAGTGCCAGATAACGAACACTGTCATGAGTGAGTGTTGTTTCAGGCAATAAAACCTGTAAACAAATATTTACAATTTAAATGTTTCAGATTATATATTAATAATCTCAATTATAATCACAGTTACTTACGTATTTGCGAAACCATGACGGAAATGTACAATCAACCTCTCTTTGAAGTCCCTCATCGGTAATATCGGGTCTCCTCATTTTGATTTCATCTCTAAATACACTATTAGAGAAAATAAGAATATATAAGTGTAGTCACTTACTTCATCAAATTCGAGATTATAACGAGTGCAAGTGTACTGACTTACTTCTCCAAATCTCTCACTTCTTGTATGTTACAGTTTAACAAGACATATCGGTTAGCGGCATCATACTCGTCGTCTGTCAACCACCGTCTTTTACTAGCCCCAACAGGCTTGCCCCTTACATTGAATCTTCCTCCATCCTCAACGTCCTCGTCATTCCTTTGAGGTCTATTTCGATTTGTTTTAACATGAGTATCGAAATAAATGGAGCAGAAGTTTGAAACCTCTTCGATAAGATATGCTTCGCATATCGAAGCCTCTATATGAGCTTTGTTGCCAACTTTCTTCTTTAGATGGTGTAGGTATCTAGAGAGACAAATTATCTTGAGAATTAAGAAAGAATTTTAAAATAAATGGAAATTCAGCTTACATTATATCGATATTTATGTACCTTTCAAATGGGTACATCCATCGATAATGAACAGATGCACCGACATGGGCTTCGTATGCTAGATGAATCAGTAGATGTTCCATGCTGTCGAAGAAGCCAGGAGGAAATATTTTCTCCAACTTGCAAATTGTTAAGATAATCTTCTCCTCAAGTTCAAGTATGTGTTGCACAGTCAACTTAGTTGAACAAATATCCCTAAAAAATATTGATAGTTCGGCCAACGGAACCCATACAGCAGAAGGCAACAACTCTTTCAAAGCAATGGGCAGTAATCTTTCCATAAACACGTGGCAATCATGACTCTTCATTCCCGTTAGCTTGTGTTCATTGAGGTCAACGCATCTAGACAAATTTGACACATAGCCGTCGGAAAATCTTAAAGTAGATACCCACTTGCAGATTATTAATCTATCTTCCTTGCTCAATGTGTATTGTGCTATCGGCTTACTTAATTGTCCAGCAGCTCCCCTTTGTATCAAGTTCAGATAAGGACGCTTGCATATCTCGGCAATGTCTTGTCTTGCTTTTGGATTGTCCTTCGTCTTTCCTTTAATGTCCATGACGGTATTGAAGACATTATCGAACACATTCTTTTCGATATGCATAACATCAAGATTATGCCTTATAAGATTATCTTTCCAATAAGGCAAGTCCCAGAAGATACTCCGTTTGGTCCAGTTATGGGTTTGTCCGAACCCATCGACACGATTGTTCGATGGATCTTCCATTACAGTGGGAAAATCCTTTACATCTTCCCAAATATCGTATCCCGATAATCTGGCAGGCGGATGAAAAAATTCTTGTTTTCCAGCTCTGAATGCGTCCTTGTTCTTTCTCCAAGGATGACTCGCGGGCAGAAATTGACGATGACAATCAAAGAAAGAAGTTTTTCCTCCATGCTTAAGGCGGAACGCCTTACTATTTTGCATGCATATCGGACAAGACAGGGTGCCGTGAGTACTCCATTCCGACAGCATACCGTATGCGAGAAAATCATTGATTGTCCACATCAGTGAAGCTCTCATCTGAAAGTTCTGTTTCCTGGAAATATCATACGTCGCGACGTCGATCTCCCACAGCTGTTTTAGCTCATCCACCAACGGCTGTAAATATATATCGATATTCTTCGTCAGATTTTTGGGACCCGGTATGATAGCTGTCAAGAACATATAAGGAGTCTTCATACACATCCATGGTGGAAGATTGTAAGGGGTCAGAATGACCGGCTAGCAGGAGTATTGAGATCCCGACAGCCCGAAAGGGGAGAATCCATCAGAACATAGCCCCATGCGTACATTTCTGGGCTCTGCAGCAAAATCTGGATGGCGAAAATCGAAATATTTCCATGCCTCTCCATCCGAAGGATGTGACAATTCTCCATCGTCCTTTGTGCGTTCTTCGTTGTGCCACGTCATGTGTTCTGCTGTATTCTGAGACATATACATCTTCTGCAAGCGCTTCGTGATCGACAAGTAATGCATATACTTGTAAGGACGTCGTTTTCTAGTTGACTTTCCTTTTCCTCTGACTTCCTTGTAACGATCCGCATTACAGAAGCGGCAACTTTCTACATCCTCGTTCTCCTTATAGTACAACATGCATCCGTTGCGACAACAATCTATCTTGTCGTACCTCAGTCCCAGTTGTCGGACCATCATCTTCGACTTGTAGAAGTTTTTTGGAAGCTCTTTTGATTCCTTCGGTAACACCTCTTTCATTAGTTGTGTAATCCGATCATAGCAAGTTTGTGGCAAGTTAAAATCGGACTTTATGTTCAACAACCGCATCGTCACTGACAGTACGGAATGTGGATCACAACCAGGATATAAAGAAGTTTCAGCATCCTGAAACAATCATAGAACTCCTTCGCCTCGGGATTAGGATCCTCCGGAATGTGGATCACAACCGCTAGTATTCTAGCTCGAGAAGAGAAAAATATAAATACAGTTGTTACTAATAGTTCGATACCGATAGTGCGATACCGATACCGATACCGATAGTGCGATATCGATACCGATACCGATAGTTCGATACCGATAGCATGGTTTAAAGTATCGGCCGATACCGATCCGATACGGCCGATACCGATACGGTTTGGCATGTTCCGATCTGATACCGACCGATACCAAATATTGACCGATATCGACTATGGGGGTCTTTGTTCCGGTCAATTCGGCAAAACCAATCGGTAAGGGTGACTACTATTTCATATAATTTCAAAACTACTAAGAAATAACGCTGAAATACTTAAAATTATGCCTAAATGTATAAAATATATGTTTTTAAATGTAAATAATTTATTAATAATTATTTGTTTTCCGATACCAAAGTCCGATACTCCGATACGAAACCGCCGATACTACCGATATCGCCGATACCAATACTCATAGGAATAGTCCGAAACCGATTCCGATACCGATTGTGAACCTTGACCGATAGCTACCGATACCGATACCGATACCGATAGTGCGATACCGATACCAAACTGAGTCAATCTATCTATTTCAAAATTGCAAGAGTCCACTTCTAGGATATGGGAGCTATATCCTAAATATCTAGTCTAAAATTAACTTGGTTAGGATACTAGAGTGTCCTTATATATTATCTAGCAAGCACTACCTTAGTCTAGTCACACTAGCATTAATTACCTATAATTCCTACCATTTCTACAATCACACATTACACCCCAAGCCGTCCTGCATGCTAATTATAATAGGCACATATATATGTATATCACAGTTAGATGTATAGACCATGAACGCAAACACTGACTTATGCAGATGAAGAACTCGCACTGTCCTTGACACAGTGAACATATACACCATGAACCCAAACTCCATATTCACATTTACTAATCCAAACACCACCAAACTAATGGATAACACCCAATATGGATAACACATTATTTAGCCAATATGTAAACTCAGATGAATTTGATAAGCAAAGCCCCCCGCCGCCCCCGACCAAAGCCCGCCGCAACAAGCCCGCCGCCCAGCCCCCAACCAAAGCCCGCCGCCCAGCCCCCGACCAAAGCCCGCCGCCCCAAGCCCGCCGTCCAGCCCCCGACGCCCCCGCACCAAGCCCGCCGCCCAGGCCCCGACGCCCCCGCCCCAAGCCAGCCGCCCAGCCCCCGACGCCCCCGCCCCAAGCCCGCCGCCCAGGCCCCGCCGCCCAGGCCCCGACGCCCCCGCCCCAAGCCACCCGCCCAGTCCCCGACGCCCCCGCCCCAAGCCCGCCGCCCAGGCCCCGACGCCCCCGCCCCAAGCCAGCCGCCCAGCCCCCGACGCCCCCGCCCCAAGCCCGAATGTCCCCAAGCCCGCCGGCCCCGCTGCCCCTACGTCGACACCGCGACACAGAGAGAGAGAGAGAGAGAGAGAGAGGATTACCTTCAGGAGAGAGAGAGGAGAGGACGCCGTCGCCGTTCACCGAAGCCGCGCGAGAGAGAGAGAGACAGAGGGAGAGAGAGAGAGATTGAATTTGGGGGGAATGCCAAAAGTTTCCCCCGCCTTTTCATTTAAGTCTGGAACTAAATTGTAGCGACGGAATAGCGACTGCTAATAATCCATCGCCATGTAGTCGCTATTATTGATTATCCGACTGAATATCCGTCGCTACGTAGTCGAAGATATGTCCCGCCAATTCTCTACACAATTCCTGCCAAATAATCGACTGTGTAGCGACGACGGAAACTCCGTCGCTATAACACCGACACTCTAGCGACGGATGTGCGACCTTTCCTTCCCCTAAAATTAAAATAAAAATGGCAAAGGCTGGTAGTCGGTAATCAGTCGCTGAGCGGCCATGAAACCGTCGCTAATACCGACGAAATATTTCCATCACTAATAATCCGTCGCTAAATGATCGTATTTTGGTAGTGACTTAGATGTTTCTTGTAGAATATACTATCTGGACTTAGATGTTTCTTGTAAAATGTATCATCATATGTTGTCTTGGTTATTATCTTATCGTTGTTGTACTTTCATATTTCTAATGTACTATTATTTGTTGTATCTCATCATATGTTGTTATCAGGTATGACAGGTCGTCGCAGATCGTTCTGTATATCCCGATATGGGATACGGGGTACTGGTACTGGCAGAGGACAAGGTACTCCTTCGGTACCTCCTACTGGTACCAACACTGTATCCTCGTCGCCCAGTACTCCTGTGTATCGGACAGTACCTCCGCCTGCCCCGACGCTACGTGGCATATCTCCTGGGACGAGTAGTTCCAGGCCTGAGACTGCTCCTTCGTCTAGCGTTCCTCCCGCTGATATGACGATGGAGACAGATGAGCAGATGGAGGAGGCTGAGCCGACGACCGACCAATATCAGGCAGATGATGCATGCGCACCTCCGGAGGAGACGATGACGGAGATCTGGGCCGACGGTACAAAGTAAGTGTTTTGGTTTATCATTTTTTTCCTGTGTTTATCATAAATGAACTTTTCTCATGAATATAATATATCTGTATAGATATCGTCCCCCGTTGGTACAGAGACGCATAGGCAACTTCTTGAGGACTAATTATGGTGGTCCTTGGATAAACTACTCCGATGCTCCGGACGAGAGGAAAGCCTACTGGTTTGCGCGCTTCAAGGTTAAAATATATTTGCTTTTAACATGAATCATATAATTTTTGCATATTATATATAACTGATAAATATTTGGTTTGCACCCTTCTTGGATATGTTTTTCTATCTAACGTATCGGGCCGAGATGATCGAGGGGATGTTTCCTGCCGTCGCTGCTAAGCTGATCCATTAATGATCAGAAGACACGTGATCGTGCCGGAAAGCCGATCCAAGGTTGGATCACCCCTGAGCAGTAGACTGCAATGAAGGCTCGATTCGACGAGCCAAGGTACAAAGAAAAGTCTGAGAAGGCCAAGGCGGCTCAGGAGTCAAAGTGGTGCGGTGGGTCGATTCCGATGACGGAACATTTCCGTCGTTTGGTATGTCTTTTTATTTCAGAAATATTATTAGCATGCAAGTTCGATAAATTAGTAAAAGGTGATATATTTAATTACAGGTAAGGAGGCGTGATGACGCAATATGGTGAGTACTGTCTTCCTGGCCACACATCGGAAGGACGGGAAGCTTATTGACGAGAGGGCGGAGCAGGCCTATGTAAGTATTACAATTCTATTTATTAATTTTAATACTTCGTGTTAGTTTTGATATAACTTAGTAAATATGCATGCAAATAGATATTCATGTAGTTAGTAATATTAAGTACATTAGACATTAGAAGTTATAGAGTATCCATGCTTTCTAGGCTGAGTTTCAACGGCTTAAGGAGCGGACGGCTGCTAGTGCACATGCTGCGGAAGAGGCCAGTACTTCCTCGCAGTCCGCTCCAGCTCCGTCAGAGGACGAGCTGCGGGTGACCGCCGCTGGTGGTCTCCACAGGGGTACGTACTATGGTACGGGATCCTATGGCGCCCTAGTTGCGACACAGTCCTCTAGGGCCTCCCATGATAGTGTGCATGGCCCACAGCCCTCCCAGGAGTCTATCCGAGTCTAGTAAATGGTGGAGTCTGTCCGTGACGAGCTGCTACGACGGATCCAGGAGTAGCACCAGACGGACGATGCTGCGCTCATAGCACGATTGGATATGCTCGACCGCAGCATTATGGAGCTCAGGGATATGACTGAGAGGACAGAGCGGGGTGTCACCGATCTTAGAGCGTCGGCAGAGCACAGCGTGACGGATCTACAAGCATTACAGCTGTCCATGGGCGAGAGGCTCACGTTGATGCAGGATTCGATGGTTGATAGTAGTACGAGGCTGTTATCTACCATGCATTCCTACCACGAGCGACTAGCAGCATTGGAGCGTTATTGTCCTCCGGGTGCGCCTTCTTCATCGTCGACTCCGTCGGCGTCACTACCTCTGACTCCACCGACGTCACTACCTTCTGCATTTCATGAGAGGATTACGAGATGTTCTAATCCTTGAGGCGCGGCAGTGCCCCTCCTCCAGATCCGCAGTAGTCCGAGTTAGGACTGTTTTACGAGATTGTAGTATTTTTTCAGTGTTTGTTTATGTTGTTTCAGTATCGGTTGTGGATTATTTGTTTGTGTAGACTTTCATTATTGGTTGTGGATTCATGTTAATATTGGTTGTATACTTTGGATATTCGTTTATCGACTTTGGATATTTTACTCTTATAGACTTTTACTCTTATTTGTGTTGATACATATGTATATTGTGATGTACCGGTATTGAGTGTTCCACCGAAGGGGTCGACGAACCCAGGAAGAAAATGTGCTTCTGTATATTTATTGTTAATTATTAAACTGCAGGAAGAAAATATGATTCTGTGGACATTTTGTAATTTATTTTTTAATTTTTTTTTGCATTTTAGCGATGTTTTGCATTTTAGCCGCATCGCTAAACGTCGATAAACGTTGCTAAATCACCAGGTATAGCGACGTTTATCGACCCAGTTTCCCTCTTCTACAGAGTCGGTAAACGTCGATAAAAAGTAGCATACGTCACTAAATTCACCGACGTTGATCGACATCCGAGACGTCGCCATTTTTTCGACGTGGTGTCGGTGAACGTCGGTCATTACTGACGTTTATTTAGCGTCGGTAGGCATCGGTAATGGCGACGATTACCGACGTTTTGCCTGTCAGCGACATGGCTTTCCGCGACCACAGGAAAACGTCGCTAAAAACGTCAGTATACGATTAGCGACGCTTTTCTCATATTAGCGACGTGTTTTGGCGTCGCTAATATGACTTATTCTGGTAGTGTCATGAGCTAGGAGGCTGTGCTCAGCGATCGACCTCTCCTTGATGAACGCAGCCTGATTTGGAGATACCAAGTCCTGCATGATCCCCTCCATCCGTCGGTAAGGTGCGTAATTATCTTATAATGATAATTACAACACGCAATAGGTCTGAAATCCGCCAATGCTGTCGCTCCCTCCTTCTTTGGCACCAAGGTCAGGAAAGTGTGGTTCAGCTCTTTCAGTAGCTTTCCTTTGGTAAAGAATTCATGTACCACCTCCAAGACCTGATACTTCAGAATGTCCTAGTGCGTTTGTAGAACCCACTACTAAAACCATCCGGTCCGGGAGCCTTGTTGGGATCCACCAACTTGACAATTGATTCCACCTCCTCTAAAGTAACAGGGACAAGAAGAACGCTATTCCCATACGGAGTCACCAATCTCTTCGTAACAACCTCTGGGAACACAGACAGGTAGTCAGTCTAGAAACATAACTCAGAGTAGTACCTGACAGCCTCGTCCTAGATCTCAGTCGGCTCCCCATAAGGTTGCCATCCACATTAAGAAGTTGAGAGATGTGATTCCTATGCTGTCTGGTCCAGATGACATCATAGAAGAACTTGGAACAACGGTCGCTGTCCTTGAGCCAGGAACATTTGGCACGCTGAGCCGTGCTAATCTCCTTCTACAGCCGCAAGATGTTAACTTTTCCGATCAGCTCATTCTCTCTCGCCGCCAAGTCACCGTTAAGCATGTCAGATTGCATGTCCTGCTGGATAGCCCGCAGCTCCACCTCCTTATCTTCTAAGGTAGACTTGAGCAACCCCTTCACCCAACTCCGTAGAGCCTTTTTCGTAGCCTTGAGATGGCGTACCAAGCAAAACTGGGCCGTCCCCTCCTGACAGCTAGTAAGCCCCTCTAAGAGAGCCTCCAGATAGCCCTCTGAGAGATACCAACAGTTATTGTACCTGAATGGACGGGACTTCCCAGGAGACCGAGTAGTGAAGCCTACCCTGATGGGGGAATGATCGCTCGTCCCAACGGCCATGCCCTCAGCCGAAGAATTGGCGAAATGCCGGAACCATTCCCCATTGCCCAGGGCTCTATCAAGCTGGCATACAACCCTGTTCTGGATCGCTTTGTTATGCCAAGTCCAAATGAAGCCTGAGCGAGACAATCCCTGGAGGCCTGCCTGGAGGAGACTTCTCTAGAAATCATATAGGATAGAGTCTGAAACTGGGCGGCCGCCCACCTTCTCCCCTGGAGGCCCTGACCCGCCTTGTCGTCTGTCAGTAGAGTAGCGATCCCTAAAATGGCCCAGTCCTCCTTCTACCTTTTCCTCGGTCTTCGCCACGTGACGATGCGTAACCGTCGTCCATTCTCCTCCCTCAATCTGCCCTCCTGAGATCCAGATCCTGCTCCGAACTCAAAATTCGGAGCGTTGGAGACACCCGAAAGGTTCTGATCCCCGTCCGATCCCATTGTCAAACCTACCGTCGACGAACCCGTCACGACCGCCTGAGGGGGTGCGCTCGACCCCCCCGGAAACCGACCCCAACCCCCCAGCAGGGGGGAGCACCGTAGCCACCGCCGAAGGGGGTCCGCTCGACCCCCACTGTCGCTCCCGTCCCCCCCCCCCGCCTGGGGGGCCGCCGCTGTATGCAGCAAACCTGGGGGATCCGCCCGACCCCCTAACCAACACTCCCGCCCCCCTCTCCGCCTGAGGGGGCGCTGCCGCCGACCTGGGGGGGGCTGCCCGCCCCTCTTCTTCCCTGTCCTCCTTCCTCCGCCGGCGAGGGGATCAGGTGGCCGCGGGGGAGGGGGGTTCCTCGGAACCCTAGCCCGATCGCAATCGCTCGGGGAAACCATCTCTTTTATGTTAATTGTATCCATATATATATATATATATATATATATATATATATATATATATATATATATATATATATATATATATATATATATATAAACATTCTCTATAGATTTGTCATATACAACTTGATCATTCCACTGCCATAAAGTATACAAACTAGAAAATGTAACACACTATAGATTTGTCATATACAACTTGATCAATCCAGTGCCATAAAGTATAAAAACTAGAAAAATGTAATTAGGAGAACAGAAAGCAACACAAAATTCGGGTTTGTAGTAAACTAGCCTCGGCCCCTGTATCAACTAGGACATGTATAGTAAATTCATCATACCCAGGAATACTTATGGTTAAAGGTAGGTAAATATGTAGCTGTGGTGCCAACTTTAAATCAATAGCTGTTCTTATCATTAATCTGGGGTTTTGAGTAACAATTCTTCCCACTCAGGGATTGGATCGAGAGGGAGGTTAAGCCAAACAATAATATCGGAATTGTTTAATTGTTCAAAAGAATTGTTCTTATCTGCAATAATCCAAAAGAATGAGGTGTACCCCTTTGTTAGGTAAAAGACAAAAGTGTTGTGAACTCACACCTAACAAAATGAATCTCTTTTTAAAGTAACTTTTATAAAGTTACTAAAGAAAATTGATCCGGTAAAGCCTTAACCGACAATTCCGGTGGTACTACCGACCCCTATAAGTAAGAGCTTGCTTGCGTTGTAAGGGGCAACAGAGTTTGAGTTCTCTTGTAATCTTTCTCTTTCTTCGAGTGTTTTCCTTTCAAGTGTTTGTTTCTTATTTTCCTGCTGTAAATCTGGTATCAGAGTCAAGTTAATAAAATCATGTTGTTTTTTATTGTAAGTACTCTATCTTGTTAATTTTTTCTTTTCTTTAATTATGTTAGCTTAAACCTTTGTTCTTGAGTATGATGCTGTGATAGGCTGTTAGATTATTCTAACAAAAATAACGTTCAGATTTGTGTGGTAGCTCTTACGTATGGTGTAGGAAATGAACCATTACTGTGCTCTAATTCTGTGAAGCGGTAGCTTAGGCTTGTGGTCATTTTGTCGAGGCTAAACCCTACCAGAAAGTCACGGTAATTCTTTGATCATGTTATCAAAGAATGAAGGGCAGCTATGTCTAGCCGCAAAATCAAGGGTCAAAACGAGCAAAGCTGAGATCTGAGAATATTTCTGTTAGAAAATACTACGTCTACCAAAGCTTACATACTCAAGAACAAACATCTCCGATGGGAGAAAACACTCCGGCGAAAGCCGAACGTATTGTTCATCTGGACAATCACCATTGTCCATTTGATTTAGTTGGATATGAACATGTTGTTCATTTGCCCTCACATGTGATCCTAGAAAATGGGATATATAGTTATATTACTGATACACTTATAACCATGCATAAAGATGTGAATAACATTTTTAGAGAAGTTAATGATATGGGAATGGAACTCCTTAATATTAAAAGGGAAATTAAAAGTTTGGGGAAAACCCAAGATTACCAAGAGAGCGTTACTAGTAAGCCAACAACAGTTCTATTAACAAAAAAAATTGGACAAATAGCATCAATATGATGAAATTCTCGTCTCTAAATTCTCGTCTCTAGAGATACTATTCCCACTACTCAGATAGATGAAAATTTCTATAAAGTATTTAAGAGAATGCAACAACAAGAACTCTATGGAGAAATCGAAAGTAATGATGTTTATTCGTATTACGAAAAATGTTCTAGGGCGATTGACTTCTATAAATGAAAATATGCAGAAAGTTCAAGTTCGGATTCATCGAATGATGAATCAGATAGACACCAAATAAGAGTGGTGGAGGAAGGACATGGTAGCAATGAAACCTACGCTGTCGAAGCAATCCCTACCACACATCCGGGATCTATAAATCCTGGACCAGAAATACATATGAAAAATGCCGGTGCTGGCATGTCACGAGTTACTTCTCCGTTTATACCAGTGATCCAAAAAGATTCGAAAAAGCGACACCCGGACTCTAGCCGACATTCCCGGTTTAGGTATCACTCTGGTCTTCGAAAGAATACTTCACCAAAAAAAACTGAATATAGACGAAACAGTCCCCAAAATCTAGATTCAGCTCCATAAACTCTAAGCAAATGTACCTTGAACAAAAACAAACAGCATATTAGCTTCAACATAAACCAAGAAGACTTGAACAAGCAGTACTATACTAGCATTTTGTTTTATCTGTAAAAATTGACTTGTAAACACCATATAAAATGTTTTATTTTCGCCAAACGTACATTGCGAAGCTGACATGCTTAGCCGAAAATTACTTTAACATATCAATCACCTTAAGGTATAATTTACGAAGATCAAACTTGCCTAGTTTCGGGCAGTGGAAGCACTTGTACATCGCTGTGATTTCTACTTTGCAGAAGAAAAAATTGATTGCAATGAAGACATACAGAGATACAGATAAGAAATACATCTTGCAGAACTTATTGTCAAAATTTGCGTCTTAACTCAGGCAATACACCACCTTAGCAAGAGGACAACAAACCGAGGCCAAACATGCACATCTCAATTCTTACTCCTAATTCATAACCTTTTATGCTTCCAAGCCAAAAGTAAATTCCATAAAGAGCTCTTACTAGAAAGATTGGTGAGCTATTGGCCCTCTAGCATCTAATCTAGGTAACCCAGGGCCGGCCCTGAGCTGTTGGGGGCCCCAGAAGAAACTTTCAAAATAGGCCCCCATAAATAATGTAAAAAAAAAGTATAAATAAAATAAAATTTTGCTATAGTCAAGATTTGAACCAATAACCTCTTTAATATAAGTCTAACATTATAACCACTACACCACAATACTTTTTTCTTAAAAAACACATTATACATATTAGTTCTAATATATACAGTTCAATGTTGGTGTCCCCTTTCGTCAGGGGGCCCTGAGCCATCGTCCGGCCTGTCCTAGACCAGGACCGCCCCTGAGGTAACCTTATTTGCATTATGAGACTATTCGTGGCATGCAACCATCCTCCTGTGCCGGCTATGTGTTAATTCCGGGGCTTGATCAAAGATGGTAAAACAGATGCAACAGAGATCTACGATGATACAAAAACCAAATAACCCGATTACAATATGGATGAGGGAAATAGAGAATAGAAGATCTCTCGTTCTTCCTTGCAAACGTGTTACAATTGGGACAGAACGAGTTACAATAATCTAGAGAAAGATGAAAAGAAGAAAAATGCTGGAGTATCAAAACACCGTTGCTCAAAACAAGATTCGCCTCACACGAACTGCTTCCAGGAACCAGCAAGTTTGAAGAACTTGTGGAACGCTCGAAGTCACCTCTGTTCTGACTCCTCGGATGGACTTGCAATGGCGGCAACAGCTCTCTCTCTCTCTCTTTCTCATTTTCTGACTTATATTTTCGTAGTTGTCACAAAGGAGGCTAGAAGAGAGTATATATAGAGAGAGGGTGGAAACCCTAGCCGCCTCTTCAGTTATGAAAAGATTGAATCAAATTCCAAAAAGATAGCAACGAGATTAATTCAAATCCCACAAAGATAGCAACGAAATTAATTCAAATCCCACAAAAAGTGGATCTGAATTAATCGCATTGAATCAGTCTTTCCATAACTGACTTGTAGTTTGCACAGTCAGCGGAGCCCTCCATGCGGCAGCAGCAGCAGCAGCCTGGCCGCATGAGCCTCATGGCCGTATGGACCGCATGGGCCGTATAGACCACATGAGCCGCATGAGCCGCATGGACCGCATGAGCCGCATGGACCGTATTAGCCGCATTAGCCGCATGGACCGCATGGCCGCATGAGCAGCATGGCCGCATGGCCGCATGAGCCGCATGAGGCCGCATATGAGCCGCATGCCGCATAAGACCGCATGGCCGCATATGAGCCGCATGACTGCTGACGTGCTAAGTGTAAAGTGCGCCAACAAAATGCCACATTACGCCTCATGAGCCCGAGTCCGAGTCCGAGTCGCTAAGCCCCTTTGGGGCTTAGCTCCAAATGGAATTAATCCAAGAGAATGACAAAAGCATTAATGCTTAATCCTTGGAGCCTTATTCTCACCTCCTAGTAAAATCACCCACATGGTTCCCTCCTTAGGGTCACCACCTCGTGTGCATCTCTCAACAACACAACCAAGTATATATGTTGAGATAACTCATGGTGTATTTTCGATATGGGACTAAAATTTTACAAGGCATGTTGAGAGCAAGCTCTCTCCATGTAAAGAAAGCACCAACAATCTCCCACATATCACAACATACATATGTGTCCAGGGTTGAGCGTTCCCCACAGTAACTGTCCATTTTGCATTAGGATAGATGTCGCTGACGACTTGAATCTTCCCGCATGGGTTAAATAACAATATGATACAAGAATGGACTACGCCTTGAATTCTGCACCACAATTGTAATTCTTCCCAATCACAAAGTATAGTTACGTGTGCTTCTGGCTGCACATTAAAGGCCCTGTGCCAGCCTGGTTTCAGTGTATAATTTTGGGCGTCTACAAGTTTACCCTCAAGAGACGGCCTAATATCTCTTTCCATACACTATAGGTGAGTTCTTTATTAAAGAGATATGGCATGAAGCCTTGCGCTTCCTTGCGGTGCTACGCCGCTATGACATGGCCTGAAGCTGAGACATTACCCCTACCTGGGAACCTCATCGTAGTGTCATACTACTGTAGCATGAGGTCTCAGCCTCTTTGTAGTGCCAATCTACTCAGCATGAAGCCTAAGGCTTCTTTGCGGTGTTACGCCGCAACGACATGGCTTGCAAGGCCGAGGCTTTACCCCTACCTGGGTACCTCATCGTGGTGTCGTGCCACTGTAACATGGGGCCATTCTCCTCTTTGTAGTGTTGTCTACAACTCTTTAATTACGTCATACAGCATTAGGCTACCTGCCTATTTGCGGTGCTACGCCGCTATGACTTGGCTTGCAAAGCCGAGGCATTACCCCAGACCTGGGAACCTCATGGTGGAGTCACCCCACTGTAGCATGGAGTTTCACTCCTTGTAGTGCTGCTCTACTGTGCTTCCTGTAAAGCACACCAAACATTCACGCTGCCTGAGAACTCATTAAGGCGTTTTAAGCCAACCTTCCAAAGGATCTGTTTTTCTGCAGAAAATACATAGTAGACAACAGTGGTTATGGGTCCGTATCCCTTCCATGTTCCAGAGAACAAGTACCCACTGTTACCTGATAGTTTTCCAGTCAGTGATCCTCCTTTGAACCAAAAGTTTGATGCCTAGTAGATTTCTCTTTGAACTACTAGCATAAAACTTTATGGTAGGATTACAAAGACACACTATCAGAATGCCTTCAAGCCCATTTTACAAGCTGTGTCATCGACCAACTGGCGCTTGAGGCCCTTTGTGAACGGATCTGCCAGGTTCTCCTGACTCCGAACATCAACCACTGCAATTACACCTCTTATGATAAGATCGTGTACTGCCCTGTGCTTCAACCGCACAGTCCTCTTCTTCCCGTTGAAGAGGTCATTTGATGCCACCGCCGCAGTCGCCTGGTTGTCACAGTATATCGGTATTGCCGGTATCTGAGCCCCAACCACTGGAAGATCATACATGAGCTCCCGAAGCCATTCTGCTTCATCTGCTGCAGTTTCAAGTGCATAGAATTCAGATTCCATGGAGGAACGAGAGAGTATAGTCTGCTTCTTCGACTTCCACGATATAGAAGCTCCACCCAAGGAAAGACATATCCACCTGTGGATCTCTCGCTTTCCACCTCTGAACACCAGCTAGCATCATTGAAGCCTTCCACTACTGTCGGATACCGGTTGTAGTGCAGTGCATATGTCTGAGTCTTCTTGAAATATCTCATCACCCACTTCACAGCTTTCCAGTGCTCAACCCCTAGGTTGCTTGTGAACCGACTCAGCCTTCCCACGACGAAAGCTATGTCAGGCCTTGTGGCAGTGGTTGCGTACATTAAACTTCCGATAATGCTAGAATACTCCAGCTGCCTGACGCTTTCCCTCGAGTTTGGCTTCAGCTTCTGATCACACCTGTATGGCGTATCGATCCCTGGAATATGCTTATACCCATAGCGTGTGAGCATCTTCTCAATGTAGTGAGATTATGACAGCGCTACTCCAGTGTCTGTCTGGATGATCTTAATGCCCAAGATGACATCTGCATCCCCCAAGTCCTTCATACTGAACTTGGTTGAGAGGAACTTCTTTGTCTCTGTGACACAGCCTATATCCGTACCTAGGATTAGCATGTCGTCCACGTACAGACAAACGATGACTCCTCTTCCATCAGCGAACTTTGTGTAAACACATTTGTCCGTCTCGCTGACTCTGTAGCCGTTTGACCTAATAACTTTGTCAAACTTCTCATGCCACATCTTGGGAGCTAGCTTCAAACCATATAATGATTTCACCAACTTGCAGACTTTGTCTTCAAGACCTTTGACGACAAATCCATCTGGCTGTTGCATGTAAATTCTTCGGTCAGCTCCCCATTCAGAAATGTTGTCTTTACATCCATCTGATGTATCACCAACTTATGTATAGCTGCTAGAGCGATTAACATCCTGATGGTGGTCATCCGAGCTACTGGAGCGTACGTGTCAAAGTAGTCTATCCCCCTGTTTCTGAGAAAATCCCTTGGCTACCAGCCTGGCCTTGAACTTGTCAATAGTTCCATCTGCCTTCATCTTCTTCTTGAAGATCCATTTACATCCGATGGGCTTTTCTCCTTCAGGTAGATCTACCAACACCCGTGTGTTATTGGAGGTGATAGATTCAAACTCGTCATTCACTGCCTCCTTCCAGAAGATAGCATCTCTGGTCTTCATCGCCTCATCATAGGTAAGCGGATCTGCTTCCACATGATAGGTGACAAAGTCATCTCCGAAATCTTTCGGTCTCCTCGCTCGCTTAGCTGACGGCTCTGCGAGTTCTGGTACAAGAGTTGTTTCATCAACAACAGCTTCTTCTTGGACTACTAGCCCATATGAGATTTCAGTCTCATTTGCACCTACATCATTTTCCGGAATGTCCGAAAGAACAATGTTTTTGTCTTTTGCAAACTTGTCTTCAAAGTATTCAGCATCGCAAGATTCGATGATATGATTTGACTCAATATCAAGAAATCTCCTAGCATCACTCTTCTCGGCATACCCCAAGAAGATCGCCTTCGTAGTCCTTGTCCCTAGCTTCTGAATCTTCAGATCTGGGAGCTTCACATACGCCAGACACCCCCACACTCGAATGACATTCAAGTTTGGTCTGACTTTGAACCAGAGTTCATGAGGAGTTACGTCCGAAGTTGTATATGGCACCCTATTCAGAATGAAAGTGGCCGTTAATGCAGCTTCTCCCCAGTAGCATTTTGGAAGGCCTGCAGTAAGCAGCATAGAATTCATCATTTTTGTTAATGTTCGGTTCTTCCTCTCTGCTACTCCGTTGGATTGAGGAGAATATGGAGCAGTAGTCTCGCATATGATTCAATGTTCTTTGCAGAATGATGCGAATTCATGAGACCTGTACTCTCCACCTCGATCACTTCTCAACCTCTTGAGTTGTTGTCCAGTCTGCCGTTCAGCTTCGGCCCTGAACTCTCTGAACTTCTCGAAGGCTTCGTCTTTAGACTTGAGCAAGTAGACGAACGCATATTTTGAGAAGTCGTCGATGAAGGTTATGAAATACTTCATCCCGGCCTTCGTAGAGAAATGTTTGAAGTCACAGATATCGGAGTGCACCAACTCCAGAAGAGTTGTGCTTCGATTGACTCGATGAAAGGGTTTCCTTGTGATCTTCGTCTGAGCACACACTTCACACTTCTCCACCTTACCCCCACATTTGGAGATAAGTCCTAGACTAGACATTTTGTTACTTCTTTTACAATGAACATGTCCTAGTCTATTATGCCACAACTCAAGAGAATAATCAGAAAATGCAACTGCATTAATGTCATCAAACTGGTTGACAAGCTGAATTTTAAACATTCCTTCGGTTTGATAAGCCTTCCCGAAGTATGTTCCCTTCTTGGACATCACTATCTGACAAGCATTGATGTCCATCCTCATGCCTGCATTGCAGAGCAGGCTCCTAGAGATCAGGTTTTTGGCAATCGCCAGAATATGCTTCACACCTTGAAGCGTCAGAGTGTTCCCAGAAGTGAGTTTCAGTTCCACAGTTCCGATCCCCAGAACTTCAGCTTGGGCCTGGTTCGCCATGACAACCTTCTCAGATATCGGCTGGTACGTGATGAACCATTCCTTGCCAGAACAGACATGGCAAGTCGCACCAGTGTCTATCCACCAGTCAGATTCAACCCCCACAGTTGTGACCTGTGCGATCATAGCAACAATATTAGAAACCAATGAAACCTTATTAGGCTCACCTTTCTCTGATTGTTTAGGCTTGGATCTGCATTCACTCTTGTAGTGGCCTTTCTTGCCACAATTGTAACAAGTCACGTGGGACTTAGTCTTCTGTTGCTTGAATGAAGGACCCTTCACTTTTAGATTAGTGAAGTCCTTCTTCTTGGGATGAGAAGCCGCCTGCTTCCCCTTGGGATCTCTCGTCTGCACTAGATTGGCTTTAGCCAACTGTTTGGACAGAGTGTCCACCTTCTGTTGGGAACGCATCTCGTCCTCAACATGGATCTCTTGAAGTAGATCTCCCAAGCTAATGTCAAGCTTCTTTCTGTGCATCCTTGCATAGAAGGTACTCCATCCAGCAGGAAGTTTTGAGACGATCCCTCCAACGACAAACTTGTCGGGAAGGGGCATCTCTTCGTCTTCCAGTTTCTGACGTAGCTTCAGAAATTCCTTCACCTGTGGCAACATGGACTTCTCGTCCTCAAAGAGCAATTTGTGATATTTTTCAACCACAAACATTTTGCTCATGTTCCTGTCTTCTTCATACAGTTTTTCCACAGACTCTCATATGTCTCTGACAAGTTCCTTCTTCGAGTAGGATTCTGCCAGGGAGTCCTCCATAGCATTCAGGATGAGAAGCCTGCAGATGCTATTTTTCCTTCTCCATTTGGCCTGGAGTTTGGTAGCCGCATTGATTGCGGCAGTAGATCCAGTGTCTGGAACAGAGGTTTCTTCCTCCAACAGAACATGATCAACGTCTTTTAGTTGAAGAGTTAGATAAACCTTTCTCTTCCAGACTTGATAATGCTCTCCATCGAACTTTTCCAACTTGCAGTAGTCCGATTGGACGAGCGAAGCATTAATGTTTTCCATCTATAAGGATCTTGCTTTGAGATTGTTAATCCCGGGGCTTGATCAAAGATGGTAAAACAGATGCAACAGAGATCTACGATGATATAAAAACCAAATAACCCGATTACAATATGGAGGAGGGAAATAGAGAAGAGAAGATCTCTCGTTCTTCCTTGCAAATGTGTTGCAATTGGGACAGAACGAGTTACAATAATCTATAGAAAGATGAGAAGAAGAAAAATGCTGGGGTGTCAAAACACCGTTGCTCAAAGCAAGATTCGCCCCACACGAACTGCTTCCAGGAACCAGCAAGTTTGAAGAACTTGTGGAACGCTCGAAGCCACCTCTGTTCTGACTCCTCGGATGGACTTGCAATGGCGGCAACAGCTCTCTCTCTCTCTTTCTCCTTTTCTGACTTATATTTTCGTAGTTGTCACAAAGGAGGCCAGAAGAGAGTATATATAGAGAGAGGGTGGAAACCCTAGCCGCCTCTTCAGTTATGGAAAGATTGAATCAAATCCCAAAAAGATAGCAACGAGATTAATTCAAATCCCACAAAGATAGCAACGAAATTAATTCAAATCCCACAAAAAGTGGATCTGAATTAATCGCATTGAATCAGTCTTTCCATAACTGACTTGTAGTTTGCACAGTCAGCGGAGCCCTCCATGCGGCAGTAGCAGCCTGGCCGCATGAGCCTCATGGCCGCATGGACCACATGGACCGCATGAGCCGCATGGACCGCATGAGACGTATGGACCGCATGAGCCGCATGAGCCGCATGGACCGCATGGACCGCATGGCCGCATGAGCAGCATGGCCGCATGAGCCGCATGAGGCCGCATATGAGCCGCATGCTGCATAAGACCGCATGGCCGCATATGAGCCGCATGACTGCTGACGTGCTAAGTGCAAAGTGCGCCAACAAAATGCCACATTACGCCTCATGAGCCCATGAGCTCGAGTCCGAGTCGCTAAGCCCCTTTGGGGCTTAGCTCCAAATGGAATTAATCCAAGAGAATGACAAAAGCATTAATGCTTAATCCTTGGAGCCTTATTCTTACCTCCTAGTAAAATCACCCACATGATTTCCTCCTTAGGGTCACCACCCCATGTGCATCTCTCAACAACACAACCAAGTATATATGTTGAGATAACTCATAGTGCATTTCCGATGTGGGACTAAAATTTTACAAGGCATGTTGAGAGCAAGCTCTCTCCATGTAAAGAAAGCACCAACACTATGTATCTCTTTAGCTTTCAATTTGCCAGATTATCGTGCTCACCATAAGAAGGCTGTCACCAGTGACCCGGTGCTACCACTCCATGATGTGGAAAGCCCAACTGTCTATATTTCAATATTTGAAGTATCAGGGTGAGTTAGCTCTAGTGATTGTTGGATGGGAGGTTCTCTCTAGTGGGCAAGCTTTAAATCCTACAAGAAATTTATTTTTGTCACCAATTTCAAGAAGGATTCCAAAGCTAGGCCATTGTGGAGCCTAACAACTAGGACTCGGGTGTGGGCGTGAGCGTGAGCATGGGTGAAGGGTGCAAAGTGACGTTTTGATGGCGCACTTTGCACTTCGCACGGTTGCTCTGCGTGCTCGTGCAGCTCCGTGGGTGTGCTCACTGTGCCGCTTCCGAGGTTCTGCAGCTTTGCAGCTCTGTAAGTGCGCGAGTGCTGCAACGTTCTACGGGTCCGTCGGTGCATGACGTTTTACGGTTCTGTGGGCACCTCGTCATTTTGTTGTTCGACCGGTACGCAGCATAGCCCGGTGTTCTGCAGTTCCACGAGACTGCTTCTCTACTACCATAATTTTGCTGGTGCTAGGACGTTTCAGTTTGTAACTGCCCTATTTATAGGGAGTTACTGATCGTCCAAATCGTGGGGATTAACTCCCTAGTTTTCTACCCACGTATTTAGTGGGCCGGTATGGATGCTCGGGGGTGGCTCTCTTATAAATAATCTTTGTTTTTGCACTTAGTGCAGGACATAAGACATAAGAGAGAAAAGAAAGTGCATCGCAATAGAGTAGCAACGGCCTTGTTTGTGCTCTGTTCGAGTTTAAGGAGGTGACAGTTTTGAGCGTTCCAAAAGTTGTACCAAATTTGTTGTTTATGGGAGCGGATCAAAGAGAATGATCGAATCTCGCTTTGAGCAACGTTGATCTTCATCACCCCAGCAACGAGGCGGTAACTATATTTTGCAGTGCACGTTGTTTGCTTTTAGCAACTTAGTGCACTCAGTGCACGTTGTTTGTTTTTTTGTGACAATCTTGCTGGTAGTGCACTATGTGCACATCCATAGCAAGTTTGTTAGTCGTTCATCACTTCCGTGGAAAACTCTTTCAGACTTGTACGAAATTCCAGTGGTTTCAACAACAATCTCAAAACGAGATTTTTCTGATCTTTTAAGATTTCAAGAATCTCTTCAAATCCAAAATGAACAATCGTATAAGTCTATTGGATACTAGCTTTCACAAGTTCGAAATTTGATGGAGAGAAGTACAACAATTGGAAGAGGAAGATTAGTTTAAATCTCCATCTCGTCAACATGGAATACGTTCTGACTAATACATAACCAGTGTGATTCCAAAGACGGGTGACATGCAAGCAATTGGCAACGTGATTACCACTCTCTAAAAGTAGAAACGAGATAACCACCTCTACAAATTATTGAATCTTACCTCTTTGGATCCTTCCTTGTCAGGGTCCTACATCAAGAACGCAAAAGCGAGAGACGTCTAGGAGTCTCTTTAAAAACAGTACAAGGATAATAAGAACATGTCAAAAGAGTACATCATCAACAAGGTTATGAACTTGGAGTTGTGAAGATAACAAGACCATGTTGCCCAAGTCAAAGAACTTATAAAGCTTCAACAGAAGTGGAAGAAGAGACTATGCGTCTAGTGGACAAGTTTATGGTAGAATTTATTATCTCCAAACTCCCTACCAGATGAGATCGATTCTCAACCGACATGTGCCGCAAGAAGACGGAGATAAAGTTTGAAAATCTTATGTGCTTCATCCAGATTGAGGATGAAGCCATGAGTAAAATCAAGATCGACTCATTGTTCAAACAGTTTGTCAAGGTAAACAAAATCCAAACTAGGGATCACAAGGTAAAAGGAAGACGGGGCTTGCTTCAACCGTGACAAAAATGACCACTTCAAGAATGACTGCAAGTCTAAGTCAAGGCTAAAGCTAGAGGAACACAAGGAAAGTGAGCTTAATCTTATTATGATTACGCAAGTAGTCTCAACTGGCATGGACACCGACTTGTGGGTGAACACGAGGGCCTCCTGCCACGTGTGTTCTGCTAAGGAGGTGTTCACCACGTATGAATCTTCGTTTGAGAAGGTAACGATGGTGAAGAAAATGCAAGCTGAAGTACTAAAGCTAACTTCAGGTGAGTCACTTATATTGGAGAATGTAAAGTATGTACATATTGTCACAAATAATCTGATTTTTGGAAGTGTTGTGCAAGACAGGCTTAAGGATGGACATCAATGCTGGTCAGATGGTAATGTCCTACAAGTTAGCAAGCTTCAAAAAAGATTTTTGTACCAAAAGAATGTTCAAACTTCAGCTTGTACCTCCTAGTCACTGGCGGACCAAATAAAATATTTTTAGAGGGAGCAAAAAATACACTAACTTGAAAATTAAAAGGAGCATCATATAGTATTTATATAAAAATAAAAAATATTGTAGCTAGCAAGGGTTGGACCTATGACCTCTTGAATAAAAAACTTATTACTTAACCAAATGAGCCAACCAATTATCTAGTATATAAAGAAACGAAGTTACATATATCATACCCAAAAAAGTATATATAGAAGTACATGTAGGTGTAGGAAATAATAATGCATTGTTCTCATTGCTAGGGTTTGTTACAATATATATATTGTCTACATTTGGGCTTATGGGTATGGGCCATATTTACATTACAATATAATCTAACACCCCCCCCCCTCAAGTTGGAGCATACAAGTCACAAATGCCCAACTTGGGAAGGAAAGAATCAAACACTTGCTTTCCAAGGGGCTTGGTGAAGATGTCAGCCAGTTGAGAAGAAGTAGGAACATGCGAGGCTATTACGGTGCCATCTCTAATAGCATCGCGAACAAAATGCAAATACATCTCAATATGCTTACTGCGCTCATGAAACACCGGGTTCTGAGCCAGGTACAGGGCTGACTGACTGTCACAATACACCGACATAGCAGACTCCTGGCGAACGCCCAAACACATCAATAACTCCTTCAACCATTTCAACTCACAAACAAGCGCAGCGAGAGATCGGTATTCAGCTTCAGCGGAAGATCGGGAAACAGTTGGTTGCTTCTTGGTCTTCCAAGAAATAGGAGACCCACCAAGAAACACCAACCAGCCTGTAACGGAGCGACGAGTCATGGGACAACTGGCCCAGTCGGAATTACACCAACCAGAAAGACGAAGATCACAATCAGCTTTCAAAAGAATACCCTGTCCCGGTGCATGTTTGAGATATCTAACAACTCTCAAAGCAGCATGCCAATGATCTTGTCGAGGCTCCTGTAAGAATTGAGACAAGATATGCACAGCATAGGCTAAGTCTGGGCGAGTAAATGATAGATAAATCAACCTCCCAACCAGCCTCCGATAAGGCTCTGCATCCGCCATCTTTGGACTAGCCGATTCTGCCAGCTTGTGATTGGGCTCCATGGGAAAGCCAGCAGGTCGAGACCCCATCAAGCCGCATTCTGAAATGATGTCCAAAGCATACTTCCTTTGATATAACAAAATTCCTTCTGCACTCCGAGCCACCTCTATACCAAGAAAGTACTTCAACACACCAAGGTCCTTCATGTGAAAGCAATAACTAAGGTACTTTTTGAAAGCATCTAAAACACATGAGTCTTTACCAGACACATTCATATCATCCACATAGATCAGAACATGCAACTCTACCTTCCCTTTAAAAAGAGAGAAAAGGGAATAATCGGAATGAGATTGAACAAATCCATAGGATATCAGAGAAGCAGCAAGCTTAGCAAACCAACAACGTGGTGCCTGTTTCAATCCATATAGAGACTTACGCAGGCGACACATTTTATTGGGTTCACTATGCGAAAAACCTGGCGGCAACTTCATATATACTTCTGCTGTCCGATCCCCATGAAGAAAAGCATTGTGCACATCCATCTGGTACAAAGTCCAGCCTCTCACAGCTGCAACAGCCAAGAACGCCCGAACTGTAGACATCTTAGCTACCGGGGCAAATGTCTCTGAATAGTCGATCCCTTCAACCTGATGATTACCGAACACAACCAGTCGTGCCTTTAAGCGCTCAACACTTCCGTCTAATTTGTACTTGATTTTGTACACCCATCGACTTCCCAATACTTTCTTCCCAGGAGGCAAATCGACAAGACTTCACGTCCCATTATCTTCCAGAGCCTGTATTTCAGTTTACATAGCCACGCGCCAGCCTGAATCTCGCGAGGCCTGGCGATATGAAGTAGGCTCAACACCTGCAGTGATGGCTGCAAGAAAATCTCTGTGTCCAGCAGTAAATATGTCATAACTTAGAAATTGTGTTAGAGGATACGAAGTACCTGAGGAAATGACGGGAACAGATGAACTGTGGTGAAGGGGGGGCTTTTACTTCGAACAACATTCGTCACAAAATCCTATAATCGCACTGGCTGTGATTTTTTTCTCATTCCTCTTCCCAATACTACCTCTTCGGGCACCTCTGGCAATACTGTATCCCCTGTATCATCGGTGGTATCCGCATCACCCCCAGCGGACTCTTCTGTCAATACTTCTGCATCCACCTGTGCATCCTCGCCACTCGGTGCCGAGCCACCATCAACCACTCCGCCTCAGCAACCGTAGCCGGCACCATCCCAAAAGCCTCTATATCGTCTCCCGATACCTCAACAGATGTATGACGTGTCGCAGAAGACATCTCGCTAGCAGAGCCACACCCAGAAAGTTCATTTTCATAAAAAGTAACATCACGGGACACAAAAAAATCACCAGTCTCCAGAAGGAATCCGTGCGGATCGGTGGGAGCAGGATCGGCGCGGATCGACGCTGTCAGGATCAGCGCGGATCAGCGCTGTCGGGATCGGGATCGGATCGAAGCGGATCGGCGCGGATCGGTGGGAGCGGGATCGGCGGACGACTTAGTCGGAGCTGGGAGGGGAAGGGAGATGTAGAGTCTGGCGGCTAGGGTTTTTCGGGAGGCTCTGATACCATGTAGGAAATAATAATGTCTTGTTCTCATTGCTAGGATTTGTTACAATATATATAGTGTCTACATTTGGGCTTATGGGTATGGGCCATATTTATATTACAATATAATCTAACAGTAGAGGAACCGAAATTTCAGAAGGAGATCTGCCTTTGCTCCTAATGAATGTATTAGTGAAGTCTTATGTTATTGCCGGTCCACGGCATACCACAATACTGCGGTTACGTGGTTTTGCAGGACTGCTTCTCTGCTACCGCGGTTTTGCTACTGCTGGGACAGTTCAGTTTGTAACTATCATATTTATAGGAAGTTATTGCGGGTAACTGTCCAAAGGGATTTACTCCCTGATTTTTTGCTTACGTTCTTAGTAGGCAGTTATGGATGCTAGGGGGTGGCTACCCTATAAATAGTCTTTGTTTTTGCACTTAATGCATGACATAAGACATCAAAGAGAAAAGAAAGTGTAGTAGAGCAGCAACCTTATTCGTGCTCTGTCCAAGTTCAAGGAGGTGACAGTTTTGAATGTTCCAGAAGTTCTACCGAACTTGTTGGTTCTTGGAAACGGATTGACGATAAGGGTCGAATCTCGCTTTGAGTAATGGTGATTTTCTTTACCCCATCAACAGGCAATAACTGTTAGCTACATGTGTGGGTTTCACACACAGATTTGTGCAAAAGCTCAGTTCCATTTTCCATCTTTAGTCCCACATCGGATGGGAAAGGAGAATGGGTTGTGTATATAATGCTTTGTTACTCTTTGCTTAACTAAAAGTCTTGTGTGGGAGCCCCTTGGGCCACACACGTGCGCCGCCGCCGCCCGGCCCGGCTCGGCTCGGTTCGGTTCGGCGCGCGTAACGGGTGCGGGTACGTGCCCACATCTGCGGGCGCCGAATGCAGATCCAATTTCCTCTTAGAGTTCGGGCTGAGACTCTTAAAACATTTTGCTCCTCATTTAAATTTTTAACCGTTACTACTCTTTTTAATTTTTGTAAAGTTGGACTCTCCAATTTCCGTCCAGATTCATTGTATCATTTTTTTACATGTGCTATAAAGTTTGTAACGTTAATTTTAATAGGCTGATTTAATATCACATTTATTCCCAACCGTTGGCATCAATCTATATATTGAGCTCCCTTCTTCTCTTTCGGACACACAAAAATATACGTCAAAACTCTCTTTTCTAAATCTTGTTTTTTCCAATCCAAGCTTTCTGTTCTTCGTTGTTGCTCTGGACAGAGCTAAGTCGGGGTCACTCTCTCCGAGTCGTGTGCGGCAAGAAGATTCCGGTGGAGCGGGAATTTTACTACTAGGAGCGTTCGGATATGGTCTGCACATAGACCCGAGCTAACTCTTAGGGCAGTGCTACGTGCGCGACTTCCCTGGAGGCCGGTAACACTTAAATAATTTATTTTATTTGCAGATTTTATGTGAAGAATATTAGAGAAAATTTCAACAATCTAAGAGTTAGCTAAATAATTAGTTAATGATATAAATATTTGTACGAAAATATATGCCACAAATTTGCTTGTTGTGAAAAAATATCCATTACTATTGCTTTCCTTTATTACTATTAGTCTGTTCTTAATTTACAGATTCCACTTTCTCTAAATAACATCCAGAATTAGCTTCTTTAAAACCTTTTCAAAGGAGTTTCTTGTTATTTTATGCTTATAAGGCTACATTCAATATAAATGTACAGAGTCAGACATGTATGATGAATATTTCTCATTTTCTGAGAACTTGCTGACAAAGTGGAAACAGTCGTTTCTTCTCACTGTAGACATTTATCTTTTCTTACTGTTGAACATTTGCTTGCCTAGCAACTAATATTCCTAACCGACAAACATTACTTTGTCGACCAACAAATATTCCTCACTATTAAATTTTGTTCCTCTTCAAACAATAGGATTGAGTGCTTAAACATTTAATTGCCTAGTTATTGTTAACGATTCTTTATTTTCAACAAATATTCCATTGAAAAATTGCTAGCCCAATATATATTCATATATATTGCTCCTTTGTAACATCTTTCTTTTAACATACAAATTACTTACTGTCAAATACATTGGAATATTATGTGTGTACGAATATTCATGTCAAACGTTGCCGACCTATATTAACAATATATTAGCCTTTAATTTTCTACTGTTGATTTAGATACAAATTGCTTAATTTGTTTACCAAACTTACTTTAGAAATAATTTCGCCTACTGTACCAAGCTTTGTTTAGCAACATTTCTTAGCAAAATTTGTTGTCACTTATTATTTCGTCACCATAAAGCAAAGTTATTTGCTGCCTTCAAACAGTTTTTTATTTTGTTTGCTGTGCTCAAACCATTTTTCCAGCATATACTAAATTTGTCTTCTAGCAAAGTTTGATGCATTCATACTAAATTAGTTTATCCATATAAACTAAGATTGTTAAACAATCTGTCTTTTAGCAAATTTTCTCTACTACTAATAAGTGTCTTTAAGGAAATTGTTAGACAAAGACAATTTCTACTAGACATTTTTTGTTAGAAAATTGTTAGATAATTTTTGCTAGACAATCTTCATATATATTGTCAACAATTTTTGTACTATTAATTATTGTTAGACAATTTTCTTATTCAATTGTCATCATTTAAGATGCACATTGTTTAATAAATCTTGGCTAGATATTGCTTAATATTTGTTAATTGTCATATCAATAACAAATATATTGTTATTTCTAATATATAACTATTGTACCTTCATAAGTCTGTTTCTATAAATTGACACATTAGATAAATATTATTCTATTAGTATCTTGTGTCAATACTAGTTGGGTAATTTCTTTTACTCAATATTTCAATTTAGGCTAAATTAAACAATAAATTGATATAGTAAGATTCCTTTAATTTTAAAGTTCTAAAGTAGAGATTTGTTTGGGAACAAGCTGAAAGGGCCCTTCTGTCAAAAAGACGTAAATCGTCTAAGCGACCGGTTCTTAAGCGTTCCTAGTGAACCTCCGCTTGCTGGGACCTGGCCCCTACAGCTAACCCAACCTTATCAAAACTTGAAAACTAAAAGTTTAAAGGTCTATTACTAAAATCATTTGAATTGTCCATTTTTAGCTTAAACCATCTTTATTGAGTAAATAATCTCTGCAGACTTTAGAAACCAATTTGTAAGTTCTAAGAGACTTGGAACAAAAATCAGATTAGGTTGAAGTCCATAGCTATATCTGACTCCATAGCTATACAAAATTGTAATTGAGGCAAATAAAGTAGTTTTCTCTAAGAATGATTTGTTTGTGGGGAAAGAATTTGTGAAAGATGGACTATTTATTTTGAGCACTATGAATAAATTTAAGATCCTTCTTTTGTTGCAAATGTTGAATCCTCAAATGTTTGACATGGTAGATTAGATCATGTGAACTTAGAATCTATTAAAAGAATGATGAACTTAGATCTTATCCCCAAGTCTCCTATAGATGATGAACACAAATGTGAGATTTGTGTTCAAGCCAAATACACTAGATTGCCTTTCAAATCTGTCCATAGGGATTCTGAACTCCTAGAACTTATCCACAATGATGTTTGTGATTCCAATAAGGTTTTGACCAGAGGCGGTAGGAAATACTTTGTTACTTTTATAGATGACCATTCAAAGTATTGTTACACCTACCTACTTAAAACAAAAAATAAAGTTCTAGACAGATTTAAGGTCTATAAGTCCGAAGCTGAGTACCAGTTAGATAGAAAGATTAAGATTCTTAGATCAGATCGTGGTGAAAGTATACCTCAAATGAAATGACTAATTTCTGTGAAGAACATGGAATTATTCATGAGGTTAACGCTCCTTATTCACCACAGTCCAACGGAGTTGCTGAAAGGAAGAATCACACTCTGTTAGACATGGTCAATGTCATGCTTCTCATCTCAGGTGCTCCTGATAATCCTTGACAAGAAGCCCTTTTGTCAGCCCGTTATATCCTCAATAGGATACCTAGTAAGACTAATGATAAAACACCTTATGAGTTATGGAAAGGTCGAATCCCTAGGATTAATTACCTCAATGTTTGGGGATGTCTAGCTAAGGTAGGGATTCCTGAACCTAAGAAGAGGAAGATAGGACCTAAAGCTGTTGATGTTGTGTTCATAGGATATGTCCTAGATAGTAATGCCAATATATTTTTTGTAACCCATTCTGAAGTAAATGAAATCTCTAACATGATTATAGAAGCTAGAGATGCATTTTACTTTGAGAATATATTTTCCTTCAAGGATAGAACCCCTTCATCTTTCTCTAACCCTTCTCTTATTCCATCTACTAGTTCTCATGATCAAATACCTAGGTCTCAAACTGAACTAGTCATAAAACCTAGAAGGAGTAAAAGAGAAAGGATTGAAAAGAATTTAGGAGCCCTCAACTTATGAAGAAGCTATATCTTCTCCTGATGCCCCTTTCTGGAAAGAAGCTATTAACAATGAGTATAACTCTATTATGGAGAACAATACTTGGTTTTTAGCATATCTTCCTTTAGGTAGCAAATCCATAGGTTGTAAGTGGATCTTCAAAAAGAAGCTTAGAGCCGATGGTATTATAGAGAAATACAAGGCAAGACTAGTAGCCAAATGATTTATCCAGAAGAAATGATTAGATTATTTTTTATACCTACTCACCTGTAGCTAGAATCACTTCTATTAGAACCCTTCTAGCCTTAGCTTCCATTCATGATCTGTTGATCCATCAAATGGATGTAAAGACAGCATTTCTAAATGGAGATTTAAAGGAATTTATATGGAGCAACCTGAAGGTTTTATTGCTAAAGGCCAAGATAACAAGGTTTGAAGATTAGTAAAATCTCTTTATGGCCTAAAGCAAGCTCCCAAGCAATGGCAGAACAATTTTGACAAAGTCATTCTAAAATTTGGTTTTGTGCCAAATGAATATGACAAATGTTTGTATTCTAAAAATACAAATAGAAGTTGTGTTATCTTACGCTTGTATGTTGATAATATCCTTATTCTAGGATCTTCACTGGAACTAATAAATAACACTAAGAATTATTTATCTAACCAGTTTGATTTGAAAGATCTAGGTGAAGCAAATCTTATCCTAGGAATGTAAGTATACAAGTGCAAAGAGGGTTATACTCTATCCTTAGCACATTCAATTGAAATGATTGGGTCCCTTATGTACATAACAAATAGGAGCAGAACCGATATTGCATTTACTATTGAGAGACTAAGTAGATATACTAGACATCCTGATATCATAAAGGTTACTCAGATGCAAATTGGATAACTAATTCACATGATGTGAAATCCAAAACTAGATATATTTTATCCTAGCAGGAGCTGCGATCTCCTGGGGATATGTAATCAAACTATCATAGCCAGAAGTTCAATAGATTTTGAAATGATAGCTTTGGACACTACCTGTACAGAAGCCAAATGGCTTAAAAAATTTATTATGCATATAACTGTTTCGGTTCATCATATTACTGCAATTTCTATAAACTGTGATAATAAATCTGTTATCGAACTACTAAAGCATGATTCTGTGAATGCTAAGATGAACAGGCACCTGCAGTTGCACTTCAAGTCAATAAAAAACCTATTGGACAAATTTGTGGTTCTTGACTATAAAAGTCATAAAAAGAACTTTACATATCTCTTGACGAAGAGTCTGTTTACTCTTGACGAAGAGTTTGTCTAGGACATTGATCCTAGAATCATCGAGGAAAATGGGGTTAAGCCCATAGTATAGTCATCAGCAGTGGCAACCCATCCGAGTCTGACTGGAGATTCCAAGAAGCCGGTTCAATGGGTAGGAACAAGCTGGACTAGGTGACTATTATGGAACACTGACCTGAGATTAAATTCTTTTTGAAATAAAAGCCCAGGAGGCTGTACATGTGTAGATTAATACCCCATCCCTATGGTGACAGTGTTCCTTTTGTGATATGGATAGGGTGAGTTTAAACTCTTAATAAGTCTAAGCATGATATGCAGGGTTGACTCCTATCACCAACCCTTGAGGACTTACCTATATGAGAGGTCGTAAGGGCCGCGACTATAGGACAGGACGATCCTAGACAACTCTCATGAATGTGTAAAAGTGCGCATGGCCAACCAAACGCGCCACCCGATAGACCCAAGTACCTCTAGCGTACTATGTGTGCTATTTTCTAAGTCTGGTTAAAGAAGACTGATTCAAGGCGTAGTCCATCAAGCTCTTCTTCAGACAAAGACGATGGTCACTACGTGAGATTCAAGGCTGTAGTCCATCTCACTTATGCATAGTATACAACTGCCCAGAAGTTCTCTTACTCTTATCTCATTTTCCTTATATTATCCTGGAACTTGACCTTTTGGGGGGGGGGGGGGGGGGGGGGGGGGGGGGGGATTGTTAGCTACATGTGTGGGTTTCACACACAGATTTGTGCAAAAGCTCAGTTCCATTTTCCATCTTTAGTCCCACATCGGTTGGGAAAGGAGAATGGGTTGTGTATATAATGCTTTGTTATTCTTTGCTTCACTAAAAGTCTTGTGTGGGAGCCCCTTGGGCCACACGCGCGCGCCGCCGCCGCCGCCGTCCGGCCCGGCTCGGCTCGGTTCGGCGCGCGTTACGGGTGCGGGTACGTGCCCACATCTGCGAGCGCCGAATGCCGATCCGATTTCCTCTTCGGGTTCGGGCTGAGACTCTTAAAACCTTTTGCTCCTCATTTAAATTGTTAACCGTAACTATTCTTGTAATTTTTGTAACGTTGAACTCTACAATTTCAGATTCATTGTATCTTTTTTTTTTACATGTGCTATAACGTTTGTAACGTTAATTTTAATAGGCTGATTTAATATCATATTTATTCCCAACCGTTGGCATCAATCTATATATTGAGCTCCCTTCTTCTCTTTCGGACACACAGAAATATACGTCAAAACTCTCTTTTCTAAATCTTGTTTTTCCGATCCAAGCTTTCTGTTCTTCGTTGTTGTTCTGGGCAGAGCTAAGTCGGGGTCACTCTCTCCGAGTCGTGTGCGGCAAGGAGATTCCGGTGGAACGAAAATTTTACCACTAGGAGCGTTCGGATATGGTCTGCACATAGACTCGAACTAACTCTTAGGGCAGTACTACGTGCGCGACTTCCCTGGAGGCCGGTAACACTTAAATAATTTATTTTATTTGCAAATTTTATGTGAAGAATGTTGGAGAAAATTTCAACAATAACTATCTTTTGCAGTTTTGCGGCTGAGGGCTTTGCTCTTATAGCAACTTAGTGTACTCGGTACATGTTTGATTTTCTGTGGCAATCATGTTGGTAATGCACTCGGTGCACATCCTTATCAAGTTTGTTAGTTGTTCTTCACCACTCCCGTGGGAAAAGTCTTTTGAGACTTGTAAGGAATTCAAGTGGTGTCAACAATTGCAACCAGACCATGCATTCCTTTTCTTTTTAAAATCTTCCCACACTTGAGCTCCATATAAAACAATCAACCTGGCTATTAAGGCTTTGTTTGGTTGCTAAGAGAATGATGCAAGGAAAATAAAACTTGATACTATGTAAACTGGATCACATTTCTGCATGAAACACTTCCATTTTCTTTTCCCTCATTTTCAACCAAACCAAACACTGCCTAAGATTTCCTGCACCACTGCACCAAAATCATAGGGCCAGGCACCAATATTATATATTTCTCATACCCAGCAGGTTATATCTTCTTTACCTGCCACATATCAAACATCTGGTTGAGGATTCAGGAAGAAGGTAGACAGATATATTCTATAAATTTCTAATAGCATTTTGTGAAACATTCAAATGAAAACATTTTCATTTTCTTTGTAACTCAGAAATGGGAGAGTCCAAATAAAGAAAGGTACAACGTGAGTTCTGTTTACAGTACCAGAAAATATCAGGAGTAATGCAACCATTCCAGATTCTCAAATATCTTGTTCTCGGACTTCAATCTGCAGTGTCCACAGTTCCTTTGAACTCATCCACTTTGTGTCCAGAAGACTGGAAAGAAAAAGATGAATTATCACTTCCCCCAACTTCTCTCACATGCCCCCTTTCCATGAAGATGACATGTGACCCTGGGTCCCTTCCTGCCATGTCTAATCTGGATGGTTTACTAAACCAGCATCTATGAGAACCAATATTGTTGATCGTTTCTGAAGGGTGTGGGAATCAGAAAAGAAGTTGAGAGTGGTAGGCAATGGAGACAAAGCGAAAGGTAAATATGGTAGCGACACAATCCTATTGGAATACATGACTCCAAGGAAGGATTCTAAACATTTCAACCAGGGGTGGAGACAAGGAGGGCTGGCCCACTCCTCCCTACCTAAAATTTGCGGCTCTGTCCTTGTTCGACATCCTCTAACTTGCTCAAGAACATAAGCATTCCATGGTGCCCTTGCCCATCTTGAAACCTTCTACCTTGGATATGCTAACTGGGGAGTGGTCCACTGGAAACGACTCCACAAAGAGAGGTGATACACTCATGAATGTAGATGGAGAAGCTGAGGAAAAGGACAAAATTGATATGGACAACTATGATGATAACCATAGAGGGTTGAAGTTGGCATTGGTAACAGGGGCAGACCAGAATGTTTTTGAAGGGGGGGGGGGGGGGGGGGGGGGGGGGGGGGGTGTCAATAATATGTTGAATCCGGTAAAGAAAATTTAGAGGGGGTGAAAATAGCTTAATTTAGAATTTAAGGGCACACTATATATATTTATAAAGAAAAAGGTTAAAAAAAAAACTATAAATAATGTGGATAAAGAGAAGTGAACACAAGACCTCTCGGTTAAAATACCATCTATTTTAGCAGCTAAGCAATCATTCATTTGAAAAGTTTTGCTAATATTAAATAATTAATAGGATGAACAATACTATAAAGCATAAACCGAAAACTGTCTCCCATCCTCCTTGACGTAGCTTGGATCCACCCCAAGCAGGATTGACCTTTATGAGAATAGAAGTGATCAGGCCATGACATATTAGGTGTTGGCGTAGAAGGAGCTAGGTTCGTACCTCCCTTAGATCTTAGCTTCTCCAAATTTCTCTTACGAGAATAATGGCCAGTTTTTACCGTCCCCATGGGTTTTGAACCTAGGACCTTCCCTCCCCTACCAAAGATCTCAACCAACGGTGGCCAACCTTTGGTAGCTTTCCCAAGTGTTGCAGAATAAAATGCTTTCATCAATCAAAATGGTAACTTACCTTTTACAAGACAATTCTTTTCACTTGGTGCATAAGGTAACTTTTAGATCCATTACATCCAAACATGAAGTCATTGTTGTATATAGCTAGGGAATGGACCATGTTGTCGATATACATAAATATTTAACCCTCATCCCCCACCCCAAGCAGGATTGACCTTTATGAGAATAGAAGTGATCAGGCCATGACATATTAGGTGTTGGCGTAGAAGGAGCTAGGTTCGTACCTCCCTTAGATCTTAGCTTCTCCAACTTTCTCTTATGATAATAATGGCCAGTTTTTACCGTCCCCATGGGTTTTGAACCCAGGACCTTCCCTTCCCCTACCAAAGATCTCAACCAACGGTGGCCAACCTTTGGTAGCTTTTCCAAGTGTTCCAGAATAAAATGCTTCCATCAATCAAAATGGTAACTTACCTTTTACAAGACAATTCTTTTCACTTGGTGCATAAGGTAACTTTTAGATCCATTACATCCAAACATGAAGTCATTGTTGTATATAGCTAGGGAATGGACCATGTTGTCGATATACATAAATATTTAACCCTCATCTCCCACCCCAAGCAGGATTGACCTTTATGAGAATAGAAGTGATCAGGCCATGACATATTAGGTGTTGGCGTAGAAGGAGCTAGGTTCGTACCTCCCTTAGATCTTAGCTTCTCCAACTTTCTCTTATGATAATAATGGCCAGTTTTTACCGTCCCCATGGTTTTGAACCCAGGACCTTCCCTTCCCCTACCAAAGATCTCAACCAACGGTGGCCAACCTTTGGTAGCTTTTCCAAGTGTTGCAGAATAAAATGCGTCCATCAATCAAAATGGTAACTTACCTTTTACAAGACAATTCTTTTCACTTGGTGCATAAGGTAACTTTTAGATCCATTACATCCAAACATGAAGTCATTGTTGTATATAGCTAGGGAATGGACCATGTTGTCGATATACATAAATATTTAACCCTCATCCCCCACCCCAAGCAGGATTGACCTTTATGAGAATAGAAGTGATCAGGCCATGACATATTAGGTGTTGGCGTAGAAGGAGCTACGTTCGTACCTCCCTTAGATCTTAGCTTCTCCAACTTTCTCTTATGAGAATAATGGCCAGTTTTTACCGTTCCCATGGGTTTTGAACCCAGGACCTTCCCTTCCCCTTCCAAAGATCTCAACCAACGGTGGCCAACCTTCGGTAGCTTTCCCAAGTGTTGCAGAATACAATGCTTCCATCAATCAAAATGGTAACTTACCTTTTACAAGACAATTCTTTTCACTTGGTGCATAAGGTAACTTTTAGATCCATTACATCCAAACATGAAGTCATTGTTGTATATATAGCTAGGGAATGGACCATGTTGTCGACATACATAAATATTTAACCCTCATCCCTCATACAACTCAGAGTTTTGGCCAAAGTGGCAGGAATATTAGCATGCTATTCGAGACATCTAGGGTCAAAACTTTATTTGGGTTTCATTTAAATGGACTTTATAAAATATTACCTCTTCACGAATCCAGCTCTCTGTCCAAAATGTGCTTTTGACTTGGGGGAGGCATGACGGAATGATAAAACTATTTAACCCTCAATCCCCTACCAAAGATCTCAACCAACGGTGGCCAACCTTTGGTAGCTTTTCCAAGTGGTGCAGAAGAAAATGTTTCCATCAATAAAAATGGTAAGTTACCTTTTACAAGACAATTCTTTTCATTTGGTTCATAAGGTAGCTTTTAGATCCATTACATCCAAACATGAAGTCATTGTTGTATATAGCTAGGGAATGGACCATGTTGTTGATATACATAAATATTTAATCCTTATCCCTCATACAACTCAGAGTTTTGGCCAAAGTGGCAGGAATTTTAGCATGCTATCCGAGACATCTAGGGTCAAAACTTTCTTTGGCTTTCATTTAAATGGACTTTATAAAAAAAACCCCTCTTTGCGAATCCAGCTCTCTGCCCAATATCTGCTTTTGACTTGGAGGAGGCATGTCAGAATGATATAACTATTTAACCCTCAACCCCCTGCCAAAGATCTCAACCAACGATGGCCAACCTTTAGTATCTTTCCCAAGTGGTGCATAAGAAAATGTTTCCACCATTCATAATGGTAACTTACCTTTTACAATACTATTCTTTTCACTTGGTGCACAATGTAACTTTTAGATCCATTACATCCAAACATGAAGTCATTGTTGTATATATAGCTAGGGAATGAACCATGTTGTTGATATACATAAATATTTAATCCTCATCCCTCATACAACTCAGAGTTTTGGCCAAAGCGGCAGGAATTTTAGCATGCTATCCGTGACATCTAGGTTCAAAACTTTCTTTGGCTTTCATTTAAATGGACTTTATATAAAAAAAATACTTCTTCGCGAATCCAGCTCTCTGTCCAAAATGTGCTTTTGACTTGGGGGAGGGGGGAGGCATGTCGGAATGATATAACTATTTAACCCCTCAATCCCCTACCAAAGATCTCAACCAACGGTGGCCAACCTTTGGTAGCTTTCCCAAGTGTTGCAGAAGAAAATGTTTCCATCAATCAAAATGGTAACTTACCTTTTACAAGACTATTCTTTTCACTTGGTGCATAAGGTAACTTTTAGATCAATTACATCCAAACATGAAGTCATTGTTGTAATAGCCAGGAAATGGACCATGTTGTTGATATACATACATAAATATTTAATCCCCATCCCTCATACAACTCAGAGTTTCGGCCGAAGTGGCAGGAATTTTAGCATGCTATCTGAGACATCTAGGTTAAAAACTTTCTTTGGCTTTCATTTAAATGGACTTTATAAAAAAAATACCTCTTCGCGAATCCAACTCTCTGCCCAAAATGTGCCTTTGACTTTGGGGGAGGCATGTTGGAATGATATAACTATTTAACCCTCAATCCTCACAACTGAGTTTCGGTGAAAGTGGTAGGGACTTTAAAAGATATCTTGCAATCTCCATATCTCTTACATTGCTACTTCTTGCTCCTTATCAATCTCTGTACTTTTCAACAATTGCCTCATCCTCTGGCATGTAAGCAGCTTGTTGTGGCGGTGGAGCAACATTTTAATGCCTGCTCGAATAAACACACAAAATACACTAGTTCCATAGTAGTCAAAGTAATTTACTCCTTTTTCTACTTTCCAATAATAAGCTGATCAAACGAAAAGATAGCATATGCTCAACTTTGAAGCATTTTCATGCTTGTTTGTGGATGTAACTAACAAAGTGAAGAATTATGGAGTCTATGTGACTCTAGGATGTGCATACCTGCAGTTGCATGATTCTTCGCATTGATACTGTGAGCTCCCAGAAGATTCTGTGACATTAAATACCAGAACTGCATATTAGAGTATCAGTTTGAAAGAAGTCATATATTAAATAATTTATGTACACTTACTAAAAGAGAAAGCATTACTATATAAGCTCCAACTTTCAGCAATTGAACTATGAATGGAAAATATGAAGTACAAATGAATTAGATGACTAATATTTTGCAGTTTTGAAGTGATTTGTCGAATGTGAAAACACTTTATATAAGGAAAGTACACTTTAGCCTCTCTCAATAGTAAAAGAGCACATATTAAACGGTGTCCTGTCTATAAAAATATCACGGGCGAAATAAGATGGACAAGCAAGGGCGAAATAAGATGTACAAGCAAGAGAGGGATAATGCATGGTTAGAATCCACATTTACTCTCTTAAAGAATGAAATAAAACAATAAAAATGATGAAAGTTTGTTGATTATATGAGATATATTGAATAACACAATCGGATAGAAGTTTGATGCAAGATACTGGGAAGCCCATTTTAAATGTTCATGGTAATCTAAGGTACAATGGGGAGGTATCTGTAAACAGATGTAATGCATGCATTAATGACCAAATATGTTCAATAAAGATGGCCTGGCCTACACATGATCCAAAGTTAACAGGTGTATCCATGGTTCAATTGGGTTAGCAGATAGCCGTTAAAATATACAAAAATTTCACATAGTGAACTGACAGTTAGAATGGAATGCTAAATTTTAAGAATGGCATCGTAGCACCAGACCAGACTGCTGAATCAACTTCAAACACAATACAACTTTGTGAAAATCCAATGGTATTATGATGATCTCAATGAGCGTACAATGGCAAAGAAAATACTTGCACATATACACCTGTTTCTTTTTGGAAACTAGAGTTATTAAATTATAGAAAATATTGGATTTCTGAAGTAGATCTTCAGACAGTCATCACTGACCAATTGTAGCAATACCATGAACACAAATTTGGTTAAACCTAGGAGATAGGGCCACAACAATAAAAGAAACAAAAAGTTGAAATGAGTCTAATATCTCAGATAATTTTATTGAGGGCTACTGCCTACTACTTATAGAGGGTCCAACCCCTCTTCATATTACATCTAACCGATGTGGGACTAAAGTCCCTTATTTACTCTCAACACTCCCCCTCAAGATGGGCGATAGATATTAATCATCCCCATCTTGTTACATAGCTTTGACAGACTCAATGAACTAAGACCCTTAGTCAGACAGTCTGCTACTTGTTCTTCTGAGCGAACATAATCAATCTTCAGTATCCCTTGTTCCAGCTTTTCCTTGATGAAGAATCGATCGATCTCGATGTGCTTCGTTCTGTCGTGCTGAACCGGATTGTTCGCTATACTTATCGCAGCTTGACTATCGCTCAGAAGGCGCAATGGTGTCCCCTTGTCTAGCTTCAACTCTGTCAGCAGCGCCTTTACCCATAGCAATTCTGATACTCCTAGAGCCATTGCTCTGTATTCTGCTTCAGCTGTCGACCGTGCTACCACTGACTGTTTCTTGCTTCTCCATGAAACCAGGTTTCCTCCTACAAAAACACAGTACCCTGTGGTAGACCTTCTGTCGTCTATGCAGCTTGTCCAGTCTGCATCGCAGTATCCCTCAACATCTGTGCATCCATTCTTCTTAAACCACAGTCCTTTTCCCGGCGTCCCTTTCAGATATCTTAGGATCTGAAATACTGCATCCATATGACTCGTTCTTGGATCATGCATATAGCGGCTTACAACACTTACTGCAAATGAGATATCAGGGCGAGTATGCCCTAGATAAATCAGTCTGCCTACTAGCCTTTGATACCTTTCGCGATCAACAGGCTTTCCTGCTTCTGCTCCCATCTTGCACTTCTGGTCAATTGGAGTGACTGCTGCTCGGCATCCCAGCATTCCTGTCTCCTTCAGCAGATCTAGTGCATATTTCCTTTGTGAGAGAACAATTCCTTGTTCACCATCACACACCTCGATACCCAAAAAGGTCCTTCACCTCAAACTCTTTGGCGAGTTTCGTCTTCAGTTTAGTGATCTCAACTACATCGTCACCTGTAATCACTATATCATCTACATATACAGCAAGTATAGTAATGTGACCCCTTGCATGTTGGAGGAAGACAGTATGATCTGCATTTGTCTGATGGTACCCCATGCCAGTGACAGCCCTTCTGAATCTGTCAAACCAGGCTCGAGGAGATTGCTTCAGCCCGTACAGCGACTTCTTCAGTTTGCACACTTTTCCATGTGACGTTCCTTCACCTGAATCTGACACAGAGTAGCACCCCGGAGGAGTCTTTATGTATACTTCTTCTTGTAGGTCTCCATGAAGAAATGCGTTCTTTACGTCTAACTGGTGTAGCTTCCACCCATAGTTTGCTGCAATGGAGACCAGTGTTCTTACGGTACTCATCTTCGCTACTGGGGCAAAAGTCTCATCATAGTCGATACCATATGTCTGGGTATAGCCTTTTGCAACCAGTCTCGCCTTGTATCGTTCAACTTTTCCTTCTGGTGTCTCCTTCACTGTGTAAACCCATTTGCATCCCACAGCTTTCTTCCCTTCAGGTAATGGCACCAGCTCCTATGTCTTATTTTTCTCTAGTACCCCAAGTTCTTCCATCATTGCGGCTTTCCATCGTGGGTCCTTCTTTGCTTCCTGCCAATTCTTAAGTAAAGAAGTGGAGTCTAACGAAGTGAGGAATGTTTGATAAGTCGGAGAAATATTAGAATAAGATAGGTAGTTGGCGATATCATGTTCATAATCTTTATAACGAATAGGAGCCTTTCCCGCATTAATGCGAGAAGACCTCCTTAAGGGAGCAATGGGTGGTGGAGAAAGCATACCATCCGAATCGGAGAGATCCGCTTTCGAATCCGAGCGATCCGGTGCGGGAGTAACATCTTCAGGAGTCGGGGCAGGAGTAGACGAGGGACTTGGCACTACAGGCACAGGGTACGGCACAGTACTGGACCTCTGCTGTCTTCTTCTGTAAACTTGGAGCTCCTTTTCCCTTGTCTGCTTCTCCCCCTGCGAAATGTACGTATTGTCTTCTTCATCCTCCGTATCAGTATCATTGATGCTTTCTCCCCCTTTCTGCCGTTTGTCACGACAGGACAAGGTACCGATCCGACAACTACGTTTGGGCGTACTACCTCCCCCTCACGTCTAACACCCGCTGTGTGAGGCGTGTTCCAAAACGCAGAACCTTCGTCCGAACCATAATAAGGTTCCAGCTCTCTGAATGTAACGTCCATGCTTACAAATAGCTTCCGTTCAACCGGGCTCCAGCAGACGTAACCCTTCTGTGTCCCGGTGTACCCAACAAAGACACACTTAAGTGCTCGAGGATCCATCTTACCAACACCAGGCCTGTTATCGTGGACGAAGCATACGCAACCAAATACTTTCGGAGGAACGGTGTACGCATTTGTCCCCGTGAGCATTTCCAAAGGCGTCTTCCAGTCCAGTAATTGAGAGGGCATCCTGTTGATGAGATAAGAGGCTGTCAAGACAGCCTGCCCCCACAAAAATTTAGGGACATTCATAGCCAGCATCATCGTCCGAGCTACCTCCAGCAGGTGCCTATTTTTTCGTTCGGCAACACCATTTTGAGCCGGTGTATATGCACAAGAGGTTTGATGTAGTATACCATGAGAGGATAAATACGCAGCAAACCTCTTATGGGTATATTCCGTCCCATTATCCGTCCGGAAACACTTAACACGAGCATTATACTGTGTCTTCACCCGTTGATGGAAGCTTTGAAATGCCTCAAAAATGTCACTTTTATTCTTCAGCAGGTAGACCCACGTTACGCGGGTAGAGCAGTCAATAAAAGTAACAAACCATCTATAACCGTTAACACCGTTTGTAGGACAAGGGCCCCACACATCGGAATGAATCATATCAAAAGCAGCAGAACATCGATACCCAGAATGCACATAGGAGCTTCTGGTATGTTTCCCCAACTCACAAGCATCACAAACTAACAACTCTTTATTTGCTTTTTGATATAATGACGGATACAGTCGACTAATAACGGGAAAAGAAGAATGTCCTACACGCTGATGATGGAGGAGCAGCTCGGCTTCGACACTTCGACTTTGGACTTCCGGTTGGGCGTCTGCAACCAAAGATGCCAGTGCTCTATCCAGACCGTTCCTGTCCAAGTACCATAGACCCTTATGCTATGTGCCAGTGCCTAGTCGTCTCCCCGTTCCCTTCTCCTGAAAAGTTACCTTAGAAATATCAAAGGAAACAATACAGTTTAGATCAAGGATAATGGCGCTAATGGAAATAAGATTGACAGGAAATGAAGGAACATGTAAGACATTAGATAGAGTGATGGAAGGAGTGCAATCAACAGTGCCTTTACCCGTAACAGGCCTGGAAGTACCATCAGCAGTCTGAATGCTTTCTGGCGGCGTTAGAGGAGAGTATTCCCGGAACTCTCCTCGGGACCCCGTGACATGGCAAGATGCCCCAGAGTCCATAATCCAAGCTGGCTGAGAGACAGATGCAAGAGCACGCGGAGGTATACCGGCACTGGTTTGGGAGAAGTAAGTGCAGTAATCTCCTGTAGTGGACGGCGCCCCAGGAATGACTTGTCTTTCACCAGAACCAAGCTTTGAGCCACGCATCTTCTCGATAACTTCTCTCTCAAATGGAGTGATGTCCACCAGCTGATTGTCCCCACCTTCATCCGCCAGATGCGCCTTGTTGCCTCCAGCGTAAGTGTCCCGTCCACCACCGTAGCTGCCTCGACCACCTCGTCGTCCACCGCGACCACGACCCCGACCATTCGAGGGAGTCCGTGTCGGTTTTGGGCAAAAGCGGATGTAATGCCCTGTGTCACCACAGTTGTGGCAAACGCCTCCCGTAGAAGGAGGCTGTGTGAAAGTGGCAAGAGCAGTTGTGTCAACTCCGGCCTGCTCCCCCTGGGAGATACCCGTGGTAGGCATCAGCTTCAACCGTGCTTCTTCTTGTGCCATGGCAGCTATGGCGTCTTCTAATGTCGGCAGCGTCGGTTGTGCAAGAAGTACATTTCGCCGTTGCTCAAACGCTGGGTTGAGCCCCTTCAAAAACTTCATCATCCGTTGCCGCGAGATATAATCCAGAAATTTCTGGAAATATTTTGCAAAAGTCGGTTCAACCTGAGCATCCTCCATGCCAAGAGGATCATAATGGTCAAGATCAGACCAGTACTTCTTCAACAAGGCAGCGTACTCAGAGATGGTACGATCGTCTTGGATTACCCTATCGAGCTCATCCTGCAGTTGGAAAACTCGCATGGGTTACCCGAACCGGAGTACATGTCTTTCAACGTTCTCCAGATATCAGCAGCTCCCTCCATTGCTTCAACGTTACCGGACACTTGGTCGGTCAAAGAGGCTGTCAACCAACCAGCCACGACATTGTTGACAATGTCCCATACAGCAAACTCCTTCGAGGAGTGATCGACAGGGGCCTTGGTGTGGCCATCTACATAACCAACCAAGCCACGTCCCTTCAGCGTCCGCATCGCCTGCCGCGACCATTTCAAGTAGTTGGTCGTGCCTTCCAACTTCGTCTCCAGCTTGTCCAACTTCCCCATTTTGTACGGTGACGGATCCACATCAGTATGGGTCACGCGTGGGGTTGCCTCCGGTAATCTCTTGGTCAGGAGATCCTCGACCAGGGCCTTCATTTCTTCTGCTGTCAACTTCCCATAGATGGAATCCATGACTTCTGCAACCGCAATCAGTGAGGTGTTGTTGTTTCCGGAGTCGTCTTCTTTTGAGTCGTCTTCTTTTGAGTCGTCTTCGTCTTAGTCAGCTACCGAGGAAAAACAACAAAACTAGATCCCTCACTGATATGTCGTAGTGTATACGACCAACTAGAACCGCGTCATGATAACGCGTTCGGATGGCTCAAGTATAACCAACGTAGTTGTGCCTCCTTGCATGAGACAAACCAGAGGTATACCAGCCGTGCAGAAACGATTGTAAAGACAACGTTTCTGAGATACGAAGATCTAAAGAGATTTCGGGAGGGTGGGGGGGCGGCGCTGGGAGGGTGGGGGGGCGACGCTGGGAGGGTGGGGGGGCGGCGCTAGGGGGGGAAGGGGCGGCGCTGGTAGAGGGGTGGGAGGGGCGGCGCTGGTAGGCGGGAGACGGCGTCGACGGGAGGCAGCAGGAGGGGCGGGGTTGCGGCGCTGGAGAGGCGACGGCTAGGGTTAGGGAGAGAGAGAGAGAGAGAGGAGGGGGGCGGCTAGGGTAACCTGGCTCTGATACCAAGTTGAAATGAGTCTAATATCTCAGATAATTTTATTGAGGGCTACTGCCTACTACTTATAGAGGGTCCAACCCCTCTTCATATTACATCTAACCGATCTGGGACTAAAGTCCCTTATTTACTCTCAACACAAAATTTGGCCACAGCTATATAAGAGAATTGCAGGATTAATGCAAAGTAGATGGTGCCACTTGGCGTGATAGTAAGGCTTGTTACTTGCATCATAGAAAATGCAGGTTTGAGTCATGGAAACAATCTCTATATATATGGGGTAAGTTGCGTACATCTTTACCCTCCCCAGATCCGTCATAAGCGAGAGCCTCGTGCTCTCGCGGCACTGTGACACCATTTTTTAAGGACTAGTGCAAAGGTGTCAAACCAACCATGAAAGTGATAATGACAAATTGGTGAAGGGAGTGAAAGAATGATCATTGCTCAATTCCGGAATGCAATAAATGATGCATAAATTGGTGAAAATGCAAAGAAAGAAACTATTGAAACACAAAGGTAAATGCAAGGAAATGTAGGCATATGCAAGACGGAATTAATGGTGTGTTTCTCCAAAAAAGAATTGTAAGGGCATGGGGGTATAAATCTAATCTAAAAAAGGACTTTCTAGCATTATGAGGTTGGTTCGATATATCACCAATATACTGGATTCAACTGAAACCAATAATTTCCAATGTATCACTTGTACATAATTACATACGCCGCAAAGGATGGTTTTGGCCTGATAAAGAAGGTTATTGGTTATTACATATTCTACCAGTAAAGAACCGAGTCTATGACACTTATACGCCCATATCTAAACGTAGTGTGTGCATGTGAGATTTAAAGAAAATCACTATGTAAATTATACATAGTTACCCACCATATTTAAGAAGGAACTCGAAAGTTCTGCAGGCTTGAGTATATTTTTTTTTCCTAAGAAGATAAATATTATAGATAAAACGATGATTACAACTATAATCCATCCCAGATTACAAAATAGGTCATCTGGTGTTAAGGATACCTATGTCACCATCTATATTTCTTTGTACAACAAAATTATTAAGGGAGAGACTCTCAAAGATACGCCGATTGCGTTCCTTCCATACATGTCAGACCACACTGCCCCAAAATTAATTCTGAGACGATGGTATCCGCTCGCTCCTTTGCCCTTCTGTACTTTAACTTCGTTCAAAGCAGAGGAAAGAGCTCTACAATACGTGTTTGGGAAGCCAAACTTAGACCTCTGGGTGCTCCAAACATCCCAAGCAAAGTCACAAGATAGATGATCCCTAGACTCATCCTCTTTCCCGTATAAGCAGCATTTCGTGTCCTCGCACGGGATGCCAAACATGGAAAGCCTGTCCTGAGTAAGGAGTCTGCTCCTGATCATTTTGTACAGGCACATGGAGAACTTGACTGTCGTACCATTGGTCCACACCACCTCCGCCCAATCTACCTCATCATGATAGGCCCTAATATGGTTCAAAGTCGTACTGAACTTGAAAGTACCTCTCTCCATATATTTCCGTATCCAGTAGTCCTCCGTCCCCTGCCTATCAAACTCCACCACGCAAATGTCTTCAGCATGAGCAATCTCGATCAATCGACCCTGCAGCTTCCATTCACCTTCCTGGATAAGGCTAATCACCGTGTCGGTTGTACCCATTAGCTCTTATATATGCCATTCCTCTCTCGATCAAACTAGAGTGCTTGATCCAGGGGTCGTGCCAGATGCTTGTTTCAGCCCCCGAGCATATTACCCTTGTCAGTTTTTCCTTAGCCTTGAGTTTCGTCGCCAACTGCGCATTGACCGTGATCGAGAAGTTGTTGTTGCCGGTAGTTGACCAGAAATCACCTTTCCAAAAGTGCCTTCCCTTGACCCAGTCAGCCCAAAGAGACTTCCCGTTAATGAATCTCCAGAACAGTTTTAGGTAAGCAATTTCACTGAGGAGAGACAAGGGTCTTAGTCAATCTCCTCCCTCTTTTTAGGCCCACACAAGTCCTCCCAACTAATAGCATGAATGCCTCCTCTTCACAGGAAGTTCCCACACATACATTCGATCTTCTTGATCGTGCCCTTGGAAAGCATAATGGCCTGAAACCAATATATAGCAACCGTCGAAGTGACAGTTCCGATAAGTTCAATCTTACACTCAAAGAACAAAATATGAGCCTGCCATCCCTTCAGTCTCGATTGCGTGTAGTTGAAAAGACTCTCACACTTCGCATTAGCGGCATAGTTAATCGAGAGGGGAAGCCCCATGTATTTAAGAGGGAGCATCCTTTCCACAATATCCATCTTAGTCAGCCACGCCTCCTTGTTCCTACAGGTACGGTTCATGAACATTTGGTTCTTGTTTCTATTCAGCTACAAATCCAACCAAGCCCCCAAGGTAACGAAAATTCCTTGGAGCATGTCAAGGGAACTGTTAGATGGCTCTAGGGACACAACAGATCATTAGCATAAATAAGGTGTAAAACCACTAGTTATGTCTTCATAAATAAGGGGGTAATAAACCCGTACATAACTGCATCATCCAACAGACAAATGAGAAACTCTCACTATAGCGAAGAGATAAGGAGATAGGGGATCCCCTTATCTTAGGCCTCTACTGCTACCAAAAAATCCCTCCGGCTGACCCCTAACCATAATGGAGAATATAGGAGAGCAGACACGTTCCCTCACCTCTCCACCACTAGTTGTCGAAGCCCATACATATCATAACCTATGTTGTATTAAGCGTGAGGCGAGGCGAGGCGACGAGGCTGTCGCCTCGCTTAATGGCGCTTAAGCGGCGCTTAGTTAGCGCCTCACCTTTTTTTTTGCTCCTACATGTAAAATACTCTATATAGTATATATACATAAATTTCAATATTTTTTCGTACAATCCTACTAGTATATGCATGAATAACAATACCAATTATCAATCAAGCAAAGCAACAATATAAATACTAGAATCAAAATGCAAACTACAAGCCACACATACATACTACTAGTCATCAAAATACCATCAAACATAAAAGTTGTCTTTAAAGCTCCTACTTAAACTTTTCCAACTATCCAACTATATAAATAACAAAAGATTCGGTTTAGTTTATCAACAAAGATTTTAAAAAATTCAAAAAAAAATTTCAATTTTTTTTTCAAAAATCGTTAAGCGAGGCGCCTAAGGCGAGGCGCTACTAAGCGACGCCTAAGCGCGCTTAAGCGCTGATCGCTTTTCTGGGGCGAAATTCATTAAGCGAGGCGCCCTAATTCTAAATCTCGCTTAAGCGGCGCTTAAGCGCCGCTTAAGCGCGCTTTTCACAACATAGATCATAACATGGCAAAGAAAGTCCTGATTAACCATGTCAAATGTTTTCCTGAGGTCCAACTTCAGGCACGTTTTGTTTTCCCCTGCTTGTTGAAATCCCTAACCAGCTCATAGGCCAACAAGCTATTCTCGAAGATGGAGCGCCCTTTGACTAAAGCCATCTGGTTAGGAGAGATAAGCTCCTGCATGACATCCCTCATCAGGTCACACATGACTTGTGTAATAATCTTGTAAAGAAAAGCAGCACGTAATAGGTCAGCAGTCTCCCAACGAAGTCACATACTCCACCTTCGCAATTAAGGCCACAAAAGTATGATTAACCTCCTTAAGCAGCTTACCTGAGACGAAGAACTCTCACACCGCATCCAGAACATCCTCCTTGATCATGTACAGGTATTTCTTAAAGAAAGCAGCCCCAAAACCATTTGGTCCTGACGATTTGGTAGGATCTGTCCTTTTAACAATATGCTCTATATTTACCATAGATAGAGGGGCCTGCAAAACCTGATTTCTCCACCTAGATACCAACTTCTTAAACTCAATATGTGGAAAAGTGATCGGGTAGGAGTTCTAATTGTAGAGATCTCGGTAGAACCGGACCGCCTCATTCTGGATGCTATCAGTCCCAGTAATAAGAACATTATTATGGTCAAGCAACTCATGATGGCATTCCGATTCTGCCTAGCTTTCACCGTAGCATAGAAAAATTTAGAGCACCTATCTCCATATCCTAGCCAGTTGCATTTCGCTCTTTGTCTGAGTTGGACCTTATCCAAGAACCTATCCTTGCTTAACCGATCTTGGAGAGCAACCTCCTCCGTGGGTACGTGGTCGAGCGGATCTAAGTGCACCCTTCTTTGAATGTCTGCCAGCTTATCCTCCAGCTCCTAGAGAGGGATAGTAGGTCTCCTTTTGTCCCAGTCCTTAAGGAGTCCTTTAATAGACTTAAATTTGTGAATGAGCTTGTATTGAGCAAAGCCACTCACCTCATTCTCCCAACCTAACTTAACCACCTCCTCATAATCTTCCATATGAATCTAGGCGTTATTGAACCTGAAATGCCTCCCTTTGACGAATGTCAGAGCCGCCAATCTGATAACAATAGGAAAATGATCACTAGTGTCAGGGGGTAAGCATTCCGCCCGACACATTTGAAAAGTGTCCAACCACCTCTTGTTACCGGCCACCCCAGACATTCGTCTTGGACTACAAGGCTAGCGACCACGGATATTGTATACCATCCGCACTAGCGAACTGCAGTATCTGACTATTATATACCGAGCCAGCATCTTCCTATAGGAGAGCTGGAACCGTTACTGGTTTGTTTAGTGCAGTGGCCTAGCGAGGAACCGGTGCATACCTTACATACGTTGTGTTATTATTGGTTCAGCTTGTCCTGCTCGAATACGACACAATCTGAGAATTTCTATATATTGCATTACTGGGGTAACCCAGATATAATATAGAGCCGTAGGATTGATTGTCCAATTATAAATTTGATTAATTGTGCTATGTACCTTCTATTAGTAGCCGAGGGACATGGACTATCGTGGTGCGTGGTCCATCCCTTGTCTTTATTTGGTTGTCGGGTTAGGCTATTGTGCTACGATAGACTATGAACCGAAGTTACGACGTAGAAGCCTTTAGCCTGACGATTGCCATAGGATGTATTTTATCTCGGCGCGGTACGACACCTCTTGTCCTTGTTTGGTGTAGGAGTATCGCATTGCATCAATGATAGGGTATACGCTTATGATTTTTGGCTCGGGTCTTACTTGCTTGGGTTTTAGTTTCTTTCGTTGGTGCTTCCTTGTGGTACTTGCTGTTTGGAGCCTGATCCCACTGGTTTTGTATGGCCAGATCTAGCACCAGAGCCAGAGGATCCGACGTATCTTCTTCCGACTGATGGCGTGCACCAGAAGGATAGCCGCCGAGGGACTTCTGTGGGTTTTTTCTCCATTCTTATATCATTTTGCTACTCTTTTGAGCGTTTAGCCACCGGCACCTGTTTAGTCGAATATTCTGGATATTTAGTTTCCTTTACATGATTGTATTTATTCAGACTGCAGCTGACATACGATTATGTTATGTATGTGAGTGCATATCTATAAGTCGTTTTGAACTATTTGTCAATGGATACATAGTGTGCAATGTAGTTTTAAAAAATCATGTAAATTGGAGTTGTAGAGCTGTCATGTTGCGAGAATATGTTGAAGGCCACATTTACAAGTTATATCAAAGTAATTGCCAACAATGTAACTTAGCCAAAGTTGGTGTAGGTAGTGCCAATTCTTTTCATGTTAATTTGTTTCATGGACTGTTATTTTGAACTTCCATATTGGGACATTTTTGTTTCTTTAGTATAGTCATTAGAGCATGAAGAAGACTCTTTCTCCCACCAATTTGTCTACTATTAACATAGCCCGATAAACATAATGTTTTTATGGTGAAACTCCAAACGTATGCCCTCTGTTCTAAAAGGCGTCCGCCTAGGCGCTAGGTGCCGAGTGCCCGTCCGATGTCCGCTTAGGTGCCCGCCTACAACCACCCCCCACCCCCCACCCCCCCGGCTGACGTCCGACTATGCATGTTTGGTGGTTTTATGGATTTTTTCTACAATTTTTTATTCTTTTTATTTTTTTGAACCGCCTAGATCTAGACGGCCACCTAAGTGGGCTAGGCGCTAGGTGCCCGCCCGACTAGCGCCTAGCGCTTTTCACAACCTTGAGTATGCCATATGTTCTTCACATCTTACAAGATAGAGGTGAATTACGACATCTCTTTACAGGATTTTCAAAAAGAGGGGAAAAAGATTAGAATAAGTGCTAAATCTGCTAATTACGATAGCAACATTTAACTGGCCACTATAGTATCAAGTATTTGTAAGATCGTTACTTACTACTAAGTATAAGTGGCAGCTTTATACTAATGATCTAGATAGTTCACATTTCCTTTAATGGAAGTCTCCGGAGAAACTACAAAGTAAAAAACAACCATATTTTTACCGCACTATATTAAACAAAATTGAATTCTGAGCTGATAAAGTAGTATTTGAACACTTGAAAATCATAATTATTGGTATCACAATAAAAAAAATTGGTTGAATAAATAAGTAAATTGCATATCCTAAAAATGGAAAATATCCAAATTTATTGGCATGTTAAACATGTAAGAAAACCGTAGATCCTTATCGTTGCAACTCTTAAGTTAAAGAAGTTTCAAACTCTTAGAAGAAAGACATGGTAGAACAAAATAGAAAATTCAGTCTTCAACCATTCCATCTTCTTAAAAAATGTTAGAGCTCATTAGTAGTATTGCCTATTTAAACATTTAATTTGGAACGATATATGCCCCTCGATGGAGGCAATAAACATCAGCTTATCAGGAAACAAAAGAATGTCTCTTAGTGTATAGTTGGATGTAAAAAAATCAAAATATATTGTGATTTTTGTGAACTTTATGGTGAAACTCCAAAACTTTTTGGATCGTGTTTGGTTGCTATTCAAAACACTAAAGATCGTGTTTGGCAATAAACATTTAATTCCAATTTTCATATGTAAACTTTTTAATCTACGAAGTTATGCCCTTCTATAACTTATAATTGTCTATGACCAAACACATAAAAGGAAAATCCAATATGCAATTTATGAGTCGAGAAAGACAGCAGAAAGTGATTTGGTAGAACACATCAATGCAACTTAAGTGGAGAGGATACTTGTGATGTTTGACAAGACGGATCTCTTCCCGTACAGTTGTAACCAACATATTGATTTGGGAAATTTCTCTGAAAATGGTGCTTTAATTTTTGCATCACTGGCTTGTCATCAGAATCTCACAGACCGCAGTGTGCTTACCAAGTTGTGGCAGAAACCTTGTTCTGTCAATCTCCAAATATACTTCATATCTGAAAAACTTCATCAAGGGTAATCAAGTAGTTATTCACTCACCATATTGCTAAGTACTTCCTTTAATGCTTGAGCTTCATCTTAAAGCAATAAAGTGCACTGGCATTCATTACAATTCTTCTGCCCATTCTCGTTGCCATATAGAATCATGATTAACTAGAGAGAAATAAAGGGGTGTTTTCATAGAACAACAGTTTATGTATAAGGGAAATCCATGATGTATGGGAACGTTATGATCACTCCTCAAGCATTAAGGCCTCGTATCTTGATCACTTGATTAATCTTAAGAAATGAAAAACAAGATTTGTTTTTATCTACTGAAAACTTATTGCTCAGGACAATCACCTTTAATGGTAAAAACCAACTACTCAAGCACTGTTTCTCTCGGCTGTAACCAGTAAACTGGGTGCTCCTGCAGCATCAACATTTGATCTCTGCCAGTTAAGTGTGTCGGATGGCCAGTGAATTCAACTGTGTATCTATAACTAATAGCAAGTTATGAATCTTATTTTTATAGGGAAAAAAACCTGTGTCTTCATCAGTCACCTCCTAGAACACAAAAGACGGCAATATCTAAATATCCGAATCCATTTTATGCATTTGGCTCTACTCCTTTTGGAAACCTAGTGGTTCAGGTCGAGAACTTTGGCGAGGCAGGTTTGGGTCTAATATTCCGTGCCAAATTGTCCTACATGTTTCATGTATTCCATAAATATGTGTTTCACCTCCATGTCAACTTCATTCTTCAACAATAACAGCAGCAAAACATCATTTAAGACAGATGTCTTCATGGATCCATTTTCTCCATTCAGTTCAATCAAGGGTCATCCCAACAGTTATATTGGCTAGTCTGTGTACCTGCACATTTCCAAATTCCATGTTCATTTTGGTGCATTCCTCCCATGCTTTGCCTTTAAACTATACTCCATCAGTCCTAACCAGGGAATTCATTGATCTCTGTCAGCATTAAATTCATGAGGACCAATTTTCTTGTGCAGAGATGCGCCCCTTTGGAATCGCCTCTAAAGTTCCTCTAGCATTCTTCCAGGGAGCCTGAACCTACATTCCCTCTTTCAACCATCCTCTCAACAAATGGTCCAAATCATATAGCACCCCACATGCTTGGGTGTTGTGTGAGGCCCATCTACATAATCCACTCTCAAGAATACCTTATGTTATAAGAATCAATCCTGCACCCATAAACAAACCACACATATGACCCTTGATTCTCCAGTTTGGTTCATATGACGGCCATTAAGCACATCTTTTGTGTATCTTGTTATTACATCAATTGTCTCTGTCCCATAAAAGAAATAAGGAATAACCGGTGGAGCTATTTTCTAAATCATGCCTCTTCTCTATTTTCAGAGATCCAACTTTTCAATCCTGTGACACAATAGTTGAAAAAGACAAAAATATGGTGATTTCAAACAAGTCCACAGAATTCAAATAAAGACCAGTAGAGTTCAGAAAAAACGGGACCAATTTGATGAATGGGTCCCTTTACGGTGATTCAATGTATTAGCCTAAAACCATCAAAAGCAACACGGTTTGACTTTCCATTCAAAATAAAGTATATAATCAGCATTCCTTACAAAACTTAGTATTAGGCATTAGAAACAAAACAGGGGTACTACCAAGTAGAAACTCTTCCCCAATAACAGATTTCTTACTTCTAGAAATGTAAAACTAACCACTTTTATCATCAGTATATACTCTCCGTCTTCCTTTCACCCCCTTATAGCAAATACATATGATTACTTACGAAGAGTTTCCTAGTGTAACTAGTTACCGCACCAATTTTGGTGTCCTAGTGTATTTTGAGGGTACATATCATGTCTAATATGCTTCAGACATAACTCAGCGTGGACACAACACTGAGTATTGAAGTGTCCATGCTTCGTAGAATTTTATCCATAGAAGTAAGTGCAATCATAATAGCAAGTCAGACTAAGGATTTTAGAGTAAAATGTGTTCAATTACCTTCACAGTTTCACCATCATAATACAACATCAGATTATCGACTTAGGCACAAAATGATACCTTTAAACCACTGACTAACAATAATTGATGCAGCATAAACAATATTAGAACCAGTTACAGCCACAGTTCTTGCCTCACTTGCTGTTTAACTCCCTTGACCATATCGCATTAGATAGAAACAAAGCCATTCCAAAGATGGAAACAGCAATTATTATGAAATGCAAGAGGAGGAAAAAAAGTCTAAATGTTTCTAAAACAGAAGTTTGCTTCATACAGGAAAGGATCAACCACATCCAAAGGTCACATGAAACTACTATTAAGTTGACAGATTAGTATGCGCACTTGCCTTGTGAGAATAAAATCTAGTTTAATTGCAGGAAATCAAGTGCAAAGGAGCTCTAAATAATCAACGCTACAAATATACTACTAATTCATAGATTAACTAGGAAAAAACCAGCATATATAGATATAGATATCACCCCCTGGAATTTGAGGCAAGAAGCCCAATTTGCTCTGTGAGATTGTCCATACTCTGAACATTATCCCAGCCATTCTGCAGATCTGGCTGGTGCATCCCCGTAGCTTCCAGTGCGCTCGAATCAACCTGTGTCTCCCCAGAGAGTGAACACGCATTAAAAACTTGTTCCCAGAAAGATCGCCGACTCCCATTATCTTCACAGATTTCAGAATCAGGAGTTAAATTTGCTACCTCTATGGGCAACGCCAGGTCCGCTGCCACCTCATCCATTCCCATTAGGTTGGAGCTGTCAATACAATCAATCTCTTTGTCGCGCAAAACAAAGTTCTGATCCGGAATATCAAGAATATTTTCATGGAAATTGTGTTTTTCAGGAAACTCACAAGGACTAGCTGGCGGAAGTGCAGATAGAAAACTGATGTCTGAAGGTTCAGCAGCACTGAACACATTTGTTGCACCAGCAGACAACTGGGTCTCATCAGCTACAGTTGAAGACAAGGAGACTGTCGCAGAAAAGCCAGAGCTTGTGGGCATAGATGGTGAAATCCAAGAGATCAGAGGGCCTTCTGCCAGGGTAACTCCTGAATTCCAACTCGAAGAGCTAAATGTTTCTGGTTTCGAAAATATACTTTCCGTCAAGAGACTAGAAGAACTGCTCATAGGATCAACCTGAGAAGTACCAAACTGTTTTATCTGTGTCACCCTTGCTTCGGTCGCTTCATTCGTCAGGGGTTGATACTGTATAATTTGCCCTTCTGGAGGCCCTGGTAACCTCCTTTTCTTGTTCAGTCCAATAGTATAATTATTATTGTCATTTTGTTGCACAAATTGAGATAAGAATCCAGGGCTGTTCATTGCCTTTGTCAGGAACGACAACATCTGTTGTTGCCGCAGCTCCATTAGTTGAAGCTGCTGCCCTACATTCTGGAGCTGCTGGTTCGTGGTCTGCTGCTGCTGCTTCAGTTCAATCAGCTCTTGCATGAGGACTTCCTTGTCTCTTTTAAGCCTGCCAATCTCTTCTTCTAACCCAGAGTTTCCCACCTCAATACAAGTCGACCCCGAGGCATTCTGTACAAGAGGCATCTGCTGCTGACTATGTGCTTTGGAGGATTTTTTTCTATTGATGCTCTTCAGCAGATGCTTTTGGCCTCTTACGAATCCCTCATTTGAAAATTCCCAGTGATCACTATATAGCTTCCTGAATCCCTGTTAAATAGTACGAGGGCAATAAAGAAAAGAACAATCTAGAGCACAAAGACGTGTCCAAGATAAGTTTTACAGATTATATGAATAAAAGGTGGTATAGATGAACTCCAAGCACATTGACAAAATTCTTGGGTAAGGATGAATTGACTTTTAAATTTCTGCTCTTTGGCAGTGTGCTCAAAGATCTTCTATAAATAGTTAAGATTATTGTCATTTATAGTTTTTATCACTATGTTATTAGGCCAATCTCTTCTTTGATACCACATTGGCTAGGATAGCTCACCCATTGTGTCGCTCCCTATGTATTGTTGGCCTTGAGTCTAATGAATGGATTCTCAATATTTCTAAAAGGTAGCCTATAACATGGTATCAGAACTAGGGTGATCCCAACCCAAACCCAAACCCTAGCCCACCATCTTCTCTACCAAAACCCCAACCCTTCCCCAATCTCAAATTTCTTCTTTTATTTTCATCTTCACTAAGTCCTCTTTTTCTCTATATATTCTTCTTCCTCTATACCAACTACAACAAGCCCACACCAATGTCCCTTTCCCTATCATCACATCACAACAACCAACAAACTCTACATTCCTTCTGTCAAGCTACCTTTCTAGCTTACCATCAAGAGAAGGTCAGCCTGCTCTTCTTCTCCAAAAATTATCTTCCTCCACGTCGTTTTCAACCCACCTGCAGAGGAAGACCACTTCTTCACTACCAGCTTTTTCATTCACAGCAACCACCATCTTTACCGCACTCCATCTCCACCCAAACTCAAGCAAATGTGTTCATTACAGATCCAATGATCTGATCCGACCCCAATCGTACCCACACCCGACGAACCCGACTGTTGAGCTCGTCATAGGGTTGTTGCCACCACTACATCCCTGTTTCCTCTCCATCATTGATCCCTAACCCGGATCTAGTCCCTCCTCAAGCTCTACAAGCTCATTTCCTTCCAACTTCAAGGAGGTGCTCCTCGAGTCCACTATCCAATTGCATTTTGCATTACATTCGTTCCAGAGTACTTCGCTTGCATCCTACAAGACCCTTACCACTCGAGATACTTTTGTGCACCCGAACAGAGTCGACCCCCTCCAGTTCACATCGACTTTGTCTTCTGCGCATACATATTCAGCTTCAAAAGAGAGTGAGTGCCTTAGTGGGTTCTTTATCGGGGTCCAATTCCCATCCTTCGAGATCAACATCCAACTCTGTCCATCCTTCCATGATGATATCGATCACCCTTGTCTCTATGTAACCCAACTACCACCTGACGACATCATCGTCCTGTTGTCCTCGTCAATACTCCAAGCCGACTCCATAACACCCTAACAACAAGTCATCACCGCCATCATCTCCGACCATCCTACTCTACTTCTCTGCCTCCATTTGACCCAACTGCCACTTGACGACGGCATCACCTTGCCATCGTTGTCTAATCCTCCTCAACCTGAGTCAATAACACCCTAACAGCATGTTGCTAGCAGCCAATCAGCATCCCATGTTGCTTTTCTGCTGCACTCAGTATCATCTACCCTCAATTGTTTTGAAGAAGTTTCAAGGAGGAACCCCTCACAAATCTCAAGTTGAGACTACCCCAACCCCTCCTCTTCCCGCTCCTGTATAACACCTCAAGTGCCCTCACTTCTCCATCCACCGTGACTAGCTCCACTCTGCCAACCAGCCCAGCCACCTTCTCATCTCCCAGTCCTGAGTTAACACATGGATCCCTCCCCCCCCCAAAAAAAAAAAAAAAAAAAAACAACACACACACCCTCCCTCATTGTTATAGCCAACTGCATGCCTCCGACTAGACTCCTTCCAATCTAACCGGAGTCTAGCAGCCCAGAGTCTCCATGCTGTGCTACCGCTGGCGCCCACTAACCCAACACCTTCAGCGACTGCCTCTACCTTAGCTAGTCGCCCTTCCTCAAGACCTCCACTCTGGAACAAAAACCTGCACTCCATGCCCACCTTATCTACTAGCCCATACTGCTCTCAACCAACTTCCGATACCGGCTTTCCATCCCAGTTTTCTACAACCACTGGTTGACACGAATATCGACTAGAACATCAGCCTGCATCCAAGATCCAACACTGTCCTCTCCTACCTAAGTTCCGATGACCATACTACCTTCCAGCCAGCAGTCTTTGCAGGAGCTACTCACCTTCCCTTGGTATCATCACGCTTGATAGATGCGAATACAAAGAGGAACATGTCCAAATGGCTTGTTGTGCCAGCGACTGATGCATATAGATTAAGTTGGCTCGATTGCGGCAAATCCACGTGTGAGACCTTGCATTGAAACAAGTAAATCTGACTAGCTGAACATGCTATGCTACTGAATGAAACATATCTAAACAACAGTTGAGTACAACACATCCTGACAACTTGAGTAAGCTGAAAAACTGTGGAACTGAACGAAGCGCCTTCTGAACAAGCTTGAATATAACACAACAAATGAACTAGAGTACTTCGTACAAATTAGTTAGAAACACGCCTACGACGCTCTACCACCTGAGGCAGGAACACGCCCTTGACACTTTTGGAATGCTTATGCAAACCTGTCAATTCGTAATGCATAATATGCTGGCTAACTTGGTTTACATGGACAGGAAAGATCGTACGGTAAGTATGGTAAGTTGCGCATGTATTTCTATGCGACACTTGATATTAATAACACGAGATAGGCTTGAATGATATGCCATGAAACTGACCCTAAGGCAAGATTAGTAAGACAATGAATGATAGATGGTGCACAAAAGTAAATTGAACGTGTTTGATAATGATAGCGAGTGGGCGAGCTAGCCTCCCCACCAGTATATAACAATGTACTGATAATCACATAGTCTGCTTGCAGGGTACGGGAGAACCTCGTCGGGTGCGGAGACTTCCCTCGAACGTGCTAAGGCACGGAGCTAACTCTGGAGCCTTGGAGCGTTACAAAGGAACTAAAGTACCATATACAGGACATAATGTATCGGAATATAGCCATGAATCCTTCCATCTTGTAAGCCACTTGGCACGCCTTTTATGTTTCAGAGAGAGAAAGAGTTTGAACGAATTGTAATCTCGGCCTAGTGCCGCTTGTAATACTTCTTGAATTATCAATAAAGACTATTGAGTTGTTTTCAATTTGTGTTCATTTACTTTCCGCTGCAAATGGGGACACTCTGTGCGACTCTGTGGCCTAGCATCAATGGGCCGTTTCTGGACTTGGCCTTGCACGAGCGCAACCTAGGCTCGTGCGGCATCACGCCTTAGCGAAGACGATCGCTCCTACGGGAGCAGGACGTGACAGATTGGTATCAGAGCACGGCTTTACGTCCTTGGACTTCATTTCGATACTCTCAGCTTTAAAAGCTCGATCGTGGACAAAAGAAGTGTACGCTCTCTCTCGTTGACCCTTGGGATGTTCCATACAATAAGTTTAATACTTGCAAAAGCTCGTACGAATACATGGTTGGACGGAATCGATATGCGAAGGCCTTTGTGCCGAACCTTGTCGGACTTGAACTGAAAGGAACCAATGCTAAAAAGTTAGCAAATGTTGTGCATACTTGAATAACCTTACGCTGACAATAGTGAATGAGTGTACGAGACCAGAGTATAGTCCGAACTTGACGGCTATGCACACAGCCTTTGGCTAAGTGGTGCTGAGTATCGCGCATCTAGATCTTCTGGTGCGAACGAGTTTGCGAGCGAGATTGAATATCACTCGGACGAGAATAAGTGACTTAGAACGTATGTCGATAGAGACGCTATCGGACCAACGATAAGGCGAACACGAGAATGATCCTTAGATTTTGAGGAGTAGAAGAACGTATATTGAACGTATCGATTGTGAATCAAATGACCCTTTTGAGGATTTGTAGAATGACTTGACCCTGAGTGGTGTATGCCATAGAATAAGAATGAGTTTCGACGACTAGTCGAGTGGCTCGAATCCTGAGTGGTGTATGGACCGTCTAGTAAACTGTTCGACCAAAATTATGGACCTACAGGTAGTAACAAGTATACCAGCCAGCGATTATCGCACAAAGCCTTAGTATAGTTGGTCTTGATTTCGAGAGTCTCAAACAAGATACCTTCGAACGATTTGTGAATGTGTAGTGCAAGTTACAAAACGGTTGAATAGAGATTTGGAGCGATGAAACAAAATGAATGTTTTGGTTGAGAAAACTGGGTAGATCGTACGTGCGATTTCAGGAATAGTCGAATTGAGTAAAAACTTGAGTTGAAGTAAAGTACTCATAGACAGGATCGATGATAGCACGATTGGAAGATAGTGTGCATGAACGTTGATTTGAAGATACTAGAATGACTAAGGAGTTAGAATAGATGTTGCTCAATGACTTGAGTTAGCATAAAACAATACGAATTAAGGAATTAAGTTGCATGACTCATATTTCGTTTCAAAAGGAAGATCGTCAGGTTATGTACATCATCGATGGTATTGAGGCATATCAAAGATCGATGTACGATAACTCAGGGGTACTCTGATTAGATAAAAAATGATCGTGTAAAACGATAATGTTTCGATGGATGTTGTGTTTGGGATTTTAATAGAAACGAATGTTTGGATGAAAGGGAAGTGTCTTAATTGTTCGTCGATAACCACAATGTCAACGATCTTGTCTTATGCGAGCGCAACTCCAGCCTCGTATATGCGTTACGTCGGACTTGGGGCGATCATTCCGCGTAAGCGTTGGCATGGTGATTCATATCCAGCGGGAATGATCAACTCGAAGATCAGGCCGCGGCAATTTGGATTGCTTCGACTTTTGGTTTGAAGCGAAGGTGAATTCGAGGATTGTTTGGACTTGCGATTGAAGATTAAGTAAACTTGAGGATTGAGTAGATCCAATCTACGTATCGTGAATGAACTAGTCTAGACTCAATGCATGAGTTACGTCCCGATGAGAACGATTATCCTACGGGAGCTTTGGCATGGTGATTCATGTTCCACCGTGGATAATCAAACTTGCATGAGATCGGGTGTGATATATTGCTATGCTAGACGACCTTGTGATCGACTACGTGAATTGGATAGGATGGATAGGTGAATTATATCAAACATATTTGAAGAGATAGACTATGACAACTGCTAGTTTGGACGTATGATATTGAGATGTCGAGGACTTGGTCGAGGAGAACCTATCGTAGGATGACCTTGCTGAACGAACTCGAACCTTGTGCGAAGAGTGTCTTGATGCGAATAGGATGAACACCGCTCGATGTTTAGAAATTTGAGCAAAACGAGCTTGGGTAGAAGTATCCCATACTGACGAACAAATTGTTTGACCATAGGATTGGGACGAACGTCGTGCAACGACTTTGCACGATGAACCAAGAACTTGACGTGTAACTATGACCTTGTAAGCTGACCTAGCGAATAGGTGGACAACCTATGCCGAGTGATTGAACCGGTGTGACCGACTTTAGAGAATCGTTCGAACGAACGATAGATCTGGGGCAATAAGACTTAGAATTAGGACGTGGAACTGGGAGTGTGCGCTAATGACAATGATAGCAACCCCAAACGAAGTGAATGATAGAAATCGATGATGCACAAATAAAGTTGGGATAAGAACTTGAATCATTACCTGGAAGACGTACTTGATGATAGCGCAATACTTGGTTTTGAATCAAACGAAAATTACTTGAATTTTGGTCGACTCCGCTTAGAAGAAATCGTATTGATTTCGTAAGACGGAAACGCTTGAGAAACGAATCAGGTCATCTCGAGGATCGAAATAGACGATAGTGTAAGGAACTAGAGTTCGGTTTTAATCGAGTTAGTAACACGATCGGCAATACGAAACTATCACGAGTAGCTTGTCCGACTTCGCTATCACTAAGCTTGGTTGAAATGTATGTATTCGGGAGACGCCTTGAATATGTGCATGATCCAAACTCAGCAATATGATGAACTCGAATGCAGTTGCAAGTGAATATGTTGAGATGCGCATGGATGAATGGAGTAAACGAGTTAGTCTCAGCCTGTGACCCTCATGTTTGACGAATTATAACACATCTCGTGTGACCATTATAGTCCCGCTACAGGACACAATAGAGACCAAGACATAAAAACACGACGATTGAATAAGTACTATCAACTCTCAAACGAATGGTAAAAAGTCATTCAATGAAATTGACCAAACGCATGCGACACGAAACTTAGAAGGATAAAGCCATTCGATAGAAATTGTCTAACATATGCACAAGACATGAGTTAAGGAACGATAGGATGACGTGCACTCAGGAAGTCTCGAGGACGAGACTTATTTTGAGTGGTATATTATGTAACGACCCGTTCCGCCCTAGCGGAACGCCGACTCAAACGGCGCAAGTGCAACGACTCGAACCCCGTCTTGCTCGACGAAATGACTCGCTTAAGGCAAAGGCAATAGACTTGGCCCTTCAGGAGTATCCAGACTTAGACTTTCAAAGGCGCGCTCGGAGTCTCGCTCGGCCGATGCGATCATCGCTAAGGTGGGTGGCTCCGATGAACCTGTCTTTGCTTAGCCTAGACACATAATAATACGGACACTGTTGCTAGAATCGCTAGGCGATAACACCATGCATGCTAACAAAATGACTCAACACACCTAGCTAAGGGAATAATCCATCTTGTATGCTTGTATAGAACATGGAAAAGAACTTGGAAAATATGCGAACTCTCGCACCGCACTCCACGTTCGTGCAAACGCACAACTTACTTTTCGAGTAGATTTACTTATGCGTTCAACTATGAACGAGATGCTTGTCACTTAGAATCGTATCACAACTTGAGACATGAAACAATAAATGGTTCAATAAAATGAGAGGAAGACTATCAACATAGTCGTTCCGAATAGGGTACTAGTAACATTGAAAGGCTTCGGAATCGATAGATCGCCAAGGCGGTTTCCGTACAGGGAGTTGCATAAGGTACGAATGAACGAATAAGTGAATGAATGAATACGTGAATGAATTGAAAGAAAGACAAGAAAGAAAAGAATGGTTAGCGACATGTATGACGGGGACGTGCAACGGAGCTTGCTACCCGCGCTCACGGATGCCACCGCCAACCTGGTCGATAATGCATTATGGCTCTAAACAGCCTGGTAAGTTAATTCATTGGCTCAAGACAGCCCAACAAGATAATTGGCTCATGACAGTCCGACAAGTTAAACTAAAAATAAGAATACGAAATGGTTGCGAACAACTCGTGCACGAGTGACGGAACAAACGATTCCAAGGCAACGATCACAACATCGTAGCCGGTCTAGGCGGAATCATAGCATACGGACGGCTTTTGTGCGGGCTCGGGCACACAAGAGACATAAGGTCGGGTATTGCGTAGACTATCAAGGTGTACCAGCCATCACGCTTGATAGATGCGAATACAAAGAGAAACATGTCCAAATGGCTTGTGGTACCAGCGACCGATGCATATAGATTAAGTTGGCTCGATTGCGGCAAATCCGCATGCGAGACCTTATATTGAAACAAGTAAATCTGACTAGCTGAACATGCTATGTTACTGAATAAAACATATCTAAACAACAGTTGAGTACAACACATCATGACAACTTGAGTAAGCTGAAAAACTGTGGAACTGAACGAAGCGCCTTCTGAACAGGCTTGAATATAACACAACAAATGAACTAGAGTACTTCGTACAAATGAGTTAGAAACACGCCTACGACGCTCTACCACCTGAGGCAGGAACACGCCCTTGACACTTTTGGAATGCTTATGCAAACATGTCAATTCGTAATGCATAATATGCTGGCTAACTTGGTTTACTTGGACAGGGAAGATCGTACGATAAGTATGGTAAGTTGCGCATGTATTGCTATGCGACACTTGATATTGATAACATGAGATAGGCTTGAATGATATGCCATGAAACTGACCCTAAGGCAAGATTAGTAAGACTATGAATGATAGATGGTGCACAAAAGTAAATTGAACGTGTTTGATAATGATAGCGAGTGGACGAGCTAGCCTCCCCACCAGTGCATAACAATGTACTGATAACCACATAGTCTGCTTGCAGGGTGCGGGAGAACCTCGTCGGGTGCGAAGACTTCCTTCGAACGTGCTAAGGCGCGGAGCTAACTCTGGAACCTTGGAGCGTTGCAAAGGAACTAAAGCACCATATACAGGACATAATGTATCGAAACATCGCTATGAATCCTTCTATCTTGTAAGCCACTTGGCACGTGTTTTATGTTTCAGAGAGAGAGAGCTTGAGCGAATTGTAATCTCGGCCTAGCGCCGCTTGTAATACTTCTTGAATATCAATAAAGACTATTGAGTTGTTTTCAATTTGTGTTCATTTACTTTCCGCTGCAAATGGAGATACTCTGTGCGACTCTGTGGCCTAGCACCAATCGGCCGTTTCTGAACTTGGCCTTGCACGAGCGTAATCTAGGCTTGTGCGGCATCACGTCTTAGCGAGGACAATCGCTCCTATGGGAGCGGGACGTGACAATAGTTGTGGAAAGATTATCCATAGGGATCTTCATAGCATCTAGTAGAGTCTTTGGCATGATACTGAGTGCAGATTCAGGATCGATCATGATGCGATCAACCTTCATTGTATCGATATAACCCGTAAAATAGAGAGGTCGGTCATGTCGATTGTTTTCAAGCAGCATATCATCTTGTGTAAAGGTGATGTTGGGCATCAATTCCATCACACTGTGACAATAAAAGCAGGTCACAGGCTCCTCCCTGGCTTCTTAAGGAGTGTCAGACAAGTGTCGGCTTGCATCAAAGCTTCACTCAATATTTTTCGAAACTTGAGAGACGCAGGAGCTCAAAGATTTATAACCTTGCTGGAGTATTAGCCAGTTGAGCCAATATATCAAAATTATAAGGCTTCTCAAGTCCAAGAAATGGAGTCTTCTTTAATACTTTATCGAAGCGAACTGGCTGTTTTCCTTTGTCGGCCGCCGTCGGTTTGGGAGGAGTTGGTTCCACTGGAGGCGATGAAGCCGATGGAACATTAACAGCAGGAAAAGATGATGCTAGAGGAGCCTCAGGAGCTGGAGCAGGACTCTCTTGACCTTCTGAATAGTCTCTCAGGTAAAGTCTCCCAGACCTGGTACCAGTTAAGACTTCTTCTTCGGATACAGGTTCGAAGGACACCATATTGCAACTCTTTGTCCGGATCTTGCTTTTGGAAGGCTTCCTTTGGCAAGATGAAGAGTTTGTCCAGAAACCCAAACCAACATGAGATTGGTTGTGTGAAAGGCATATAGAAAGAGGTACAGGAGATCATTTTCCATGATTCAGGCCGGATTCCTTTTGTAGATCATATCACATCTTCATCATGAGTTCGCAAAATTGTTGACTATATAGATGGAAGGCTGGTTGGTAATTGGCCTCTAGCTTTGGCAGCGTTATCTCAGAAGAAGAAGAATATGCCGTCGAGGTGAAGGTAGCAATTAAAGGTGGAAGACAATGTTCACCCAATGAAGTCATGTGACATGACTTGTATTTGGCTGCTTTCTTGGACTTTGTGGATGAAGAAGGTGCTTCAAAGTCAGCCACCAAATTAGGATGGATCCACATAATCTCTCCCTTATCGGTTGACAGAGGAACAAGACCATCAGTTCGCGCAGGTGGGAGATTAACAATCTCCAGAGTAGCTTTCGGGATGGGTATGACTCCATCCTGCACAAGTTGAGCAGGAAAATCGCCAAACTGTAGAGAGACGACGTTAGCAGTTACGATCTTCTCATCCTGCTAAAGAGTGATTGCGCTGGATTTGATCATCTCTTGGATCTTTCCTTTGAGCACATAGCATGCTCGAGTCGGGTGTCCAATAAACCTGTGATACACACAATATTTAGAATGATCAGTTTTACCTATTTCCTCTGGCCGCTTTGCGTCCGACAGCTGAAGTTTATTGCTCTTGATCAAGCAATCGAAGGTGCTCATAACATCATCATCGTCGAAGGAGTATTCTTCTTTCGGAGGTGGTGTCGTTGGAGTAGGTGTTGACTGACCTATGTTGATGGCTAGAGCTTCTTTGCCTTAACATTGATAGCCAAAGTCTCTTTGCCTTTGCTGTTATTCTGACGACTACCGCTGTTGGATGCAACATGTTCATCTCTGTCAAGATTAGGCATCTGAATGCCTAATTGTTTGAACTTGTCGGCACTTTCTTCTGCTGCCTTGGCATTTACTATGAAGGAAGGCCAATCCTGAAACTGTGTAGAGCCAGTCCACATGCTGATTATAGACAACAAGTTTGATTTGCATGTGTCTATAGTCAGAATATCTGGAGTTCCCAGAGGCATTTTGAGTGCCTCACGACGGAATCGTTCAATGGAACATTCAGTAGTTTCATTATGCCGATATTTGATTTTGATGAGGACTGACATAGTCATGTCATTTGTTCCCTCATAAAATCGTTTCAGGAACATTTGTTTGAATCCAGAAAAGGAGGTTATGCAACCGTCTGGCAAACTGTGGTACCAATCGCAAGCTGCACCAGCTAAGCATCCTACGAATACTCTAGTGAGTAGAGCATCGTTCGGCTGAAATTGATCAGTCATTACTTCAAAGTGGTTGAGGTACTGGCTTGGGAATGTACTGCCATCAAACAACATAATGGTAGGAGGTTTGTATTTGGATGGAAATTGAACTTCTTTCCACTCTATGGGATTAGATTGTTTAATCCCAAGCTTCTGTAGGTCGTCTTTCTGTTTAAAGGCTTCAAACTAAGTACGCAAAAGTTTTACAGTCTCGTTAGCATCTCCCACTGGTTGTGGAGCAGTGGACTGATTTTGTGTGTTAGGAGGAGGGACTGCATAATATGCACCACCCCCAACACCAGACTGACTTGGAGTAGCCTGAACTGGTACTGAAGTAGTATGAGGAGACTGTACCCCCAGACCAATGTTAACGGGAGCAGATGTCGTTACAAGTTCTTGGGTCGAAATCGGATTCGCAACCGGTGGAACCGTATGTTGTGCCATGATCACAACATGCATGCATGTCATCATTTCAGCCATGCTCTTCAAACTGGCCTCCAATGCATCAATTCTCTGCTCTTGACTGTTAGAGCTAGTTACGTCTTGTTCCTCATTAGTGACATATGTTGTCACTTCTCTAGCCACTGAAGAGGAATTGGTAGAAAAGATGGTCCGCTCATAACTTTCACTGTCGGCATCAAAGTCATAACAAGGAACTACCCCCAGGACAAGGAATAGGAAGGTTCCTTTGACTGAAGGAATCTTGGTCAGAGTCAGGAAGATTCTTTTGACCGATTAATTCTTGGTCAAAGGAAAAATTCCTTTGACCGATTATTTCTCGGTCAGAAGGAAGATTCCTTCGACCGATTGTATCTCGACTTCTTGATCTGGTGTGTCGGTAGACCCCTTCACCGGAATCACGGATCTGATCCAAGTATTGTTGACTGGGGTTGCGGGATACGTTGCGTCTCGGACGCTTTCCACCCCCAGTGCTTCGGGATGTCATATTGATCGAAGCATACAACAATTCATCTTCGTCCACTATCACTGGTTCAGGTGTCTGAGCATAGTTTAAACGGTCGAAGACAGACCGGTTAGCTGACTGGCAGCAACATTTGATGACTACCTCGTGGTGATGATTACAATGATGTTCTTGTTGTGGAGCTACAAGTGGATGAGACGACCTTACGATCTTCTGCTTCTGTGCAAGAAGTTCACGGAGATCGGTTACAACAACAGGACGAGAAGAAGTCAGATGGATATATTCCTTGATGACATTGAAAACATGATTCTGGTTCTTGAGGTGTCATGTACCCTGAGTGTACAAGGAGGTGGTGAGCTGATTGGCATAGGTAAGAGGATTCTTGACTTCAGAAGTCTTCCTCTGGCGCAAGTTGGCTGCAGGCGCATGCTGTTTATGCTTTGCTGAAATTGATCCTGACTGGCGCCTGTTGAGATAGACGCGCAAGTCAGATAAGGGCGCCACTTGTGTGTCTGTTTGAGACACCAACAGCTTGTCTTGTTTGGATCTTGAGATGCGCAGGGTTGGAAAATCCTGACTTGAATTCTTGGGAGTAGATAGAATGTCTTTTTGTGCTGCGCACCCTGTTCCTGTGCGCTTGGCATGGCGCAACTGGGTAGCAGAAAGTTTATTTTGAATAAAACTTATTCTCTTGCCAGAGATTTGATTATCTCTGTTAAGATGAGTATAGTTTCTGCCCAAAAGAGCTTTTGTATTGATTGGCGCAAAGGCGCAACCAAAAGTGTTTTCCGTCGAGTCAAGGACCGAGGAAGAATAAGAAAAAGCCAAATGACACTTTCCTTTGTTCTGCGCCAGGGCAGAAATAAGTATATCCCAGCAAGTCTCAGACTTGGGAAGGAAGATGGATTAGCTAAAAAGCATTTTCCCTTGTTTTGCGCCAGGGCAGGAATAGACGCAACTTGCGCAGAATAAGAAAAGGCCAAAGGACGCTTTCCTTTGTTCTGATTAGTAGCCTTACTAGATAGGCTGTTCTCCGAGTTCAGAACTGGAGAAGAAGAGGGAGTAGCCAAAGGGCATTCCCCTTTGTTTTGTGCCAGAGAGGCAACAGGCGCAGGTTGCACAGAAGCAGTGATTGGTGTTGTTGAGGACTTAGGAGTCCATACGGCGCGCGTCTTGTTCTTGGCAGCCACAGTGGCGCGCTTAGCACCCCCAGCACTAATCATGACTTCGTAGGCTGTTTGGTCGGCTTGCACGACCAAGGTCTTCTGTGCCTTGCCGATCGACGCGGTATCACATTGAGTTGTCACTTTCTCGTCGGAGGAGAAAGTCGTCCCCAGCAGAGTCGTCATTTTGTTTGCAAAAACAAAAGTTTAATTTCTACATAATAAGAAAGAATGAAATTATAATAGTACAATGATTTCTGGGGAAGTACAACTATAGGAATCTGATCAGAAGACGATCACTTTAACCCTTGGACTATGTGATATTGAAGACACGGGCATCTGAAGAATGCAACAGCGCTTTGTCAGAAGATTATGATCATTAGTGATACTTTAGAACTGATTTGAAACTCTATTTATAGAGTTCTGAAATAATTGTTTTCTGAGTTGCGCGTACTCTGTGTTGTGCGCCTCCTATCCAGTTGTGCGAACGGTTACTCTAACTGCTAGTGACGCGTGGCATCTTGTCAGTGAGATGCACGTGGTCGTGGACAGTGTAGTGGACACGTTCTTCGAAATTAGTAGCATGCGCGCCACATCATCTAGCTCCTGGACAAAAAATTAATCAGGTGGCGCCAACTAGCCAGGTTGTGCCGGCGCAACTTGAAAACTGGCGCCTCTGATTCAGTCTTTTATGCTGTGGAAATTTCTCGCACCCTTCGATAGCTTGCGCGAGCTAGCTGTCAGCATTTAATATTAACAAAATCTTCTCAAACGTCGCGTTACTCGGGATTCGAAGAGATACTCTTCGACTATTGTGTTGTCAGTAATAATGGCAACCGTTACAGCTTCTCGAGGAAGCTTGCTACGTGGGACCCGCTTACCTTGATGTGGGCGCACCTTAAAGTCTTGCGCAAGTCAACGTCTAGGCGCCACTTGATGTTGGCGCCTTCTTGTGAGTGGCACCTATTTATTTGTTGAGCTTCTACAAGTATATGGGTACAAGCCTAGGCAACCTATAGATCTTGTTCCCATGGCACATTACTATAGAGTGCCACAATTTGTATCTACATTTACATCACATGTACATGATCTTTACAAGGAAATCAACAAACGGATTGAACAAAATAACCCTAATTATAAAGCTCGAGCTGATCTAAGCAGACGATATAAGGAATTTAATGTAGGAGACTATGTGATAGTCCAGATACGTCTGGAACGGTTTCCTCCAGAAACTTTAAAGAAGTATCATGCTCGTGGTTCAGGTCCTTCTAAAATTTTGAGAAAAAATAATGCTAATGCTTATGTTTTAGATTTTTCAGATCACTTTGGCATCAATCCTACTTTTAATATCGAAGATCTAGTATCTTATAATGGTCCAGGTTATATCTGAAAATCCACTTATTGATGAGTCTTACCCCAAGCCTAGTTTTGAGAGACCCTCCTTACCTTCACTTCCAAATGACCTACCTACAACAGATGAAATTAGTAATTATTTTATATGATGAGATCATATCTACTAGAAACGGTAGAACCCGACGATATTTGGTATGTTGGAAAGGAAGACATTATTTTGATGACACTTGGCTTGATCGAGATGAACACCACGCATAGATCCCGACATCTTGGAGCAGTATGAGAGCAACAGAGACATACACTCGACAAAGACAAGTTCTTTCCCACATGAGGAGAATGATGAGGACATCAAGACACATACCCATCACCCTTGACGTATGTACACGAGACACAGAAGACATGGTATGGTGAATCCCACTACCAACCAAATTTGACTTTGATATGGGATACTTTTTATTTGGATAAGCTCTAGACTTGTTAGTAGCTATCTTTTAGTTGAATTTTACTCTTTTTTTAGTCTCACATCGGAAGTTGTAGTTTTCTTTTCAGTTGCTTCTTATGTATAAAGGGGGCAGATCTATTATAGAGAAGATAAATTTAAGCAAATGACATCTTAAATGGGTAATTTTTGCTTTAACAATATTAGTGTGTTTGTTGTGATTGAGGTATGAAGTGCAATCCAACCTAGATGTGGAGGGTGAAGCTTGCCCTAGTTCAATAAACTTTATTTTCTCTTCCCAAAAAAAAAAAAAAAAACCACCAGCATTTGTCCAAAGCCGTTGTCGACCTCGCTACCCTCACCTTCGCCGAAACTCCAACCGTCATTTGCCATCATTGTTGTCGACCACCTTCGTTGCCACCAACATCAACCAACGGTCGAGTTTCTACCAGGTTCTAGGTAATTAATTAGGTTTTCTTTTTCAATTTATTAAATATTGTTAGGTAACATTACTCTCTAAAAGAATATCTAATATATCATTAATTCATGTTGTCCACAAATATTAAGAGAATAATTCTGATTGATATAATACAACCAACTATCTCTATATTAATCTTAGGATTCTATTAAAATAGAATACTTGGATTAAAATATTTTTTTAAAGATTATTTGACTTTGAATTAAATAAATGCATGTTAATCATTAGATTGCAATTTCTTCATCATCTTCTATGAAATCAATTGCTGAAATTAATTATGCTTCTTGGTGAACATATTTTGTCAAATTTGAATGTTGAACCTGTACCTGCACAAAACAAGTATTACATCAATGAGAGACTTATTTAGGGCTCTGTATTCAATCCCTAGGGTTAATGGTGCAAGTAAAGGAGGCTATCAAGAGAGAATTTTCTAGGTGGCTATTAAAGGAGTCTTCAAGAGGAGAATGAGATATCTCGTCGGAGATCTCGATAAGGAAGGGTTGTGGTTTATGGTGTATGCGGATGTAATCCTTGAAAGGTTTTCTTGATTGATTCAATAAAATATCTCTCCCCCTTGCCCCCCCCCCCCCCCCCCCTCACCCCCCCCCCCCCCACCCACCCACCCACCCACCTTTTGTTCCGTAGAGTAGGTCGAGTTTGACCGAAGCACGTATATTGTGTTCTTGTGCAATTAATTACCAGAGATTCCAAGAAGAAAACGCCCTCCACAAAAGAGGAAATCTCAACAGATTTGAACAGATTCAAATATGAACCTTATCTCAAACACAACATGAAACATTAATTATGACTTTCTAGAGTTCTGTTGGTACAAAAATGACTTTGTGATTGATATTGCTTTGGAGAATGAAGGGGCGAGTATTTATCCAGAGAAGAAGGAAGGCAGATGGCCTAACAAGAAAAGGAGGGAATGCCCTCAACAATAAAATAGGGAGGGGGCGTCTAACTCCAGTTTTGTAAAGTTTCTATGAACCTTGTCACAAATGTAGCATGGACATTACTTGTCAAACCTTTAAAAGTAAAATCAATCTCCTATCATTTCCTCTGGACTCTAATTCGGATGTTGGGCCTCACTTCCATTACTTCCAACTCAATCCTCATCCTCGTGCAACAAGTAGTGGATGATCCCTATCCATCATGGTATGAATCTTAACCATATCCCTCCTATCACTGGCCTTAAGTAATCTCATCTCCTATACAACCTAACTATCCAGCTGCCGAACGTGTTCTATCATTAGTTGATGCTTCTTTTCCATTTTAAAGTAAAACCTTGTTAGGATTGGAAGCTTTCATGGAATCAAGATGAATTCTCTATAGTATTCAGGACTTCCAGCAGTTTCGGAATGTTTGCGGGTGTTTAAGGTTTTCAGTCAGTCAGTTTCGGTACTTTCAGTATTGATTTCGGTAAATATTTAAAATGTTGACCACTTTTTCATGTTTACGGCAAGGTTTCAAGCAATGTTCACAATATAGTTATCAGTTTCAGACCCTTCCTACGAGTTTTGGTACTAGTTGTTTCGTATCGGAGTATCATATAGTTGTTTCGTATCGGTGTATCATATTCTTTCTTTTGTAAAGCCAAAAATAATAAAAAAATAGGCTAAATTGCAACTTGATACCCTCAACTATCACTGTTTTTCAACTTGATACCCTCAACTTTTATATGTACTAACTTAATACCCTATTTCAACTTATATTTCTAACTTGATACCCAAAAAATATTTTATTCCTAAACTACCCTTCCCCCGGCTGCTACTTCCCCTACCCCCTCCCCTCTCCCGGTGGCCATCCTGCCTCCCTCCCCCTCCGGCGACCCCCCCCCCCCCATCCACCCATCTCAGGCCCCGAGCCCGCACTCCCGCTCGCGTGCACCCCCGCTAGCTGCCCCGGGCGCCGTCGCGCGCTGCCCAGCTCGCCCCCGCGCACTACCCCGCACTGCAGCGCTCTGCCCCGCACCTGCTCGCGCACTGCCCAGCGCGTCCGCTAGCCGCGCCCCTGAGCGTCTCCACGTCCGTCGCCTGCTCGCGTCCGTCGTCCGCTGCCACCCACAGCCAGAGAGAGGGAGATGGGACGTTAGGGGAGAAGAGAAGGGGCAATTTGGTCCAAATTTTTTCCAGGGTATCAAGTTAGTACCTATAAAAGTTGAGGGTATCAAGTTGAAAAACAGTGATAGTTGAGGGTATCAAGTTATAATTTAGCCTAAAAAATACTTTAAAAAACTAGAAAAATATTTGATACATTTAGACACATTATTTTATATATTGTATGTTCTGTCTAGATAATTTCTAGTGGAATAATATTCAAACATTGTTAATTCATTCACTCGCAATAAATATAATCATCTATTTACTTGTCTTTAGATATAGTACAACTCCAATAGATTGTTACTAACGGAATAATATTAATATAGACGACTCTTGCGAATTTATAGATATACAACTTTAACAAAAATAATAATAGTTACATTGTGTCGATGGAATCTAATCAACACACTATAACAAAAGTCGAAAATTTTGGTAATACTATTTTTCACACTTATTTATTTTTGTTCAATTTTTCTCTGCGGAAGTGACTCAAAAAACCCAAATGTTTATATTGACTTGTATCAGATTAGGATATTCCAAAACCGATACTTATCGATATCGGCCAACATTGTGAACTGTTGTTTGAAATATCGTATGAAACCGATTCCTTTCGGAACTATGGTTTCATGGACACTCCAAAATCTATGTATGAATCAATGTCACATCTTATCGGATGCGTCACTGATACTCCAAAGTACATCGAGACACACCAAAAATAGGTCGTGTCTCTATGTCCATGTTGTTGGGTCATCTCACATCCGGTTAAGTGTTCAAGTTTGGTGTCGATATACAATGAGTTGTATAGAAATTTAGCCCCATATCGGATAAAAAGTGGGAAAAAAAGGTATAGATAACTGGGATTATTCCTTGACTTAATAAGGGATCTCCCCTTTTAAGTATATGGGTCAAGTCCAATATTATACCTCATGGATTAACTCTCGTCCACGACTCGTAGCATTTTTGTAACAAATTGGTATCAGAGTTCAAGGTTACAAGTCATGCTAATTGAGCATTTCATTTGCTTAGATAGAGATTATATTGACACGTGCCTATTACGTATAAGTACGTATAGTCAGAATCAACTTGACTCCTCCCAAATTGGCTACTAGTATATAGAACATCCATATTATATAGTTTGGCTCCTAAGGTGGAGTAAGATGTCGTTCGGTTCGCACTCAATAGTAATGTGATTTGGCTTGAAAGATGGGTCTGGCTGTCTGGTCCAAGGTAGAGCAAGACGTGTGATTCGCACCCAGTAGTGGTGCGGTTTGGTAAAAGTGTCGGTTTGGTTCTATGTCTGAAATCTAAATGGCGAGATGACAATATGTTGGATCCCCTGGTTGCTCGAGATCACCCAAATATGAGCTGTGGTGGAGGTTGTTGGGTTGCAACTCGCATCCGGTTAAGCGTTCAAGTATGGTGTCGATACACAAAAAGAGTTGTATGGAAAGTTTAGTCCCACATCAAATAGAAAGTAAAAACATGAGATAAATAATTAGGATTGATCCTAGACTTAATAAGGGAATTTTCTTCTAAGTCATATAGGTCAAGTCCAATATCATGCCCCGTAGATCAACTCTCGTCAGTGTCTCGCTGCATTTTCATAACAAATTGGTAAAATATAGTCCAAGGCTACAAGTATGGCATATTGAGCGCTTCAGTTTCTTCAAGACAAATTATGTTGACATGTATCTAATACGTATAATCAGAATCAACTTGACTCCTACCAAGTTGGCTCATAGTAGGTGGAATGTCGAGATTATACAGTTTGGCTTATAAGGTGGAGTAAGACATAGTTTGGTTCGCACTCGGTAGTGTTGTTGTTTGGCTTCAAAGATATATCTAGTTGTCGGGTCCAAGATGCAGCAAGACATGTGGTTCGCATATTGTAATGGTGCAGTTTGGAGAACGTGTCGGTTTAACTCGGTGTCCGAATGGCAAGTGTTCTCCGGTAAAAATAATGAAGGAAAACTTTAAAAATTGATGTAGATAAACTATTACAATTCTTCAACCAAAACTTACAAAAGAAAATCTACAACTATTACAGAATTTTGGAAAAGTGTGGTAATGGAAGTCTAGTCGGCGTGCAATCACTTTGTTTCGTTGACAATCCGAATCCAATATTTGGGCTTCTTCTCTATGGCAATGAATTATCCTTAGATGCTTCGGAACTTCAAGACGTCGAAAGCTTGTTATCGAGCTATGAACGGTGGACACCCTTTTATGGAGCTTCTATGGAAAGCTTATAGCCAATGGGGCTTGGGAGAGATTGGGGTCACTTGGGATCGATCCCTTGTTACAGCCAAATAGTCATTACCCAAGGAATGGCCTTGGGGGTCTCCCCTTTTATACGCGTAGAGTAAAGTTCTTAGAAAGAAGATCCTAGAAGAATATTATGCTTTAACCGCACCATGGGCTATTTATAGAGGAAAAGCCTTCTATAACCATTTAATCGACAGTTTGACAGCCTTCCGCGAAGCTACATCACAGACTCCGCGGGCTAGCAACGGGTCAACCACTAATAGTGGAAAAACTACACACGTTCTCCCATGCACTCCTCGCGAAAGTGCAGACCATTATGGCCTACACTGTTCTAAATGGCGTCCGCCTAGGCCGCCTAGGCGGTAGGCGGTCCCTCTCCGCACCGCTTTGCTGTAGGCGGTGGAGTAGGCGGCCAATGGAGGTTGGCGGCATAGGCGGAGGTGAGGCAGCGTAGGCGAGCGCCTAGGCGGATAAATACTTTACAAAATATTTTGGCCAAAAAGTTTTTTTTTAACATTATGGGCCTAACAACACTAAAACTTTATAAATCTTCATTCTACAACTTAGTTACGCATGGAACACCCTTAAAATATGCATATTATGCAAAAAACAGTGATAAAATAGTAAAAAAATGTTCAAAATGTATCAACCGTCTAGGCGGCGCCTAGGCGGTAGGCGGACTCTCTCCGCCGCGCACCCGCCTACCGCCGTTTATAACCTTGATGGCCTATTAACACGGTGGACAACAACCCATTAAGAACATGGGTTGTTACACCTTATACACCACTAAGGACGTGAGGGTCCTCAACAACCTCACAGTTGGTTAGGCAGACATCGGCGTAGAAGCAGTACAACGCTCGGGGGCATGGAACTATCAGCAACGCTCAGTGGCACGGAAGCAGCTAACCGCAATAGTGTGGAAATAGATTGTGGCGCTCAACAACGCAGATGGAAACTTTGTTTGGGCTTTTTGCTCGACGGAGCTCAGCAGAGCTACCTTCAAGGCTACTTATAGCCCGTATTGGACTTAGATGGCTGAAATGACCATTTTTTTCCTCACAAGTCAACCTAGGCATGGTTTGTCCATATGCCAACTTTTTAAAGCACTAACAGTGAGATGACAATATGTTGGATCTCTTTGTTGCTCGGGATCACCCGAATACGAGCTAAAGTTGAGGTTGTTGAATTGTATCTCACATGCAGTTTGGTGTTGAAGTCTGGTGATGATCTACAAGGAGTCGTATGAAAAGTTTAGTCCTACATTGGATAGAAAGTTGAATAACTAAGATTTGTTATGGACTTAATAAGAAATTTTCCTTTTAAGTTATATGAGCTAAGTTTAATATCATACTTTACGAATCAACTCCTAATCAGGCCTCTCCCTATTTGCATAACAAATTGGTATTATAGCCCAAGGATACAAATCGGGTTGATTGAGCGCTTCAGTTGCTTCAAGACAGATTATGTTAACTCGTGTTTAGTACCTATAAGTACGTATAATCAGAATCAACTTGACTCCTAGTAGGTTGAATGTCGGGATTATACGGTTTGGCTCCTAAGGTGAAGTAAGATGCCATCCAGTTAGCACTCATTAATGGTGCAGTTTGGCTTCAAAGATTTGTCTAGTTGTCACGTCCAAGGTGGAGCAAAACATGTGGTTCACACCCAGAAGTGGTGTGGTTTGGTAAATGCATCGGTTTAACCCTGTATTCGAATGGCGATATGACAATACGTTGGACCTCTTGGTTGCTCAGGATAACCCGGATACAAGCTAAGGTGGAGGTTGTATCTCGCATCAATATTTTGAGTCTGGTGACGATTTAGAAGGAGTTGTACAGAAAGTTTAGCCCCACATCGGAACATAAGCTATAGATAGCTGGGATTGAACTTGGACTTATTAAGATATTTTACTTTTTACGTCATATGGATCTAAGTCTAATTATCATATCTCGTGAAACAACTCTCGTCCAGCTCTCACCGGCCCCGCGACACCAAAACCCCAATTTTTACACATTCACGTCGAGGAACAAACATAGATTAACAAACAATTAAACCTAAAATAGTAAAAAAAAAAAAAAAAAAGTGAGAAGAGAGAGGCGATCGAGTACGTAGGTGTTGAGCTGGCGGACGAAGCTGGAGAAGTTGTTGTGCTTGAAGTAGGCCGGGAGCAGGTCCCTCGAGAAGTCCGCCGGCTTCCACACCACGAAGGCGTCGTTGCTCCGTGGGGCCCACGACACCACCCCGTCCGTCGTCGGGTCGTCCACCATCTCGTACGTCTTTATCAGAAACGGCGCCGGCGGCGATTCGTCCTCCTCCGCCCCGGCGATCGCCATCATCGGAACAACAACAACAACAACAAAGAAAAGAAGAGGGATGATTATTGGCGAATAAAATTGACCTATACTGTAATTATGGAAATTTATAGAGATTAATTGGACTACAGAAAACTCGATTGAGAATTCAAATTAGAAAGTTGTATAATATAGACGTTACAAGTGGATTCTACTCAAATGAACTAATTTTAGGGATGTTTTAGCAAATGCCTCCACTGTGCTTACCACTTATTACACTAATTATCAATATTTTAAAACTAATTATACGAACCATCCATATATTTTATATTTTTTATATAAAGATATTACACTAACCAGCTTATTTCAAAAATAAAACATAAAGCAAAGGATAATCCGTGTAATTATTTTTAAAATAGGACAGTCCGTGTAATGACCATGAAACATAGGAATTAGTGTATTTATTTCAATATAAAAACTATCATATATTCTCACTATTTTTAAAAACTAAGAAATGACTTAATTGTAACTTGATATCCTCAACTATATCAGTTTTTTAAGTTGATATCTTACATTTTTTTGGTACAACTTGATATCTTGAAAAAAAAAAATTGGACAAAAATACCTCTAATAAAAATTAAAAACTACTCTCCCTTCCCTTTTATAGCACCCCCTCCCCCCCCCCCCCCCCCCCCCCCCCCCCCCGCCTCCTACGGCCACCCACTCCCCCCCCCCCCCCCCCCCGCCCCCACGCTACCACCCCCCCCCCCCCCCCCACACACAATGTCCCTCCCCTCCCTGCCCTGCCCCTGCCGCTGTTAGGTGGAGGGAGCTAGGGTGCGACAGCGTACGGGTCGGGGGGTGAGGGGGCGGGGAGGGGATTGGCCAAAGGTTGGAGGGAAGGGTGAGTTGGGCCGGTGTGTGTGTGTGTGGGGGAGGGGGGAGGGTGTTTTTTACGGTATGAAATTAAAAATATATAATATTTAAGGGTATCAAGTTGTACCAAAAAAATTTAGGGTATCAACTTGAAAAATCGACATAGTTGAGGATATCAAGTTGCAATTAAGCCCTAAAAAATATTCTCATTCTCTGCAAAACACAATAAAAAAATCGGTTAAATAGTGAAAATATATCTTAGTTTTTTAAATGTTCTGTACTAAAAAAAAAAATATTTTTTTAGTTTTTAAAAATACTGGAATTGTGTATGTTAGTTTTTAAAAATACTGGAATTGTGTATGTTAGTTTTTATATTCATAATGAGAACCTTTGCTAAAATATCCCATTTTTTCTATACAGAAAATTTTCAAACTGTTGAGAAGAAAAAAGAGTCAGATGAGTTTCATCAAGGAAAATGCTAAGTTTACTACCAAATTTTTACAACTTTCTTACAACTACTCTCTCCCATCCCTTACACATGGGTCCCACCGGGTCCCACCACCACTCTCACCCCCCTGCTACATGGGCTCCACCCGACCCCACCATTTTTTCTCCTCCTCCAATCGAAGTCCGACACGTGTCCGATTGTAGGGGAGTTGTAAATTTTGGTTGTAGGCATAGCAAAGCTCTTTCATCAAACGTTCATTGTCAAAGTTTAAAAATTAGGAAGTCAAAAGAGTTCTCATAGGATTTTTGTATAACAATTATCAATTATGTAGCAGGGTGCTCTTTTGTCACGTGGACTATTTTAGGGGTGGCGTGTGCGAATGAGAATGGATTCATTGAATTTGTGTGAGAAGAATTATTGATTCCATTTTCTCTTCTGGGTGGTAGAATTTTGTTATCTAAATATTAATGAGTTAATTAAACAGCCAAAAAAAGATTACTCGTGAGATGATAAAAAAATATTTACTGGGACAGATAATTTCATCTTAGTTGGCTAATAAAAATGAATTATGCTGTAACTATGGAGATTTATAGGGATTAATTGTTATTGCCGGGGCACAATTTTTCGATGGAAAACAGAGAATATGAAACAATTGTAAAAATAATGTTCCTACGCAACACAGCAGCGAAGAAGATGACAGGCGAAAGATGGAAGATGGCCTGCTGGGGTGAATGATCACCGTTGCTCAAAGCTTTATTCGCCCTACACGAACAGCTTCCAGGAACCAGCAAGTTCGTCGGAGAACTTGGAACACTCCTGCTCTTCTGACTCCTCGGATGGACACGAACTCCCGTGCAAAAGCAACGTTGGTGCGGCGCCTTTCCTCTCTCTCGAAGGCTGCTGGAATTCGCAAGCAAATTTCGATCAGAACTGTGTTAAAGAACACGTCTGAATTCTCTGTTTACTTGTGCTAAAAAATACTTCGTAAACTTTCTGTGGTGGCTTCTCTTTCTATTCTGTAATGAGCCTTGAGAGAGAGGATGCCTTATATAGGCCCTGCAGCAACTGGTCGGTAGCCACAAAGTTAGGAACGTGGTAATAACCACCCCGAACATGTAGCAACCGTCCAGATCATGCAAACGCACGTTCTGCTGCCAACTGCGCACACCCAGCGCTCCTTGCACTCTGCGCGACAGAGCGCGCACTGAACTGCGCACACTGCGCGAACTGCGCACACTGCACACACAGCACAACCAGCGCAACCAGCGCAATCCGAGCAACCCGCGCAACCCATCACAACCCTGCGCAACCCAGCACAACCTGGGCGCGCACCTGGACAGCGCAACTGGGCTTGCGCAACTGGACATGCGCAACTGGGCAGCGCAAGTGGCTCACGCAACGAGCGCAACTAAAGCGCAATATGCGCCTAGCGACGATGCTGACGTGCTAAGTGCAAAGTGCGCCAACAAAATGCCACATTACGCCTTATGAGCCCATGAGCCCGAGTCCGAGTCCGAGTCGCTAAGCCCCTACGGGGCTTAGCTCCCATGGAAATGAATTTTTCAAGAGCAAAAAGCATAAATGCTTTTATTGTTGATTTAGTCCTTTTTCTATTAGAAAAATAACCCCACATGGCACACCCATGTGCACCTCCACACCACATGTGCATCTCTAAAATAGGAAAGCTATTATATAGAGATACAACTCCTTTGGTCTAGCCGATGTGGGACTAAAATTCACTTAGAAAAAGACCAAACTCCAACAATCCCCCACATATCTATATATATATATGGGTATAAGTGTTTCCCACAGTAACTGTCCATCATGCATTAGGAGAGATGTCGCTACGACTTGAATCTTTCCGTGTGGGTCAAACAACAGACTATAATACAATAATGGACTAAGCCTTGAATTCTGCATCATAGCTTAAATTTTTTCCACTCGCATAATGTAGTTACGTGTGCTTCTGGCTGCACATTAAAGACCCTGTGCCAGCCTGGTTTCAGTGTATAATTTTGGGCGTCTACAAGTTTACCCTCAAGAGACGGCCTGATATCTCTTTGTCCATACACTATAGGTGAGTTCATTATAAAGAGACATGGCATGAAGTGCTTTGCGCTTCCCTTGCGGTGCTACGCCGCTATGACATGGCTTAAAGCCAAGGCATTACCCCTCTCTGGGAATCACCCCATATCTGGGAACCTTTGTAGTGTCATACTACTGTAGCATGAGACAACTGCCTCTTTGTAGTGCCAAACTATCCAGCATGAAGCCTTAGGCTCCCTTGCGGTGTTACGCCGCAACGACATGGCTTGCAAGGCCGAGGCTTTATCCCTAACCGGGTACTTCATCGTGGTGTCGTGCCACTGTAACATGAGGAACTCCTCCTCTTTGTAGTGCTGACTACACCCCTCTTTATATTAATGTCATACCCAAAAATAATTATTATTACTTTTATTATTATCATATTGTAATTAGGATTTTGTTTCATGGCCATGTGTCCATAACCCTACCCATAACCCTAACCCTAACCCTACACCCTACCCATAACCCTAGCCCTAGGGGGGGGGTGCTAGGTGTCCCTACAAGGGATGGGGGGGGGACACCTCACCCCCTACACTCTCCTATATATATATATATACACACACACACACTTCATAACCAAGCCTCCCGCTGCCGCTCCTGCCTTGCTGCTGCCGCGGCTGTGCTCGCCCGTCGCCGCCGCCAGCGCAGCCGCCCGCCGCCGGCCAGCCTCCGGCCGCCACCACAAGCACCACTTCCTCCTCCTCCACTTCATCTCCACTCCATCTTCATCATCTTCCTCCTCTTCCACTTTCAAATCCAAAGAAAACCTAGGTAAAGAAATTCTAAATCCCTATTCTTCTTCCCCAATCTCTTTTTTTTTTTCTCTCTTTCTCTAACTTAAACCTAGGTTAGAGTTGCTAACAAAACTCTCTTGTTGTGGGGTTTAATTTAGGAGTTGTGGAAGAAAAGTCTAGGTCGTCTCCAACCCAAGGCAAGTCCTCATCCCCCTTCCTTGAATATTTTTTTCCTTCCTTAAATGATAGATTGTCTGTCATAAGAAAATCTGTGTGTACAAATTCTGAATTTTCTTAATAAACACTATCCATAATTATTTCGAGCATGATAATAACACAACACGGGACACTTTATGTACAAATAATTGTAGTAATACATGATTGCTAAAATTTTAATGTGTTAGACTTGTTAGCTATTGAGTTGTAGTGTACAATTATATTTTTGATGTTCTTGCAAGTAAATACTTTATATTATAATATTAGTGTAGGTGTCACATAGTTAAACAATGCATAGATTACCACGGGATACAATTTGAACCATTACGGGGCCATATCATGCCTTTTGTGTATCATTTTAGACTTTTTTTTATAAAAATCAAACTTCTACGTTATTGCTTATCATTATAGATTATTCTTAGAAGTTGATCACTACACCTTGGTCTTCGTCCCCTACGTAAACTAGTATATGCATAGTTTCCGAAATTTGGTATTTTGAGATTTTGATCCATATTCTATATAAATTTCAGCATTTAAAATTGAACTTTACATTATTTGACATACCTATATCAACCTATATGTTGCATAATGAAGTATTCATACACATAAGGTTATGATTGTTTTAGGTCTTCCATACGTAATTACCAATCCAAGTAAGAATTTGCAATATTATTCTTTGAGATTAAGTCTTACTAATGGGTTGTTCTTGTTTTGTGTTTTAGTCATTCACAAAACACTACCTGTCATTGTTTGGTAAGAATAGCCACTTGGTAAGAATTTTGCAACTTTAGTTTCATTATATACTTATATACTGCGTGGTTCCGGTGTTGAGAGTTGCTCCACCGAAGGGGTCGGCGTACCCGGATATTAAATGCGTGGTTCCGGTGTTGAGGGTTGCTCCACCGAAGGGGTCGGCGAGCCCGTATATCTCTTATATCATGTTTTGTAAATTGTCGGAGCTCCTAAATACAAAGGAGACTCTGCCGAAATTTTTGAAAAATTTAGGAGATAGACAAATTTCTGATTTTCGGAAATTTTAGAATCATTGGGTGGGGAGGACAACTGAATATCCCTAGATATCCCGTAACATAATAACCATAAAAAGGCTGATCAGCAATTCCTGAATATCCTGATGAGTACTTCTATATAAGTACTAGCCCAAGAGAGGCTCCTGTCCTGCTACTTCTATTCCGACAGTAACATCGAATAGATTGGTTTTAGCCCAAGGGAGGCTCCGAAATCACAGCCTGATCCCAGGTTAACGGGATTGTTCACGGGAATTATTTAGGGAATTAATTCAGAGTACTGTTCTCAAATTTGCATTGCATTTAGTCTACTAAATTTCATCTTACTCCAGCAAATAACTCCACCTATCAAAGGTAGGTAGTTTCTTGATTGCTCAAGGGAAGCAAAATCCTACTGAGAGCTCAAGGGAAGCTCAGAATGTCTTACAATCTATGGAGTAGGATGTCATTTACATTTCCTTGATTTTTGTGAAGTAAACACATATAATAGTGCTAGTTGGCATATTTCTTTCTTTTGAAGAACTGCATCTTTCTTTTGCATACTTTACCGTCCTTGACCGAGGACTTGCTTGTCGTTTTCTAAAACGACCTAGTATTGTTCACTAGGTGAAGAAGAGGACGTCTCCGCCGAAGTAACGCCGCAGTACGACGAGGAATAATCGTCTGGACAACTTGCTAGTTATTTCTTTTGTAATAAGTTTGTAGAAGTATTGTTGATGAAATCCTGTATAACAATCTCCATATGTATAATAAGTTGTAATCTCTGGCATTTTCCATTTTTGCTGATGTTTACGGGCGACAATCGCGGATTTTCGGCGCGTAGCCTGGGGATGTGTATGACGTCACCATTCCATTTGGGAAGTGGGACGTGACACGTCTTTTTAGTGGTGGCCCATGCAGGTCAGCGAAAATGGAAAATCCAGAACATACCTTAGGTCTAGACGTAGGTTTTAAACTCGGATAGAAAACTTTGATTTCCAATCATATCTTAGAAATCCTTAAGTAAGGTAGATAAATAGTTGGTAGCATTTTCCTTACAAATTCCTCTTTCCTGTCTAGATCTTAAATCCTACTAAAGAGTTACTAACCTAAGGAAGAAATTTTTTTTTTTCTTTTCAATCTAGGTCATGCCTCGGTTTGCACCCTTCGCAAGACTAGGAAATGATAGTCACAGCCTAGACGAGTATTATGCATTTGTAAGGAAGATGTGGCACGTAGCGCGTAAAGGAATGATCGAAGCCTATGGAGTACACTACGAATTGAAGTATCCAATAGTGTCAGACATAGATGATGAAAGGAAGGAATATTACAACTCGGTACATTATTATGTCCTGATAAAGGCAGAACCCACCAAAGGCCCAAAGACTGATCGCAATGGTACCTTGGAAGAATGGCTGCAAACTCATCCAAACGCAATAGTGCACAACATCAGGAAGATGTGGATTTAGATCCTCAAGCATGTATGTATGTGGAATGTATGTAATATATGTAGTAAGAATGTAAGTAAGTAGGGAAATATGGACTTAGATCCCTAGTATCTATAGATGATAAGTATGTGTATGTAGCTAGGATGGATGAAATGTAAGATATATCTGCATGTAGGTAGAATGTGACCAAGTATGTATGTAAGCCAAGGGCATGTTGTTCTATGAATAAATAAAATATGCTTTTTCAATCTCCTTATGTTCCTTATAAGAAATTTTTACATAGGATATCAAGGATATGGACCTGTTTATACCCAGTTTGGAATGGGATGGAAGCGAGTACACCTTGTACCTATACCAACGCTATGCCAGGATACTATGGAACGCACCCGACTGGTATGACATTCACGTCTACCAAATATTCTATGGAGTCAGGCGTCCTATGGTACGAGACGTGGAGGATGGCGCTGAAGTGTACTTTGAGTACATCACCTACTGTCTTTATGTCCGAGACCCGAACCGCATCTATGTCGGATTGCACGGCTACGAAGGCACCATGGATGACTTTGAAAGGATATACACAGAAGTAGAGATCCTTGCTGAAGGAAGGGAGCTTATTGAAGCCGTAGCATAAGATGTCTTAGCCCTGTACATAGTGAAGAAGGAGTCCTTTTCCTTGTATTTTGGCATCTGCAGATATGTACTTGTATGTGGTAGAATAGTTTACCATGTCGCGTTTTGGAATGATGGGTGACATGAGTAACTAAGTAGCAAGAATGTATGTAAATGAAAAATGAGAGTAAGGAGCACCATTTTGTAATTACTCTCATTTTAATGAATGAATATATACATATGTACGAAGTTTCATGATACACTCTTGTTGGAAATTACGAGATAAATACTTCCCTAAGAATTGCGTTTTTCCTAATCTCAGGATATGGACAACCACGGTCAGTCAAGTACTCCGCCCCCTCAAGAACCAACTGTGGCCGATATGTTTCGATTATTCCAGCAATTATTGGAATCCCATAATCAGCAGGCCAATGCAGCCCATGTTGCCAATACAACCATATTGGAACAAATGCAGAACTCCAAGAAAACAGAAGAGGGAAACCTAAAAGATTTTCGAGATCTTAAGCCACCTAAGTTCAAGGGAACTGAAAATGCAATAGAAGCGGGTCAATGGTTGAAAACCATTGAAGGCTTAATGAAGGCCGCAAAGCTCAAAACCGAAGAAATGGTGCCAGCAATCCGCATCCAGCTAGAAGATATCGCTGGATACTGGTGGAGTGCTGAGTACCCAGAAGATTCCGATGGAGTTATGACATGGGCAGAATTCAAGAAGAAGTTTGAAGAAAGATTCTATCCTAAATCAGCACGAATAGAGTTAGAGCGGCAATTCAACTATCTTAAACAAGGAAGACGCACCGTCGATGAATATGCTGTAGAGTTTTCCAGACTCAGTCGATTTGCTCCTAACATGATAGCCGACGAAGAAACAAAAATTTCTAGGTTCCTGGAAGGGCTCGGGACCCAATTGAAAAGCAGGGTCGCGTCCTACCGATGCCAGACCTTTTCTGAGGTAACAGAAGCTGCTCGAGACCAGGAGAGAATCCTGAAAGAGGAGCAACCTTTCCGGTCATCACAACCCAAGAGAACTTTTGAGGAAGGATCATCCTCTAACAAGAATCACTGGCAAGGACCACCTAAGCGTCCTCAGAATGGCAACTCGGACAAATTCCTTATCTGTGATTTCTGCCAGAAGCCAGGACATAAGAAGAATGTATGTAGGAGAAGATTGGGACTTTGCTTGAGATGTGGAGCAAACCATCCAATCAGTCAATGTCCTCAGCCGCCTGCGAATGGAGCAAGGACACAAGGTTTCACTCAAGGATACCGACCTCCAGTTCAAGGAAACCAACCGCGACCAATGATACAGGCACCAACAGCGCAAGCAGGAATGGCTTATGGAAATCAGCAAAGGCCGCCCTATGCCCCTCAGGCTTATCAGTTTCAACAAGCACAACGGGCAGCTCAAGCTCAAAATAGTAACAAGAAAAGGAATAGGCAAGGGCAAGCATTCATAATGGGAACTGAAGATGCGAATATCCCTGGAGAAGTAGTTTCAGGTACTATTTTAGTTTCTTCATACCCAGCTTCAGTATTATTTGATTCCGGGGCTACCCATTCATTTATAGCATCTTCTTTTATATCACAACGTGAAATAGAATCACAACCTCTGCCTAAATCATTGAAAGTACTCACCGGTAATGGAGTAGTAGAAGTCAGTCGAGTATGTCGTAGATGTCCCATTAAATTGGGTGGAGGAGCTTTTCGTACCCGATTGCTTGTCTTTCCAACAAGCAATTATGATGTGATATTGGGTATGGATTGGCTAACTGCAACATTAGCCAATATAGACTGCGGTCAGGGGAAAATTTCATTCCAACTCCCTGACGGCGAGTCTTATGAATTTGCAAGAGACCAAAATGAGTTCAATGCAGAGGAGCTAGAGAAATTTGAATTACCAGTACTGCTGCAAGGAGTAGCAGAGCAATCATTTCCAAAGGTAGTAGAAGAATTCCAGGATGTGTTCCCAGAAGAATTACCAGGGCTACCCCCAGACAGAGCCGTGGAATTTTCTATAGATTTAATACCGGGAGCTGCACCCATAGCCAAGAAGATATACCCAATGAACAAAGAGGAGCTAGTTGAGTTAAATAAACAGATAAAGGAGTTATTGTCAAAAGGGTTTATCCAGCCTAGCGCTTCACCATGGGGTGTACCAGTATTATTTGTGAAAAAGAAAGATAGTACCCTACGCCTGGTGATTGACTATAGGGCTTTGAATGAGGTTACCATCAAGAATAAATATCCCTTACCTAGGATCGATCAACTGTTTGATCAGTTAGGAGAGGCAAGGGTATTTTCAAAAATTGATTTGAGATCCGGATATCATCAGGTAAAGGTGAAAAAGGAAGACATCCCAAAGACTGCATTTAGAACTCGGTATGGGCATTACGAATTCTTAGTTATGCCATTCGGGTTGACAAATGCACCTGCTATATTTATGGACCTGATGAATCGAATATTTTATCAATATCTGGATAAATTTGTGATTGTATTTATTGATGACATCCTTGTATACTCCAAAAATGAAGAGGAGCATGAAAGACATTTGAGGATAGTATTGCAAACTCTGCGGGAAGAACAATTGTATGCTAAGCTTAGTAAATGTGAGTTTTGGTTGGACCAAATACCATTTCTAGGACATATTGTCAGTGGAGAAGGCATCTCGGTAGATCCAAAAAAAGTAGAAGCAGTTAAGTCTTGGCCAACACCTAAGTCAGTAGCAGAAATCAGAAGCTTCTTAGGATTGGCTGGCTATTATCGGAGATTTGTAGAAAACTTTTCAAGAATTGCAGAACCTTTAACCCGTCTTACCCGGAAGGAAGAGAAATTTAATTGGACGGAGAAATGTCAAGCAGCATTTGACGAGCTGAAGAAAAGATTAATTACAGCTCCAATACTAGCATTACCCTCTGGTTCAGGTGGATATGAGATATATAGTGATGCATCAGGTAAGGGTTTAGGATGTGTACTGATGCAGCACGGGAGAGTCATAGCCTATGCATCCCGACAATTAAAGACACATGAAAGGAATTACCCAACTCATGATCTCGAACTCGCAGCGGTAGTATTCGCACTCAAGTTGTGGAGACGCTATTTATATGGAGAAAGAATCAAAATATACACAGACCACAAGAGCTTAAAATATGTCTTCACACAAAAGGAGATTAATATGAGACAGAGAAGATGGTTGGAGTTACTGAAGGATTTTGACATGGAGCTGACCTATCATCCGGGCAAAGCTAATAAGGTGGCTGATGCCTTAAGTAGAAGACCCGAAGCTTTTTTTATGAATACACCCAAAGAAATCCTTGAGGATTTGAGAAAAATGGGAATTGAAGTGATACGCCCACTAACCGAAGGAATGTGGCAAAACTTGCAAGTACAGTCCTCCTTAATAGATAGAATTAAGGAAGCTCAACAGAATGATTCAAAACTTCAGAAAATTTGGAAACAAACAGAAGAGGGACTCCAGACCGGGATAAGGAAGCATCCGGACGGATCATTAAGATTCGGAGATCGATTATGTGTGCCCAGTGGAGATTTAAGAACAGAGGTTATGTCAGAAGCCCACAACTCACAATATTCCATTCATCCGGGCAGCACTAAAATGTACAAAGATTTGAGACAAACATTTTGGTGGCACGGGATGAAGAGAGAAGTCGCCAGATTCGTATCAAGATGCCTTGTCTGCCAGCAAGTAAAAGCGGAGCATCAAAGGACAGCAGGACTTCTCCAGCCGTTACCCATACCCGAATGGAAATGGGAGCACCTCACCATGGATTTCGTGACAGGATTGCCTAGGACCCAAAGGGGTAATAATGCTATTTGGGTCATTGTAGACAGACTTACCAAGTCCGCTCGTTTTCTGCCCTTTCGAGTTGGACAGTCAACGGAGGTCCTGGCCGAAATGTACATGAGACAGATTGTCAGTCAGCATGGAGTACCAGTGAGTATAGTATCGGATAGAGATACCAGATTCACTTCACATTTCTAGAAAAGCTTGCAAGAAAGTCTTGGCACTAAATTGAAATTTAGCTCCGCCTACCATCCCCAAACGGACGGCCAGTCTGAAAGAACCATTCAGACCTTAGAAGACATGCTGAGAGCGTATACTTTAGATTTTGGAGGAGCATGGGATGATCATCTACATTTGGTAGAATTTTCATATAACAACAGTTATCATGATAGTATCAAAATGGCTCCTTTTGAAGCACTATATGGTAGGAAGTGCAGATCGTCGGTATGCTGGACCGACGTAGGAGAAAGACAATTGTTGGGGCCAGAATTAGTAACACAAACTGTGGATATCATCAAAGCAATAAGAAGTCACCTGCAAGCAGCTCAGGACAGGCAGAAGATGTGGGCGGATAAGCACCGAAGAATATTGGAGTTTCAACCCGGAGAACATGTATTTCTGAAAATTTCACCAACTAAGGGAACCATCAGATTCGGGACCAGAGGAAAGCTAAGTCCCAGATATATTGGACCATTCGACATCCTGGAGAAAGTTGGGAATGTGTCATATCGACTCGCCTTGCCGCCAGCACTAGAAGGAGTTCACAATGTATTCCATGTTTCCCAGCTACGAAGATATGTGCCGGACACGAGCCATATACTCGATCATTCAGAAATCACCATCGGGCCTACACTCCGGATAGAACAGAGACCCGTTGGGATCTTGGATCGAAGAGATAAAATACTCCACAATCGGGTCATTCCGTTAGTACGAGTTGCGTGGAGCAGGGATTCTCCTGGAGATTCAACTTGGGAGAAGGAGGAAGACATGCGGAAGCAATACCCGTATTTATTTCCTAAGACAGGTCAGTAACCATATTGCTATCAAATTCCGAGGACGGAATTTTTTCCTAAGGAGGGTAGACTTGTCATACCCAAAAATAATTATTATTACTTTTATTATTATCATATTGTAATTAGGATTTTGTTTCATGGCCATGTGTCCATAACCCTACCCATAACCCTAACCCTAACCCTACACCCTACCCATAACCCTAGCCCTAGGGGGGGTGCTAGGTGTCCCTACAAGGGATGGGGGGGGGACACCTCACCCCCTACACTCTCCTATATATATATATACACACACACACTTCATAACCAAGCCTCCCGCTGCCGCTCCTGCCTTGCTGCTGCCGCGGCTGTGCTCGCCCGCCGCCGCCGCCAGCGCAGCCGCCCGCCGCCGGCCAGCCTCCGGCCGCCACCACAAGCACCACTTCCTCCTCCTCCACTTCATCTCCACTCCATCTTCATCATCTTCCTCCTCTTCCACTTTCAAATCCAAAGAAAACCTAGGTAAAGAAATTCTAAATCCCTATTCTTCTTCCCCAATCTCTTTTTTTTTTCTCTCTTTCTCTAACTTAAACCTAGGTTAGAGTTGCTAACAAAACTCTCTTGTTGTGGGGTTTAATTTAGGAGTTGTGGAAGAAAAGTCTAGGTCGTCTCCAACCCAAGGCAAGTCCTCATCCCCCTTCCTTGAATATTTTTTTTCCTTCCTTAAATGATAGATTGTCTGTCATAAGAAAATCTGTGTGTACAAATTCTGAATTTCCTTAATAAACACTATCCATAATTATTTCGAGCATGATAATAACACAACACGGGACACTTTATGTACAAATAATTGTAGTAATACATGATTGCTAAAATTTTAATGTGTTAGACTTGTTAGCTATTGAGTTGTAGTGTACAATTATATTTTTGATGTTCTTGCAAGTAAATACTTTATATTATAATATTAGTGTAGGTGTCACATAGTTAAACAATGCATAGATTACCACGGGATACAATTTGAACCATTACGGGGCCATATCATGCCTTTTGTGTATCATTTTAGACTTTTTTTTTATAAAAATCAAACTTCTACGTTATTGCTTATCATTATAGATTATTCTTAGAAGTTGATCACTACACCTTGGTCTTCGTCCCCTACGTAAACTAGTATATGCATAGTTTCCGAAATTTGGTATTTTGAGATTTTGATCCATATTCTATATAAATTTCAGCATTTAAAATTGAACTTTATATTATTTGACATACCTATATCAACCTATATGTTGCATAATGAAGTATTCATACACATAAGGTTATGATTGTTTTAGGTCTTCCATACGTAATTACCAATCCAAGTAAGAATTTGCAATATTATTCTTTGAGATTAAGTCTTACTAATGGGTTGTTCTTGTTTTGTGTTTTAGTCATTCACAAAACACTACCTGTCATTGTTTGGTAAGAATAGCCACTTGGTAAGAATTTTGCAACTTTAGTTTCATTATATACTTATATACTGCGTGGTTCCGGTGTTGAGAGTTGCTCCACCGAAGGGGTCGACGTACCCGGATATTAAATGCGTGGTTCCGGTGTTGAGGGTTGCTCCACCGAAGGGGTCGGCGAGCCCGTATATCTCTTATATCATGTTTTGTAAATTGTCGGAGCTCCTAAATACAAAGGAGACTCTGCCGAAATTTTTGAAAAATTTAGGAGATAGACAAATTTCTGATTTTCGGAAATTTTAGAATCATTGGGTGGAGAGGACAACTGAATATCCCTAGATATCCCGTAACATAATAACCATAAAAAGGCTGATCAGCAATTCCTGAATATCCTGATGAGTACTTCTATATAAGTACTAGCCCAAGAGAGGCTCCTGTCCTGCTACTTCTATTCCGACAGTAACATCGAATAGATTGGTTTTAGCCCAAGGGAGGCTCTGAAATCACAGCCTGATCCCAGGTTAACGGGATTGCTCACGGGAATTATTTAGGGAATTAATTCAGAGTACTGTTCTCAAATTTGCATTGCATTTAGTCTACTAAATTTCATCTTACTCCAGCAAATAACTCCACCTATCAAAGGTAGGTAGTTTCTTGATTGCTCAAGGGAAGCAAAATCCTACTGAGAGCTCAAGGGAAGCTCAGAATGTCTTACAATCTATGGAGTAGGATGTCATTTACATTTCCTTGATTTTTGTGAAGTAAACACATATAATAGTGCTAGTTGGCATATTTATTTCTTTTGAAGAACTGCATCTTTCTTTTGCATACTTTACCGTCCTTGACCGAGGACTTGCTCGTCGTTTTCTAAAACGACCTAGTATTGTTCACTAGGTGAAGAAGAGGACGTCTCCGCCGAAGTAACGCCGCAGTACGACGAGGAATAATCGTCTGGACAACTTGCTAATTATTTCTTTTGTAATAAGTTTGTAGAAGTATTGTTGATGAAATCCTGTATAACAATCTCCATATGTATAATAAGTTGTAATCTCTGGCATTTTCCATTTTTGCTGATGTTTACGGGCGATAATCGCGGATTTTCGGCGCGTAGCCTGGGGATGTGTATGACGTCACCATTCCATTTGGGAAGTGGGACGTGACAATTAACATACAGCATTAGGCTAACTGCCTATTTGCGGTACTACGCCGCTGTGACTTGGCCTGCAAAGCCGAGGCTTTATCCTATTCCTGGGCAGCACCCCACATATAGGAACCTCATCGTGGAGTCACCCCACTGTAGCATGGAGTTTCACTCCTTGTAGTGCTGCTCTACCGTGCTTCCTGTAAAGCACACCAGGCATTCACTCTGCCTGAGAACTCATTAAGGCAATTAAGCCAACCTTCCCACAGGAACCGTTTTCCGCAGAAAACAACAGTAGACAACAGTGGTTATAGGTCCGTAACCTCTCTATGTCCAATAGAACATGTACCCACCGTTCCTGATATTCTTCCGATTAATGGTCCTTCCTTGAACCAAAAGCTAGATGCCTGGTAGATAAATCTTTGAACTAATAGCATAAAACTTTATGGTAGGAATACAATAATACAATATCAGAATGCCTTCAAGCCCATTTTACAAGCTGTGTCATCGACCAGCTGGCGCTTGAGGCCCTTGGTGAACGGATCCGCCAGGTTCTCCTGACTCCGAACATCAATCACTGTAATAACACCTCTCTTGATTAGATCGTGTTCTGCCATGTGCTTCAACCACATGGTCCTCTTTTTCCCATTGAAGAGATCATTTGATGCCACCACCGCAGTCGCCTGGTTGTCGCAGTATATCGATATCGCCGGTATTTGTGCCCCAACCACTGGAAGATCATACATGAGCTCCCGAAGCCATTCTGCTTCCTCGGCTGCGGTATCAAGTGCAAAGAACTCAGATTCCATGGATGACCGCGAGAGCATAGTCTGCTTCTTCGACTTCTACGATATAGCAGCTCCATCCATTGTGAAAATGAATCCACCTGTGGACCTCTCGCTCTCCACCTCTGAGCACCAGCTGGCATCACTGAAGCCTTCTACTACCGGCGGATCTCCGCTGTAGTACAGTGCATATGTCTGAGTCTTCTTGAGATATCTCATAATCCGTTTCACAGCTTTCCAGTGTTCAGCACCTGTGTTGCTCGTGAAATGACTCAGCATTTCCACGGCAAAAGCTATGTCAGGCCTTGTGGCAGTAGTAGCATACATCAAACTTCCCATTACGCTTGCATACTCCAGCTGTCTGACGCTTTCCCCTGAATTATGCTTCAGCTTCATATCACACCTGTACGGCGTATCGATCCCTGGAAGATCCCGATACCCATAACGAGTGATTATTTTCTCAATATAATGAGACTGTGACAGCGCTAGTCCATTGTCTGTCCGGATGATCTTGATCCCTAAGATCACATCAGCTTCCCCCAAGTCCTTCATACTGAACTTGCTTGAGATAAATTTCTTTGTCTCCGTGACATAGCTAATATCCGTACCTAGGATAAGCATATCGTCCACGTACAGACAAACGATCACACCTCTTCCATCAGCAAACTTCGTGTAAACACACTTGTCCGTATCACTGACCATGTAGCCATTTGACCTTATAACTTTGTCAAATTTCTCATGCCACATCTTGGGAGCCTGTTTAAGACCGTACAAAGATTTTACCAACTTGCAGACTTTGTCTTCAAGACCCCTGATGACAAATCCCTCTGGCTGTTGCATATAAATCTCTTCGGTCAGCTCGCCATTTAGGAAAGTCGTATACACATCCATCTGATGTATCACCATCTTATGCATTGCTGCGAGAGCAATCAACATTCTGATGGTGGTCATCCGGGCTACTGGAGCATACGTGTCAAAATAGTCAATCCCCTGTTTCTGAGAAAACCCCTTGGCTACCAACCTAGCCTTGAACTTGTTAATAGTTCCGTCTGCTTTCATCTTCTTCTTGAAGATCCATTTGCATCCGATGGGTTTCGCTCCTTCAGGAAGATCAACCAACACCCAAGTGTTATTTGAGGTGTAGAATCAATTTCATTGTCAATCGCCTCCTTCCAGAAAATCGCGTCTCTGGTCTTCATCGCCTCATCATAAGTAAGCGGATCAGCTTCCACATGATAGGTGACAAAGTCACTTCTGAAATCCTTCGGCCTCCTCATACGCTTAGCTGATGGCTCAGCTTGTTCTGGTTCAACCGTTGTTTCAACAACATCTTCTTGGACCACATCTTCATTGAAGACTTCAGTTTCCTGCGCACCCTCATTGTTCTCCGGTACATCCGTAAGAACAATATTCTTGTGCCTTGCAAATTTGTCTTCAAAATATTCTGCGTCACGAGATTCAATGATATGATTTGACTCAATATCAAGAAATCTCTGAGCATCACTCTTCTCGGCATACCCCAAGAAGATCGTCTTAGTAGTCCTTGTCCCAAGCTTCTGAATCTTCAGATCTGGAAGCTTGACATACGCCAGACACCCCCACACTCGAATGACACAAGTTAGGTCTGACCTTGAACCAGAGTTCATGAGGAGTAACGTCAGAAGTTGCATGAGGCACTCTATTTAGAATAAAAGTGGCCGTCAATGCAGCTTCTTCCCAGTAGCACTTAGGAAGACCCGCAGTCAACAACATTGAGTTAATCATTTCTGTTAACGTTCTGTTCTTCCTCTCTGCTACTCCATTTGATTGAGGAGAGTACGGAGCCGTAGTCTCATTGACAATTCTATGTTCTTTGCAGAACGATGCAAATTCATGAGACCTGTACTCCCCACCTCGATCACTTCTTATTCTTTTGAGTTGTTGTCCAGTCTGCCGCTCAGCTTTGGCTCTGAACTCCTTGAACTTCTCGAATGCTTCGTCTTTAGCCTTCATCAAATAGACGAACGCGTACTTTGAGAAGTCATCGATGAAGGTTATGAAATACTTCATCCCTGCCTTTGTAGAGAACTGTTTGAAGTAACAGATATCGGAGTGTACCAACTCTAGAAGGTCTATACTTTGATTAACTCGAGGAAATGGTTTCCTTGTGATCTTTATTTGAGCACAAACTACACATTTCTCTACCTTACCCCCACATTTGGAGATAATCCTAGACTAGACATTCTGTTTATTCGTTTACAATGAACATGTCCTAGCCTATTATGCCACAAGTCAAGAGTATAAGCAGAAGGAGTGATTTCATTAATCACATTAATTACATTGGACTGATTTACAAGCTGAATTTTGAACATTCCTTCGGTATAAAAAGCTTTTTCCGAAATATGTTCCCTTGATAGACATCACCATCTGGCCAGCATTGATGTCCATCCTGAGGCCTGTATTGCAGAGTAGGCCTCCCGAGATCAGGTTCTTGGCGATACCAGGTACGTGCTTCACGCCTTGAAGCGTCAGAGACTTCCCCGAAGTCAGCTTCAATATCACCGTCCCGATCCCGAGCACTTCAGCTTGTGCCTGGTTTGCCATCATAACCACTTCAGAAGTAGGTGTATAGGTAGTGAACCACTCCTTACTGGAGCAGACATGGCAGGAGGCTCCAGTGTCTACCCACCAGTCAGAGCCAGTCCTTACCGCATCAACCTGTGCAATCATAGCAACAACGTCAGTGATCATAGATACCTTACTAGGCTCTCCTTGCTCTGATTGCTTGGTCTTTGCTTTGCATTCATTCTTGAAGTGGCCCTTCTTGCCACACTTGAAACAAGGCATTTGAGACTTTGCCTTCTTTCGCTTGAAGGAAGTCCCCTTCACGTTCAGATTGTTAGGGTCCTTCTTCTTGCTGTGGGAAGCCGCCTGCTTTTCCCTTGGTTCCTTGGTATTTACCAAATTGGCGTTAGCCAATTGCTTGGACAGTGTGTCCACCTTCAGTTGAGTCCGTATCTGGTCCTCAACATAGATTTCCTGCAAGAGATCTTCAAGGCTGATCTCTAGCTTCTTCCTATGCATGTTTGCATAGAACTTACTCCACCCAGCGGGGAGCTTTGAGACAATCCCTCCAACAATGAACTTGTCAGGGAGGGGCATCGTCTCGTCTTCCAACTTCTGTCGCAGCTTCATAAATTCTTTTACCTGCGGCAGCATGGACTTCTCGTCCTCAAAGAGCCATTTGTGATATTTTTCAACCACAAATATCTTGCTCCTGTTTTTGTCTTCTTCGTACAGTTTCTCCAGAGACTCCCATATGTCTTTGGCAATAGGTTTCTTACTGTAGGATTCTGCTAGGGAATCCTCCATAGCATTCAGGATAAGCAACCTGCAAATGCTATTCTCCCTTCTCCACTTGGCCTGAAGTTTAGTAGCCGCAGTGATTGCGGCAGCAGACCCAGTATCTGGAACAATAGGTTCCTCTTCAAGCAGCACGTGATCAACGTCTCTGAGTTGAAGAGTGAGATAAACCTTCATCTTCCAGACTTGATAATGCTCTCCATCAAACTTTTCTAACTTACAGAAGTCAGTGTTGAGGAGTGAAGCATTAAAGTTTTCCATCGTAGCAATAAAGCTTTGAGATTGTTTTTGCTGGGGCACAATTTTTCGATGGAAAACAGAAAATATGAAACAATTGTAAAAACAATGTTCCTACGCAACACAACAGCGAAGAAGATGACAGGCGAAAGATAGAAGATGGCCTGCTGGGGTGAATGATCACCGTTGCTCAAAGCTTTATTCGCCCTACACGAACAGCTTCCAGGAACCAGCAAGTTCGTCGGAGAACTTGGAACACTCCTGCTCTTCTGACTCCTCGGATGGACACGAACTCCCGTGCAAAAGCAACGTTGGTGCGGCGCCTTTCCTCTCTCTCGAAGGCTGCTGGAATTCGCAAGCAAATTCCGATCAGAACTGTGTTAAAGAACACGTCTGAATTCTTTGTTTACTTGTGCTAAAAAACACTTCATAAACTTTCTGTGGTGGCTTCTCTTTCTATTCTGTAATGAGCCTTGAGAGAGAGGATGCCTTATATAGGCCCTGTAGCAACTGGTCGGTTGCCACAAAGTTAGGAACGTGGTAATAACCACCCGGAACATGTAGCAACCGTCCAGAACATGCAAACGCACGTTCTGCTGCTAACTGCGCACACCCAGCGCTCCTTGCACTCTGCGCGACAGAGCGCGCACTGCACGCACTGCGTACGCTGCGCACGCAGCACAACCAGCGCAACCAGCGCAACCCGCGCAACCCTGCGCACCCAAGCGCAACCTGAGTGCGCACCTGGGCTTGCGCAACGAGCGCAACTAAAGCGCACTATGCGCCAACAAAACGCCTCATGAGCCCATGAGCCCATGAGCCCGAGTCCGAGTCCGAGTCCGAGTCGCTAAGCCCTTACGGGGCTTAGCTCCCATGGAAATGAATTTCCCAAGAGCAAAAAGCATGAATGCTTTTATTGTTGATTTAGTCCTTTTCCCATTAGAAAAATAACCCCACATGGCACACCCATGTGCACCTCCACACCACATGTGCATCTCTAAAATAGGAAAGCTATTATATAGAGATACAACTCCTTTGGTCTAGCCGATGTGGGACTGAAATTCACTTAGAAAAAGACCAAACTCCAACATTAATTGGACTACAGAAACTCGATTAAGAATTCATATTATAAGTTGTAATATAGATGTTGCAAGTGGATTATACTAAAATGAACTAATCTTTCTAGGAATATTTTAGCAAATATTTTCGTTCAAAATATGGAAACTAGTATATACTTCTACTATTTTTAAAAACTAAAAAATATTTATACTTTTACGAAACAATTAAAATCTCAGTTGAAATAGCTGTGATATATCTTAATTTTTTAACTGTTTCGTACAAAGAATAGAAATATTATAGTTAGTTTTTATATTTTGAATGAAAATATTTGCTAAAATATTCTATTTTCATATTATAGAATTTCTCAAACAGTTGAGAAAATAAAGGGTTTTCATAGAATTTTTCAACCGGTTGAGAAAATCAGATGAGTTTCATCTTGGTTGGTCGCAATTGAAATTCCATTCTTCGACGGCATTCATTGAATATGTAGTTATGATCGAGTAAAGTTCAAACTCAAACCCGTTCTTCCACATCCATTAAATGAGTAGAAAAAAATTATTTATTGGGATAACCACTTTATATATATAAAATAATTTTATGGTGACAACATCGATAAGATATTATTGATTTTAATTTATGGGATAAAGTGGACGAATTTTAATTTATTTTACTTGTTAACAGATTCATGCTGTGCATTTAAGGCTGTGTTTGATTGAATTTTTTTTTCCATAAAAAATATTTCCATCACAAATTTTCCACCAATTGTAGTATTTGATAGCTTATATTTTCTATGAAATTATTTTCAAAAAAACTATCATTTTCTATATTTCCTTCTAAAATGGTGGAAAATGAAACTTGTCCAACCTATGGGAAAATATCATTTTCCATAAAAGATAACTATTTTATGAAAAATAATGACAATCAAACACCTAAATTAAGTTTTTCATAATTTTTTTTAAAATTCCATAGAAATAATTATTTTTTCCACATAATTTTACCTTGCAATCAAACACACTCTAAGATTGATATGTTCATACAATTGCATGCAAATTATACTATTATATATTTGTGGATGTAAGATTGATAGGTTCATGTAATTGATGTTGGACTTTATTTAAATTTGGTAATTAGTGACCTAGTCCATGCGGAGCAACCATCAAGTGTGTATTTTATATAATATTCAAAAATCCTAGAGGAACTCATGAACTTATTTTTCAAACTCATTAATTACAAATCGTTGGATTAGATGCCTTTCATCTCTTGATTGCACGTTCCTAAAAATCAAGGACCTAGATAGAAAATTTCGTCCACGTGTGATAACCATATTGTAAGTTCCTATTTGAGTTTATGTAGTCGAACTATTTAATATTATAGCTCTTATTTATTGTCTTGTACACATGAAGTGGATTAGCTCAAGTGGTTGTATGATGGTGGATTTTTCTACTAGGTAAGGTTCAAATCCCTTAATAAATATTTGCTTCGTCACTTATTTTATGGAGAAATTTCTTTGGAGTTAGGACTCGAACTCAATGGTTCCACGAACCTTTCAATGTTACAATTATGCTGACCTACTTATGTAGTGACGCGAATTGCTCTGCCTCAACACCGCGGTGGTTACCACTTTCAGAGGATTGTTCCCCTATTTAAGTAGTTGTTGGCATCACTATGTATAGGCTAGAGAGAAGAATATAATTCCAAGAGGTAAGAAAAGAGTTTTCAATCTGTTGATGTCGAAGGTTTTGCATTATCGCATTAGCACTAATCCGAGAGTCCAGTAGAACGTTTATGCTTATCTGCGAATGGAGGTGACAAAAAGTGTTCCAGAAGTTCTTTGGAATTTGATGGTTTCTATGAGCGAATCGATGGAGACGGACAAATATAGCTTTGAGAAACATTGGTTCTAACCACCCAAGCATGCTATTCCATCATTCAAGAGCTATGGTCTATCTTCTAAAACTTTGTTGCTTTCAAACAGTTTCCACTTCTAGCTTTTCAAGCAAATTTTTTCTGCTAGTAGCCTTTCTGCATTTTACTAGCGATTATAATTGCTTCCTATTTCTCCTAACAAGCTTGACTTGTGGTTAGGAGTTTAGTCTTCACTGACTTGTACGAATTTATCAGGATGTAAAACAATATCAAAGCGAGATTCTTGTGACTTTAGAAGATTGCAAGAATCTCTTTAAGATCCAAGATGGACAATCATACAAGTCTTCTAGATACTGGCTTTCACAAGTTTGAAAATTTTGATGAAGAGTAGTACAACCATTGGAAGAAAAAGATTGGCCTGAATCTTCAACTCGTCAATGTGTCTTTATCGATAGCCTTTTCGTCAACTTGTAGGCCTCGTTTGGTTACCGGAATTTGAGCTTGGGAAAGGAAAGTGATTCCTTTCCGATGTTTGGGAGCCAAAGAAAAGTTGTTGGAAAGGAAAAATGATTTCCAAGAGGTAGGAAAATAGGAGGAAAAGTGGTTCCTCCCATTTATCTAAGGAATAACTTTTCCTCCAACTTTTCCGCATTTATTACAACAATTTTGACCAAAATATCCATGTTCATAATATTATTTACCATTTTTATCCATAATATTTTTTAGACAAAAATATTTCTAAGTAATAATTATTTTTATTAGCACGAGGGTATTTTTGAAAAATTGACTTGATTTTGTTTCCTTTTCTTACAAACACCAAACACTATAATGAAAAGTAAAGATATATTCCGGCTATAATCTCAATCTTTCCAAACACCGGAAAGAAAAGTTTATAGGAATTATAATTTTCTAAAGGAAAGGAAATACCAAGAAATCAGATTCCTTTCCTTTCCATTCCGCGAACCAAAGGAGGCCGTAGTTTATCAAAATTCTGAAGATGAAGCTTTCTTTTTACATCAACATATAAGACTTGGCACTCTATTCTAGTCGTGATGCGTTGATATTTTTCTTCAAATCATTAAGTTGCGACATCTTCAGAATCCACAAGTAGCGGCATCTTCAAAATCCACATATCATTTGAAGATGAAATCTAATCTCAGTTGTAGATTGTCAAAGAAACTTCTGATAAGCTAAGTAACGAACCCTTCAACAATTATGCTTGGTCCCGTTAATGGAGAAACGTAGTCTGGGATGAGGAGACATAGGTAGCTTCATTACTGGAGAAGATAATTTCCAAGTGCGGAGAAGATCCACTTGATGAGATGAAGATGAGTGCATGCAATGTTAGTCTGGAACAGTTCTTCTCATTTTCATGCCACCAAGTGGAGGAGAATCAAGTGCACAGTGAGCCCGGTTCACTGAATAATTTCTCCTTCGAAACAAAAGCTGAGACAAGCTCAAGCTCGGAAGTCGAGGTAGGTATAGGCCCAGTTTCTAAATAAGAAGTCTTCACATGTTCCTACTTTGAAGCAGGAGTTGATCAGAGCCGACCCTGACCCAGGGCCCACGAACTAAGAAGGACCAATATATATATATATATATATATATATATATATAGAGAGAGAGAGAGAGAGAGGAGGGATCCACATTTTCGATTTTTTGCATCCCCATGCTATCCACCGTTAGATGTTATTTTAAGTCATCTAATCTTAATTAACCATTAATTTAAATAGTTCAAATCAACGGTTAAGATTAGATGACTTAAACAAGATCCAACGGTTGTTGAGATGGGGATGCAAAGATTGAGGGGATGCGGATCCCTATATATATATATATATATATATATATATATATATATATATAGAGAGAGAGAGAGAGAGAGAGAGAGAGAGAGAGAGCGAGAGAGAGAGGAAGGATAGGCATCCCCATAATTTTTGCATCCCCATGTTCACATCCGTTGGATGTGCCTTAAGTCATCTAATCTTAACCATTGGTAAATCAACGGTTAAGATTAAATGACTTAAAGCACCATCCAACGGTGCAAATGGGGGGATGCATGGGGATGCAAAAAGTATGGGGATCTTGATCCTTCCTCATATATATATATATATATATATATATATATAAGCCCTCAGCAGAAACCTCAAAAGCATGATCAACAACCCACAATTCCACCACTTCCACACCACCACTGGTTGTCCCATCATCACTCACCTCGCTTACGCTGATGATGTCCTCATTTTCTCTTCAGACGACATCGGATCAGTTGAGGTAGTCCACAGAACGTTGGAGAGATATGCCAAATGCTCAGGTCAGCGTGTCAATAACAACAAAAGCGTCATCTACACCCACCACAAAGCGGACAGGAACCACTCTACTAGTGTAAGTCCCAATATTTTTTATTATTTATTTATCTAATGGTGGTGGTAGACACATATATATATATATATATATATATATATATATATATATATATATATATATATATATATATATATATATATATATATATATATATATAGGTCTATTTATAAAAGACCCAAATTGAAGCCTGTAGGCAAATCACTTTCGATTTTTGAAGCTTTGTTGATAGAGCGCAATATTGAATTCAAACAAACTAGAGAATCAAAATGCAAATTTCGGATTCCCTTAGCCGATCCCCTGCTTCTTCTGGTTGGATTTCAAATCCAATTAGGATTAACCCCCTCAAACCCTTGATAAGCCCTATCTAGTTCCAAATCAAAACCCCCTTATCTTCTTCACGTATATATATATATATATATATATATATATATATATATATATATATATATATATATTTTATATATTATATATATATATATATATAAAATATATATATATATATATATATATATATATATATATATATATATATATATATATATATACAAAACCCCCTTATCTTCTTCACGTATATATATATATATATATATATATATATATATATATATATATATATATATATATATATATATATATATATATATATATATATATATATATATGAGGGGATATTGATCCCTTTCGATCTGTAAAACCCTAGTACTTCCCCTGCCGCAGAAGATTTGTGATAAGGAGCAGTTGAGTTGGTGCAAACAGGTGAGTACATCTTCCTTCGAAATACAAATTTCTGATTTCCTCTCACCAAAAACAGCAGAAGAGAAGAGTAGTTAATACTAGATAAACTCCTAGATAGATTCAGGTATAAGAACCTTCCCTAGTAACCAATGGAAATTGATAGGTGAACCCTCTTTATATGTACATTACTAATGGCATGAAAGTAGTAGGTAGCCATCCTTATACTCATTAGATAACACGATGTGAATCCTTTTCGCATCCAATGGATACTGACAGGGACATCCCTTTGTAACCATTGGTACTGACATGAACTGTCCTGGTTATTCACAATAAAAAAAAATGAGAATTGAATGATACCTTGTTATCTTTTAGTATTACCATTACTAGCCATTGACTAGATATCGGACATCTTAGATTAAACCAGAAACATGTTGCTGGTACCATTACTGTATGGCCTATTAATCCACCTACCTGTAACAAGGACTATAGAACACAGGAAGATGACCATAGGTATCCAATGTCAGGTCTGTGCAAGCATAGGTCTAGGAAGTAGAGGAAAACAGGGCTGATAACATGGACACGGGTATCAATCATTCCCATTTATGACTAGGGATATCAACTATCCAAGGATCTCAGGGAGATCGAGTCTGTGTCAGTGAGAAAGGAAAATGGGGGGGGGGGGGGAGGGGGGGGCTAACACTAGCTAACCATGTGACATTAGTTTTTTTGTACAACCATTGCTTTACCAAAACCAGACCTATCCACAGGTGGGCAACACGAGCATTAATGAGACCCAGGAAAATAGGGCTCGGGTTCTCATCTCAATACCAGGTAAGTATAGGTAGTATTCCTAAGAATAGCATATGACAGTCCCTAATGTTTAGGGGATTTTGTCATGATTCCTCTTGAGCATCAAACCGATAGGGACCCATCAGAAAAACCTGCCCACGTTGACAGCCTTAGTTGCAACCTTAAATAACCTATGTAAGGATATTACAGCTACCTAGGTTATGGGAAAAGGGGAAAATGTTCTATCGAGAACACATTAACATTTGGTTTCATATCCTTTAAATATATGGACATGTAATATGCAGGAGGGTTCATATGGACCTGCAGCTAGTAGGAGGATTCATATCCTTTACACATATGGACCTGTAATATGCAGGAGGGTTCATATGGACCTGCAGTTAGTAGGAGGGTTCATACCCTTTACATACTGGTGTATTAGAGAGAGAGGCCTGTCATTTAAGGGCTTGCAATAGCAGTACCAAGTTGGGAAGGAACATGGCTATGTGGACAGGTTCAAGTGTGACCTGTAGCATTAGTTTGTACTAGTGAGTAAGGAATGGCTGACAGTGAGTTGGGGAAAGGGAAGCCTAGTGTGTATTAGAGTAATGGGTATGATCTATATATTCCTACTGGGCAATGGTATAATACTAACCTGTATTTCATTATCTGAGTTCATTTAGCAAGGGTTGCCAATATTGGATGCAGGGGATCTTGCAATCCCTTCTTTGCTCTGATGTACTCAGGTGTTGTCTGAGTGATTCAAAGACATCAGATATCACCTAGCATGTAGAGGGCCACTAACCTACTGCAAGGAGAAAATCAGGAAAATTAGTGAAATAGACTATAGATGGATAGTTATCTTGGAAGGACAGTAATGACATGATATATATATATACATATAACACATGGATAAAAAAAACCACCAGTTTGTACAACAGGGAAAAGAGACACTTAGGGTTAACAGGTAGTATCCCAACTAAGAGTAGATGGAAACTAGGAAGCCAAGTTTAGTTGAAGGGTATACTATAAACCAAATAGGAAGGTTAGTTTATTTTAGAATCACTCATTAACATTGTCTTTCATTTAAAATAGGTTACTTGGATCTCGATTGGGACTTTGACCAGTGCCAGCAGCCCAGGACGCCAGGCGAGTACAGTTTATTGCTTGTTTTTTATATTGATCTTTACTATATCTCATTGTTAGTCAATAGATATGTGATTTCTGTCTTTTATATTATATTTTGTTGTGTCAGAGAAGTGAAGTACCAAGGGCGTGTGATCTGACCTTATATAGTGTATACCGTGTAGATAGTGATCACTATTGAATTATATCGTGTAGACAGTATTTTTTATTACAGTATACCGTGTAGACAGTGTTACATTATACAGTGTAGATATCGTAGACAATGTCGTGTAATTATCCCGAGACCGGTCACATATCAAAGGTACTTCAGTCAGTCAGTCAGTCGGTAAGTATTTTCTTGTGTCTTATTTACTATTTTTCAATATTTAGTTTTATTCTGTCTTTCTTCACTTATTATTTAAATCATATGTTTAAAGGCTAACCTCTGTTGTATAGTCATTTTCATATATTGGAACTGCATTCAGTGAATTGTACGCGTTCCATCATGACTGGGTAATCAAACAAATTTTAGGTGATTGCGAAGAGGTCGTGTGCCCTAACCAGCATGGCCCGTACTTGGGGGATATCGTAGAGATGGACTTTGCCTATCAGGAGGAGTATGCAGCATCTGATCCTGCTGTGCTTGCTTAGATATCTTTAGTTAGTGCTGAGACATTGTAGTGGATACTGAGTTGAACTTTGAGACATTGTAGTTGAGATTTTCTTGTTCTTTAAACATCACAAATTTTTCCTATTTTGAGATGGTTCTATTTATAGTTACCTTCAGAGCTAAGTCTTGATATGGTTTGGATGGTTCCCAAGTGTGGATTATCATTATGCATAGTTGTTTATCATATTGTTACAGCGTTCTACCATCGACTCTGCGGCATAGGCTGAGCATGTACACGGTTCATGTCCAAATATTGGGTGCGGGTCGTGACACATTTTTATGGTGGCCCATGCAGGTCTGTTTTTGCAAGGACAACGAAACCTTGGTAGTAGTTAAGTTAGCCATACTACTGCGGGCCTGCAACTAGGAATAGAAATAGGTAGGGGTGAGTATTCGGTTTATTCGGTTCCAACCGAACCGAATAAGCAAAAACTGAATTGGACCGAAACCGAATAAGCAAAACCGAAACCGAACCGAATTGGTCAATAACCGAACCGAACCGAACTAAATTGGTTCGGTTTTCGGTTTATTCGGTTTTTGGGTTTATTTGTGTTTTTTTGGTTAATATATATAATAACTATATATACCTATATATATATATATATATATATATATATATATATATATATATATATATATATATATATTTATATATATATATATATATATATATATATAATATATATATATATATATATAATTAATACCTATATATATATATATATATATAAACTAAATTTTCTTATTCGGTTTTCGGTTTTGGACCGAAACCGTAACCCAAAACCGAAACCGAAGCCGAATAAGAAAATCTAGTATTTTCAAAACCGAAATCGAACTGATTTTTTTTTAAACTGAACCGAATCTCTTATTCGGTTTGGTTCGGTTTAGTTTTCAGTTCAAAATCGAATAATGCTCACCCCTAGGAATATGAACCTAAGGACCATCTCCACAAGTTGAAACTACGTTATTGACTTTTCTACTCGACTTCAATGTACCATTTATGCATCCTGTTTGAATCTGTCTACCATCTAATGATGTCCTTTGTTTTCTGCCAATGGATTCGCAAGATAGAAACAACGCTGCCCTGGACTCTCTACCGGCCGTTGGCGGATTTTTCATCTACGGGACCCCACAGACGCAGGAAGGCCAGCTTACTCATCAGGGCGACCCGACTCAGCTACAGTACTCGAGGTTCCGCAGGGACGACATTCTACCACCTCCACAGTTCCTTCCGTAGACTCCACTACCAGCACCCATTCCTCCTTTAGCACCTGTTCCACCTACCATGCACCCAGCACCAGTAGTCTATCCACCACCTACGATGCATCCAGTACCAGCCATGTATTCAGCACCTATGATGCAACATGCACCCTTTATATACCCAACACCTACCATGCATCCAGTGCCAATGATGTACCCGACACCTATTCTGCCCCCACCACCGACACTGGACAATATTACACTCCTGGGAATTTTCCAACAGTAGGCCAACATCTTTCGCGATACTTCGCGAGAGGCCCTTCAGCAAAAGGATGCTCTCCAACAGTGCCATGAAACTTCTAAGAACTTCATGGACCTCAGGCCAGGGAGTTCCATGGGATAGAGAGAATCATCTACACTGATGAATGGTTGGAGAACGTAGAGCGATACCTGAAGATGGCCCGAATCTCGGAGGATGTCAAAGTAGAGTCAGCTAGCGGACAACTTTTTAACATCGCACGGACATGGTACCAAGGCGAGCCCCGATTTGCTGCTCCAGACGTGACTTGGAAAGAATTCAAGCGGCTATTCAAGAAGAAATTCTACCCCGACGTAGCACGAGAGGCATTAGTGAGTCAGTTTGAGCACTTGGAGCAGGAAAATCTCACCGTTGACGAGTACACTACAGAGTTTTCCCGCCTCAGCCATTTTACGGAGAGTATGGTCAACACCCCAGAGAGCAAGGCCAGAACATTCAGAAAAGGATTATCTCACGAGATTCGCTTAGCCATCGCCACCAGCAGAGCCACTACTTACGAGGAGATTCTGGAGGTCGCCCAAGCTGTAGAAGAAGAGCTGCATTATAGGCCAAAGAGGAGTCGAGATACTTTTGGAGGAAGCAACAACAAGTCAACACCGGCGAAGCATCCCCAAATTCAGCCGAGGACCTTCCAACACCAGCAGCAATTCCAGTTCGCTAGTAGAGCCCCAACACATCAATAAAATCGAGGCCCGGCCAGAGCTCAGACCCAGCAGCCACAGAGATATTTCCAACAGGCTCCGTACTGTACTTTTTATGAAAAGACCGGACACCTTTGGGATGAATACAGACAGATGCTTGGTTCGTATTTATACTGTGTATCACCTTCACATCAGCTGAAGGATTGTGCACTGGCTTTCGATCGAGCAGGACGTGAGGCAGCTCCAGCACAGAGAGGACCAGATAGACCACCAGTCGCCACCCAGCCGCGAGGTCTACCACTCCCTACTCAACAATAGCGGTTCACGTAGCACCAGCAGAGAGGAGCACCCCAGCAGGGTAGAGCTTTTGCCATGGCTATTGAGGAGCCCGAGCCTATACTAGATGTGATAGCAGGTTCCATACTTCTCGAATCTTTCTCCGCTATTGATTTATTTGATTCGGGTGCGTCCTACAGTTTTATTTATGTAGCTTTTGTATTCAAGGATATTATAGCATCTGTACCCTTGGGTGGTAGTTGCAAAATTATGACAGGCGGAGGTGTTATCCTAATCAAGGATATTTGTATGAGGTGTCACATCACCTTGGAAGGAAGAGTGTTGCGCGCTAACTTACTCGTAATGCCACTACCAAGCTTCGACATCGTTCTCGGGATGGATTGGTTGAGTAAGAATTATGCCAGTATAGACTGCCACCGAGGATGTATTGTATTCAGTCCTCCCGGGCAGGCTGCATTTGAGTTCGCTAGAGGGGCGATAGAGCAACAGAGTGGGGCTTTTTACGGAGCTACGATTCAGGAGAAAGAGGCACCACATCCCATCATCGCGAAATTCATGGACATTTTTCCTGAGGACTTACCAGGATTGCCGCCAAATAGGGACATTGAGTTTGCTATTGACCTGGTGCCAGATACAAAACCAACGACACAACCGGTGTATCGGATCAACAACGAGGAAGCTGAAGAATTGAAGAAGCAGATCGGTGAATTGCTAGAAAAGGGGTTCATCAGATAGAGTTCGTCACCATGGGGATCCCCTGTTCTTTTTGTGCCGAAGAAAGATGGTACAGTGCGGATGTGCATCGACTACCGAACCTTGAATAATCATACTATCAAGAACAAGTACCCATTGCCGAGTATTTACGATCTCTTCGATCAATTGAGCGGCGCACGAGTATTCTCGAAGATAGATTTGAGGTCGGGTTACCATCAACTGAAGGTGAAGAAAGAAGATATACCGAAGACTGCCTTCCGGACCAAGTACGGACAATACGAGTTTATGGTGATGCCGTTCGGGTTAACCAATACCCCGGCAGTCTTCATGAACTTGATGAACAAGGTATTCCATCCGTACCTTGACAAGTTCGTAGTGGTGTTTATCGATGACATACTCATTTACTCAAAATCACCGGAAGAATACGAGGAACATCTGAGGATCGTACTAGAGACCCTCAAGAAGGAGCAGCTCTATGGAAAACTCTTGAAATATAAGTTTTTCTTGGACAAGGTAGAGTTCCTTGGACATGTGGTGACAGGCGACGGTATATCTGTCAATTCAAAGAAGGTTGCAGCTGTGGAAGCTTGGACTACTCCGACCATGGTGGCAGAGATACGAAGCTTCTTGGGGTTAGCAGGATATTATCGGAAGTTTGTACAAGATTTTGCTCGAATTGCGGAGCCGATGACTAGGCTCACTCGAAAGGATATAGAGTTCGTATGGACAGAGGACTGCCAGGCTGCGTTCGATGAGTTGAAGAAAAGGCTGACGATGGCCCCTATTTTGGCGTTGCCATCAGGAGCGGGAGGTTTCACCATTTATAGTGATGCCTCGGGCAAGGGACTAGGTTGTGTCCTAGAGCAGAACAAGAGAGTGATAGCCTATGCATCTCAATAATTGAGACCGCATGAGAAGAACTATCCCACATACGACCTAGAGTTGGCAGCCGTGATCTTCGCCTTGAAGTTATGGAGACATTACTTATACGGAGAGCAAGTGGAAATCTTCACTGACCACAAAAGCTTGAACTACGTCTTCACACAAAAGGAGTTGAACATGAGACAGCACAGATAGCTGGAGTTGATGAGTGACTATGATATTTTTCTACAGTACCACCTGGAAAAAGCCAACGTTGTTGCAAATACTTTGAGCAGGTATCCCGTAGCAATGTGCTTGACTCGAGATCGTCACTTATTAGCAGACTTGGAGAGTTTAGGCATCGAGATCGTCATTCCAGGGGCCAAAATACAGATAATGGGCATGCTGGTCCAGTCAGACAGGATTCGGGAGGCACAGCACCAGGATGAGCATCTGAAGAACATCGTGACACAGGCATGGGCCGGTTTGCTAGACGACTTCACTATTGCAGAGGATGGTTCGTTGAGACATGGGACAAGACTTTGTGTACCTAATGAAGAGCTTAGAGAAGAAGTTATGCAGAAGGCACACCGTTTCCAGTATTCTCTACATCCAGGAGCCAGTAAGATGTACAAGGATCTGAGAAACCATGTGTGGTGGTATGTATGAAACGAGAAGGGGCCTGTTTAGTTTCTAGATGCCTCGTATGCCAGCAGGTCAAGGCCAAGAGGCAGAGACCAGGAGGGTTGTTGCAGCCACTACCGATACCCGAGTGGAAGTGGGAACACATTACCATGGATTTCATTTTCGGTCTTCTACGGTCATCAGAAGGAAAAGATACAATTTGGGTCATCATTGACAGGTTGACCAAATCGGCCCACTTTATACCATTCAAAGTGGGGTTATCTACAGAAAAGTTGGCTGAGCTATATGTGAAGCAGATAGTCAGATTACATGGGGTTCCATTGAGTATCGTGTCAGATTGCGACAGCAGGTTCACGTCCCACTTCTGGAGGAGCCTACAGGTTAGCTTGGGCACAACGCTCAAGTTCAGCACCGCCTATCATCCGCAGACAGATGGTCAGTCAGGACGGACCATTCAGACGCTCGAGGATATGCTACGGACGTGCGTGCTAGATTTTAGCAGCTCATAGGAGGACCACCTTCACCTCGTGGAGTTTTCCTACAACAACAACTACCAAGCTAGCATTGAGATGTCCCCGTTCAAAGCACTGTATGGATGGAGGTGTCGTACACCGCTATCTTGGGACGACGTGGGCGAACAAGCACTTTTAGGTCCATAGATGGTAGTAGATGATACAGAGAAAGTCAAGCTAATTAGAGAGCGGCTTCGCGTGACTCAGGACAGACAGAAGCACTAGGCCGACAGTCACCGTAGGCCGTTAGAGTTTGAGGTATAAAATCTTCTTATTATAAACTACGGGTATAGTTATGAGATTCATGATAACATTTTGTGCATCTAGGTTGGCGATTTGGTGTTTTTGAAAATTTCTCCGACGCGTGGCACTATTCGTTTCGGTGAAGGCGGTAAACTCGGCCCACGCTTCATTGGGCCGTTTGGTATTCTCGAGAAGATCGTGCAGTAGCGTACCGATTGGCCTTGCCGCCTTCACTGGAAGGAGTACACAATGTGTTCCACGTGTCTTAACTGAGACGATACGTGGCGGACCCCAGTCATGTGTTGGACCATTCGGAGGTCGAGGTAGGACCGAGTCTCAGTTATCAGGAGCAGCCCGTAGAGATTCTGGACCGCAGAGAGAAAGTACTGAGAAATCAAACAATCTCTTTGGTTCGTGTCGCGTGGAGACATCACTCTCCGGGCGAATCCACATGGGAGAGAGAAGACGAGATGCGCCAGCATTACCCCTACCTTTTTGAGCCCTGAGGTACGTTTCCATCTTGTGCTTTCGTTAAATTTCGAGGACGAAATTAATCTAAGGGAGGTAGACTTGTAAGTCCCAACTATATTTTTTATTATTTATTTATCTAATGGTGGTGGTATAAACATGTTTTAATTTATTAATATATATATATATATTAATGAGGATGCTACTTCTTGCAAAAAGTCATATACATAAGGGTCTATTTATAAAAGACCCAAATTGAAGCATGTAGGCAAATCACTTTCGATTTTTGAAGCTCTGTTAATAGAGCGCAATATTGAATTCAAACAAACTAGAGAATCCAAATTTCGGATTCCCATAGCCGATCCCCTACATCTGGTTGGATTTCAAATCCAATTAGGATTAACCCCTCAAACCCTTGATATGCCCTATCTATTTCCAAATCAAAGCCCCTTATCTTCTTCACGTATAAATATAGGAGGGGATATTGATCCCTTCCAATCTGCAAAACCCTAGTACTTCCCCTGCCACAGAAGACTTGTGATAAGGAGCAGTTGAGTTGGTGCAAACAGATGAGTACATCTTCCTTCGAAATACAAATTTCTGATTTCCTCTTACCAGAAACAGCAGAAGAGAAGAGTAGTTAATACTAGATAAACTTCTAGATAGATTCAGGTATAAGAACCTTCCCTAGTAACCAATAAAAATTGATAGGTGAACCCTCTTTATATGCACATTACTAATGGCAGAAAACTAGTAGGTAGCCTTCCTTGTACTCATTTGATAACACGATGTGAATCCTTCTCGCATCCAATGGATACTGACAGGGACATCCCCTTTGTAACCATTGGTACTGACATGAACTGTCCTGGTTATTCACAAGACACAAAAAAGAAGAATTGAATAATACCTTGTTATCTTTTAGTATACCATTACTAGCCATTGACTAGATATCGGGCATCTTAGATTAAACCAGAAACATATTGCTGGTACCATTACTGTATGGCCTATTAATCCATCTACCTATCATAAGGACTATAAAACACAAGAAGATGACCATAGGTATCCAATGTCAGGTCTGTGCAAGCATAGGTCCAGAAAGTAGAGGAAAACAGGGCTGATAACATGGACACGGGTATCAATCATTCCTAGTTGTGACTAGGGGTATCAACTATCCAAGGATCCCAGGGAGATCGAGTCTGTGTCAGTGAGAAAGGAAAAAAGGGGGCTAACACTAGCTAACCATGTGACATTAGTTTTTTGTACAACCATTGCTTTACCAAAAGCAGACCTATCCACAGGTGGGCAACACGAGCATTAATGAGACCCAGGAAAACAGGGCTCGGGTTCTCATCTCAATACCAGGTAAGTATATGTAGTATTACTAAGAATAGCATATGATAGTCCCTAATATTTAGGGGATTTTATCATGATTCCTCTTGAGCATCAAACCGATAGGGACCCATCAGACAAACCTGCCCACGCTGACAGCCTTAGTTGCAACCTTAGATAACCTATGTAAGGATAGTACAACTACCTAGGTTATGGGAAAGGAGAGAAATGTTCTATCGAGAACACATTAACATTTGGTTTCATATCCTTTAAATATATGGACCTGTAATATACATGAGGGTTCATATGGACCTGCAGCTAGTGGAAGGGTTCATATCCTTTACACATATGGACCTGCAGTTAGTAGGAGGGTTTATACCCTTTATATACTGGTGTATTAGAGAGAGAGAGAGGCCGATCATTTAAGGGCTTGCAATAGCAGTACCAAGTTGGGAAGGAATATGTCTATGTGGACAGGTTCAAGTGTAACCTGTAGCATTAGTCTGTACTAGTGAGTCAGGAATGGCTGAAAGTGAGTTGGGGAAAGGGAAGCCTCGTGTGTATTAGAGTAATGGGTATGATCTACATATTCCTACTGGGCAATGGTACAATACTAACCTGTATTTCATTATCTGAGTTTATTAACAAGGGTTGCCAACATTAGATGGATGGGATCTTTCAAGCCCTTCTTTTCTCTGATGTACTCAGGTATTGTTTGAGTGATTCGAAGACATCATATATCACCTAGCATGTAGAGGGCTACTAACCTACTGTAAGGAGAAAATCAGGAAAATTAGTGAAATTGACTATAGTTGGATAGTTACCTTGGAAGGACTGTAATGACATGATATATATATATATATATATATATACATATAACACATGGGTAAAAAAACCCACCAGTTTGTACAACAGGGAAAAGAGACACTTAGGGTTAACAAGTAGTATCCCAACTAAGAGTAGATGGAAACTAGGAAGCCTAGAGCCCAGTTTAGTTGAAGGGTATACTATAAACCAAATATGAAGGTTAGTTTATTTTAGAATCACTCATTAACATTGTGTTTCATTTAAATAGGTTACTTGGATCTCGATTGGGACTCTGATCAGTGCCAGCAGCCCAGGACGCCAGGCGAGTACAGTTTATTGCTTGTTTTTGATATTGATCTTTACTATACCTCATTGTTAGTCAATAGATATATGATTTCTATCGTTTATGTTGGTTATATTTTGTCGTGTCAGGGAAGTGAAGTACCAAGGGTGTGTGATCTGACCTTACATAGTGTATACCGTGTAGACAGTGATCACTATTGCATTATATCGTGTAGATAATATTTCTTTATTACAGTATACCATGTAGACAGTGTTACATTATACAATGTAGATATTGTAGACAGTGTCGTATAATTGTCCCGAGATTGGTCACATATCAAAGGTACTTCAGTCAGTCAGTCAGTCAATCGGTGAGTATTTTCTTGTGTCTGATTTACTATTTTTCAATATTTAGTTTTATTTTGTCTTTCTTCACTTATTTTTTAAATCATATGTTTAAAGGCTAACCTTTGTTGTATAGTCATTTTCATATATTTGAAATACGTGTTCCATCATGACTGGATAACCAAACAAATTTTAGGTAATTGCGAAGAGGTCGTGCGTCCTGACCAGCATGGCCCGTACTTGGGGGATACCGTAGAGACGGACTTTGCCTGTCAGGAGGAGTACGCAGCATCTGATCCTGCTGCGCTTGCTTAGATATCTTTAGTTAGTACTGAGACATTATAGTGGATACTGAGTTGAACTTTAAGACATTGTAGTTGAGATTTTCTTGTTCTTTAAACATCACACATTTTTCCTATTTTGAGATGGTTCTATTTATAGTTATCTTCAGAGCTAATTCTTGATATGGTTTGGATGGTTCCCAAGTGTGGATTATCATTATGTATGGTTGTTCATCATATTATTACAGCATTCTACTGCCGACTCTGCGGCGTAGGCTGGGCGTGTACACGGTTCATGCCCATATATTGGGTGCGGGTCGTGATAACTAGGCTCTCTAATCTGACTTTCTTCGCCACTGCGTATCCTCCGTTCTTCTACCTAGGTTACCCGTTAGTTTACGACAAGTCCAACTCAAGCATTTTTTAGTCCCTAGTGACCTCTATCAGGACGAAGATCAAGGGCTGGCACAATGCGACCCTTTCTCCTGGCAGGAAGATGATTCTGATCAAACACGTTCTCTCCTCCATCCCCATCCACATTCTGGCTGTCTGTTGCCCCCCAAGAAAGTTCTCTCCTCGTTCGAATCCCTCTTCGCCAGATTCTTTTGGGATCACAGTCATGGTAAGGACAAGCACCACTGGGCTAGTTGGATCACCATGGCGAAACCCATCGAGAAGGGCGGGCTGGGATTTTGTAGATTGGAGCACTTAGTGAATGCATGCTCCATGAAGTTATGGTGGAAGCTGCGCACGGACAACTCTCTCTAGTCCAGGTTCATGAAGGCCATATACTTCAGATTCACCCACCCAACTACGACCTTAGTGAACAACGGATCCTTGGCCACCTGGCGACGCATCTCCCGCGGCCGCTATCTCGCTGAACCCCTTATCCTTCTGCAGCTGGGCAACGGTCACTCTTCGGTGAGTAACGAGCGTTGGCTGGGAGACGCGCTACTCACCGTCAATAACCCTCATATCAGGGAGATCCGTGACCTATGGGACACCGCTTCTGGATAGATTTGGAACAGAGTCAGAGACTGTCTCGGGTAGAAGGCGGCCGCGAGTCTCGCAGCTGTTAATTTGCAGATCTCCAACGAACCGAACTCCTTGCGGTGTACCCCCAATCCGAGCGGCTCATTCATGCTGGCATCAGCCAGGATCGTCGCAAAAGGGATCGGCACCCCGTCCCCCTTCATTGCCCCTTACTGACTATCATGCATCCCAAACAAATGGTCAGTCCTGATCTGGAGAGCCCAGAGATGAAAACTTCCTACTGACGACTCTATCACCTCTTTCGGCTACAGCCTCGTATCGAGATGTCATTGCTGTGCCTCCCTCCACGTGGAGTCGGTGGAGCACATCCTCCTATCCTGTGACCTGGCATCGCAGATGTGGACAAGCCTCAACATCAAGCTTCGGTAGAAACATTATCCCGGGGGCTTCAACGATCTCCTTGTCAGCTGGGGCTGCTTCCATGGGCGTCAGATCGTTGCAGCCGCCGGTATTTGGATTTTGTGGAAGAATTGGAACAAGTATAGGTACGAGGTTCGTCAATTCCTTCCTCACCAGCTGTTTAGAGAAGTCCTCCGTCAGATCCACAGAGTTAGGAGGCACTGCTCTCACTCTGAGGACAACTTTTGGGAATCCTTGGCCTAGCCTCCGCCCTTCTTCGTGCAGTTTTTTGTTGACGCGCTGCATCCTTTTGTCGTTGTTCTTTTCTTTTTTGGCGCATGGCGCTTTTACTTGTATAGGCATCGGTATTTTGCGCCTGATACATCAATAAAGTTCCCCTTCCATATATATCTATATATATATATATATATATATATATATATATATATATATATATATATATATATATATATATATATATATATATATAATTTTTGTAATATGTAATATGTTAAATATGAGGAGGGATCCGCATCCCCTCATTTTTTGCATCCCCAAGCATCCCCATGTTAACAACCGTTGGATGTGCTTTAAGTCATCTAATCTTAACCGTTGGTAAATCAATGGTTAAGATTAGATGACTTAAAGTACCATCCAACGGTGTGAGTAGGGGGGATGCTTGGGGATGCAAAAAGTACGGGGATGCCTATCCTTCCTCGTTAAATATTACTGCTTATACAACATAACACAATGACCTACCAGATATAGTTGGGTTTCATTTAAACCTTCTATGTAAAGGGCATGGGTTCAAGGTCTAGTGGTCTTGGTTTTTTTTTTTTCATTTTTTTTAAGAAAAGACATAATTTTAATATTTGTCATTGGCACCCAAAAACTCTGAATCGGTCCTTGAGTTGTGTGAAAGGAGCATCTACCATGATCAAGGATGATGGGAGAAGAACCAATCCTCCACACACACCTACAATGCATGGAAAAGCAGCCAAAAAAGATAAAAAATGCAATAATACATGAAGATTGACAGTTTGTTATAAACAAAGTCTAATACCTTGGGGAATAACTGAGGATGTTGATTTTACTATGTCAAGATGAGAATACTTAGCAACATCTTCTTACCTAATATCCAGGTGAGCTATTGTCGGAATAATCGAGTTGTTCTTCCTCCTTGCATAGTCATCACTTCTTTGTTGGCATGCTCATTTTCCTTGGTTTGCTTCTTTAATCTATGTTGTAATTGATGATGGAAAATGAACGCCTTGGCGAACTGCAGGAATTACTCTACCTCCTGTATAAATTCATCTCGCACACCGCACATGTCATCAGGATGATGATTGTACATCCACAAACGATACCAGAGATAGTAATTTATATCAATTTGAAGATAATTCTGCAAATGTGGATACACATTATTCGAGTATATTGTCCAAATGGATGCATAGATGGATACACATGAGTATTAGATGAGTGTTGTCACGTGCTTAATGTCAGCCCTTCTCTTAATTTTTTTTACTTCTGCAAGCCTTTTAAGGCTTTCAGAGTTATATAGGATTTTTGAAAAATACTAGAAAATGCCAAGTATTATAATTTTTCTTTTCTAGGATTTTTCGTTCTTTATTATTTTTTTGATTTTTTTTACTTCTTTCGTTCTTTATCTTTTCTCCTATTTTTCGGAAATCGGTATTACTCTAAAAATCTCAAAAGGGCTTACAGATGTAAATTTACTTTTTAGATAAGGGCTGACATAGACACTTGACTTCGGGCTGACACAGATACTTACCTAAGTATCAAAGATACCTAGCTAGTACTTACCTATATATCACCTTAAATCTAGGTATCTGTGTATCATGTGGATGTCATGTACCATGGTACATAATATCACATTGATACTCTCTTGTATCTTGATACTAGGATACAGTTTCAAATACCTATGACACTAACTATACACACGTTCATGAAAGTACTAACATACTTGATACTTGGATGTTGTTACGTGGTTTTTTGTGAGCCATTCTCTAATTTTTTTTTTACTTCTGTAAGTCTTTTGAGGCTATCAGAGTTATACTAGATTTTCGAAAAATACTATAAAAGACTAATTGCTTCATCTTTTTTGGTATAACTCGGGTAGCCAGGCTTGCATAAGTAAATTTAGTTTCTAGAGAATGGCTCACATGGATACTTGATTTCAGGCTAACACGGACACTTAACATAAGCGATAATAATATCTCTGTCATCATGTATTCATCATGTATTCCTTGGTATAACTCTGTAATTGATATGCACTTGGTTATGGGCAGTATCACAAACACATTTTTTGAGATTAGTGGCATGTGTTCCACGTTATCTAACTGCTTTAGGATGATTTGATCAGGTAGCGCCAACTGCTAGGTAGTGTCAGGCGCTACTTGCAGTTTTGTGACTTTCTGAATGATATGGTGTCATTGATTACCTCGCGCCAACTGCAGATGGCGCAAGATGGTTGTTCATCATTTATGACGAATCTGACACATCTGACAAAATCTTCTTGAGCGCCACGTGCTCGGGATTCGAATGGATTTCTCGACTGACATGCTGTCAATCATGATGATAACTGTTTAGCTTCTCCGAGAAGATGGCCACGTGGCAAACAATACCACTTGATGACCAGCGCCTATTGATGTCTTGTGCCATCTGATGTCTAGCGCCACTTGATGATTTAATTGTCGGTACTATTTATGAGTAGAGCCTTATGATGATTGTACTCTTTAGGCTTCTACAAGACCCCCTTCAAAGGTTTCAAATTTAAAAAGCTTCAAAATTTGAAATACTTTGAATAAGAAGCGGTTGGCACAGAGCAGTATCATAATCGACCCGACTTTCAGGTGCAGATCGCGGGACTGTTACGTCTAAGGCTTGGCTATAAATAGTTGAGAAGAGAGAAAAAAATACTATTTACTTGAAATTTCTCTCTCAAACTCTTTTTCTTTAAATTTTGAAGCTTTCAACCGATCGCAATGGCCCCGAAGCGATCTACCGCTGCCGAGAAGGGAAAGAAAGTGGCCGGAGCCACTTCGCGTGTGCCCCTACTGAGGGTACCACAACATATCACGCCGTCGACGATAATCGAAGAGGCGAACCCAGCCTTGGAAGGTAAGAAATTGAAGGAGAAGATGACAACGGACTGCTCGTGCCATTTGCATGTAGCACGATCAATAGGCCAACATCGACCGCCTTTTTCAGAGTGTTGGTCGATGCTTTGCGCCATCTGCACTTTGTGCCACCTCTTTCAGAGTGTTTGGCTAAAACAATCATAACCAATGACGCCCTGCGCCATTTGTCATATTTTCAACATACTGCCATCTGTCATTATGTACAGACCATACGCTAATCGATTGATGCGCCATCTGACTTGAGAATTGTCTTTTTGCATGTACTGGTTGAGGACTGGTTTTTCATACCCTACGCCATCCATTATTGGCGCAGAGTATTTCTTTTGAAGAAACAATCTTTTCAAGATTTTTAATTTTAATTTTTTTCTTTTTGTAGTTGATCTGAGGGAAGACCCTCATGCCGAGGAACTAGCATCTGGTTTTTCGGTATCTGAGTACCAGAAAAACTTGTCTCATGTCCCTTTTCCACAGTATGACCTACCTGAGACCCGGAGGGTTGTGTTAAGGTCTCAAGATGACAGGACCCTATTATGCTTGATAAATGGTGAACCCCTTGTAAGCTTGGATCAGGTTCCCCATACGAAGCCAATATTCTTGTTTGGCAAAGCTATCAAGAAATACTGCCAGCCTAAAGCGAAACGAGAAAAGTGGGTGTATCAAAACGGAAACAGATTGATTCATCTCACTGACATGATGAGACATCTGTCTCTATCCCATTGTGCTCATGCTAGCTACCCTCAAAATATGGTATGGGACCTAACTCCTTTTCAGCAAGCCAGAGTAGGGAAGATATGCCACATACTAGGTCCTCAGAATAAGGACATATTTTATAGTTCGTCGGAGAGAAGTAACTCATTTGAGGGGCTTGAAACCAAGCTTTGTGTCGCCTGAGGATTCATCTATGATGATCCCAATTAGAATTCCTTTCTTTGTGAACCTATTTGCTAAGGCTGAAGGAAGGTATCCAGATAAGAATATACGGCTGACTGGTTTAACAAGTCCAGAGAACAAACGCTGGAACCGTCTTTCTTTCTGTACCCTGAACAACTTTAAAGATGAACTGCTAGATTTGGAGCTTTACGAGTCAATTTGGACTACTTCCTATAGAATTCGCACCAATCCCAACTTGTCTTTAGCCTTGGTGGAGAGATACAACATATGATGGGCACTTTTGTGACCCCTCATGGAGAGATAGGCTTTGTCCTTCATGAGATGCAATATATTTCTCATTTACCAATGGGTGAAGACCCGTATGAATAATATGTGACAACCAATGAAGAATTGGACGCTCTAGCCGAGAAAAGCCCAAGAATGGTGGCAGTCTTCAAAGAATTGTTATGCCACTTCATGATCTGTACTGTTCTATAGAAGAGCCATGCACAGGGGACATGTTATTTGTCCAAATGGTTGGCATATTTATTTCTGGGCCGCATTCATGAAGATAAGGTGTAAGAACATCTGGATTACGATCCTCGCTTCTTCGAGCTGCTCGACCGCAGTACTATCCAGAAGTTGATAGAAAGGTCCTGATATGCTGATAAAGAATTAATAGAGGTTGGCGTGAATTCACAGCTGGTACTTCCATCGAGACTTATGTCAGACAAGGTGAAAGATAAATGTCTCGAGAAGCGACTCTGGCTATTTTCTTATCCTTGTGGCTCCGATGATTTATGGTCCCCGGGGCTAGTGTTGTTGATAGGATCCATCGCAGTGTACTATTTGCCGCTATGCGTTTAGTATTCAGGCACAAGATGGACATTCCTTCTGTGATAACTTGCCGATTGAATGCGGGTCTTCGCTCTTTTACAGATACTATGATGACGGATCCCAGTACTCGGGATGATTTCCCCCGTACTGAAATATCGTACATTTATTTATTTGGCTGGTTGTTGCTACACAACCCCATTTTGATGGATCCAGCTCTAGGCATCGTAGGAGGGGACTTCGTCAGCCATTTTGCTACATGTCGGTGGAAAGTAAACTTCCTTGTCGACTGCCGAAAAGCATTGAATATGGGTTCAGAATGGAGGTTCTACTGTATTCCTCCACCTCATGGAACCGAGAATCTTCCTCCTTTGCTTATGGATCTAGAGCCTATGGCTGCTTGTCCGCTACCAGCTGCCTTCATGTGGTTGAAGATGATCAGACCTTCCCTCATGGTATATCGATTTGGCGGTGAATGTAGTCTAGAGCAGTATCTACTTAGTCGATTTGCCTGTAAATTCGGCTACGATCAAATCCATGTTGGCAACGCTAGTACTTGTTTAAAAGCTTCTGGCTATTTGATTGATGGCGCCAGAGGATGGAGGTATTATAGTGCCAGGGGCACTAAAGCTACTTTTTCAATGCCTAATGCTACTCCTGAGATGGGCCCGTGTATGTTATATATATATATACAAATTTTATACTTCGACCAATACCTTCTTTGAGGGATTCACCCTGTCTAATAGTTTTGTAAGTGCCAAACGATCACGGTTGGAGGCCAGAACCACCCTAGAATTTAGAGAAGCTGAAAAGAATGCTCCTATAGATGAGCCTCTTGAAGCTACCCTCGTCAGCCTCCCTGACGAGGTGAATGAACCGCTAGAAATCTCCCAGAAGAAGCAAAAAAAATCTCCAGCAAAAGGGATTAGCAAAAGACGAAGAGTCGGGGAATCGCCTACCCCTTCTGTCCTAGCTAAACCTCCTTATCCCCCTAAGGCTCGGGGGAAAAAGATGAAGGAAGCAGCTGTTATTAATCAACAGCCTACAGCGATGACCAGATCCCAGACGTGACAAGCTAAAGCAGGGATTTCCTCTGGGGAACAGGGACAACCCCTTCTCCAATCCCAAAAGAAAATAAGAGATCAGATGTGCACGATGAGCCTTCTGAATCCGAAGGATCTCCTCCAATGTCGTTCAAGCGCAAAACGAGAAGAAGACTATTGATAACCGAAGTTGAGCAGCAAGAAACCGTAACTCCGCTTACTCCTCCTGTGCTAGGACGGTCCCCTGGTCGACCAGACTCGTCTTTGCCGTTGCAAGACCCACTGTCCCTGAAAGGTTATATTCTCCCCCTTGTAAATATTAATTCATTGGGCTTTTGTGCTGATATGTATGTTTTTTATTTGTAGGAACTCCAACAACAAATATTCTGACTCCAACTGTTGCAGCGGATATTCCTTTGGTTCCTTCTTTAGAATCAACGTCCATAGCGATCACCCTTCCAATGTTGTACTCGCTGCGGCAGGAATAATGTTACCGTCTCCAACCAAAGATGCTCCGAAGATCATGCCTTCTGCAGAGATATTACCTTCGAATGTTCCAGCTTCCTCTATGAACGAAACCTTCGTATCCTCTCAAAAAGGCAATGAGATGATAGAGGCACTAAACGATTGTGACTTCGACAATGATCTGGTCGAGGAAGAAGAGGATGAACACCCCGAAGCTGAAGATAGACAAATTGCCATTGAGGGTAAAGAATACCCTATTGGAGACGAGGGCCATCAAAGCCCTAAAGTCAATAAAGAAGTTGATGCTGAGGAGACCTAGATCCTAGCTAAAATTATTAAAATAAGAGAAGCAGAGGTGACATCAACTCCAGATGGCCAGGCAGAATTAGAAGTTAGAAGCGGCCACTTCATATCAGGCAGTTCGGAGGCTGGGAGCAGCCAAGCGGCTATCTCTGAAAACACCATGGTGAGGCTCTATACAAAGCGAGATGCCGTGCCTCGTGAGACCTCGTATGCATTGCCGGGCTCAGTAAACTTCTGACTTTATTTGTCCTGGCTCCTTTGATGCTGTTTGACGTGATATATAATGATTATGCTTCTTGATTGCAGAGGGTCCCATGGGGACAATGGCTATAGCTCCATTGGCACCTACAGCTTTCAGCTTCAGCTGAACTATGGCTCCTCTGGATATGGGGACTCAGGTTGGAGAAGGAAGTTCTTCGAGGATTCCAGTACCGAGATCTCCTGGTGCACAATCTGTAATTCTATCTTCTTCTGCAGAAGGAGTTCGGATTAAAGTGGCTACTCCTGGTGTATCGGCAATAACAAATATTATTGTTGAGACTTATACCAGTGCTATTTTCACTTCCTTAAGAACTCTTGTTCAGATGGTCTTGGAAAAAGGCAACCCCTACGAGTCAATAAGAAGAACTGCCTTCTTTATCATTGAAGCCATCCGCAATATTGGCGATCTAGAAAGGGTTAGCTTCTTGGAGCACATCTTGGATGCGCTCGAAGATCCTATCAAATCTTACCAAGATCTGATAAGAAGCAATATCCAGCGGCTCGTAGATGCTGAGTGTGAGGGAATGGCTCGCGAGTCTGCAGCATGACAAGAAGCCTTAGAAGATTTTGTGGTTGCCTTATCAACGCGATCTACAGAATTGGATGCTAGCATTATCGAAACTACTTCTTCTGTTGAGCGTTATAAAACTGAAGCAGCAAAAAAAGAGAAGGAAGTAGCTAAATGCCAAGCTCATCTTCAGGAATTAGAAGCTGAGATGGCCAAACTTCGTGAGGCACTCAAAGCAGCCATGAGGCATGAAGGAGAAGTACTTGAAATGCATCAAGTTGCTGCAAGCCGTCTGAATGATCTAAGAAGACAGCGAGAGAAATTTGTTCGAGTTTAGGCTGCAGAAATCGAACATCGAGTTAACTCCTTGCAACCTTTTGATCCAGAATCTGGAAGGGCCTTGGCCAGGCAAAGGGTGCTTGATTCCAGAACAGAGAGGACTGATGCTCTGAAGAGAATGATAATTGAACTTAGCACTCAGTCTCCCAAATGAAGCTATCTAATTATGATAATTTTTTTTTGTTCTGCTGAACGTACAATTTTGATGTTTTGTACTTCATTGGAATAAAAATATTGATGAACTTTTTTTTGTCTCTACTACTTATTGCGTATCTGTTTAAGACACAAGTAATAGATAGTAATAAGAAATATGTTCAGAGGTGCTGGACATGACATATTTTTTGAAAATAATAATACTTATTATATTTGTTTAGAGATAATGTGGACATAACAGAATGTAACTCGCAATATTGTTATTTCAAAGATGATATCATCAGAGGTAATGTGGATGTGACGAGTCATTAATATAGATAGCAGAATTCAGAGGTAATATGGACATGAATTCGTACATCTATTGATTATCCTTGAGCCAACTGGGACTCAAGAACATGATATCTTTTAAAATAGCTGGGTTTTAAAAGATGGTATGTGTGAAGAAATACGCGTGCAGGAATACGCGTGAAGGAATATGCGTGCATAAATACGCGTGCAGGAATACGCGTAAAGGAATATGCGTGCAGGAATACGGCAAGGCAGAGTAGACTTTGTTTTACGTGTAAAACAGTCTTGACTTGCGTAATCCAAATTTCATGCTGACACGAATAAACGTGGGCGTAGAGTTTGATACTACGCAGGCACGTATAAACATGGGCGTAGAGTTTGATACTACGCAGGCACGTATAAATGTGGGCATAAGGGAACCTCCAGAACTCCAAATTCCATGAAACCTTCAATCTAAGCCAAAAATAGGACTTCCATAGATCAAAATGGGGTATAACACAAATCTCAACAACCTGGAATGATCAAAACTTGAAAATAAGAAAGTCTGATAGATCAAAACCACCAAAATCCAAAAATATTAAATTTCTAGATCTACAAAAATAAAACTTTAAAATACAAAATGTCAAGTTATAAATTATCTTAGAATCACGAGAAGGAGATAAATGAACCATTAAAATGGGTTCTCATGTGGAAGCAAGATGCACTTGCCTATGGAGAGAGTTATGAGGAAGAAGAAGTAGAGTAAATGAGAATAAGTAAAGAGAGAGAAAGTAGTTGGGCTTCAAATGGAGATGGTGGTAGGTAGGGGGTTGGGTTCATGATGAACCACCCTAAACCAAAACAAACCAACCCAAGCCGAACCCAAGAAAATAAAGTACAGAAAAATAATTAGCATAAAATTAAAGGAATTAAATACAGAACAAATGCATGATAAATATTAAATAAATACATTCAAGCAGTACACGTATTAAAATACGTATTCTGGGAACAGGAAGTGACAGGGGAATGGGTTGATATTGTATTATTTAAGATCAAAAGGGACAAAAATGGGTATATATGGTTTGTGCTAAGGGAACTACGTCATACACGTGGTATAATTGAAATGGAGCACAAGAAGGTGTATTTGTGTGGGACATATATGTCATGTGTGTAGCTTGACTGGTCTAGTTTATGGGTGTAAAATTTATTGGAAGAAAAATGCTAGTGTTGTGCTGCAATTATCAAAGTCATGGTAGGTTTATCAGATGATATGGATAGTAGTGGATGTTATGAACCATTGTTTTATTAGTACAATTGGAACCAATCTATCCCGATCATTTGCTAATTCTTAGAGAGGTTTCCCTAACACTTCAGAAAATCTCTTTCTCAAAATTGAAACTAAGACATAATTTTATGATAAAACGGATTTGTTTAGGAGTCAAGGTGCGATCTTCTACTACGGCTATCTAAACGCACAATCAGGTGTTAAAAGCAACACGAAGATCGTATCGCAACTTCCAAACAGATGAAAGAACGATTACGAATGGCATTCCATTTTAAACGATAAAGTATACTAAGTTCAAGGTTCTACCCAACTTATATAAATTGGTTAATCGTAGAAAGCACCGTAATAGAACTTCTATGAGGGTCAAATTTTCATGGAGGTATATAAGGATATAAGGTACTCGTGGCCATGGACTCTATGGAAAGCCTAGGTATTACTTACTTAACTTTGCCCATATATTGACCATGTTTTATCAAGGCAGTAGGAGAGTCCTGGTCAAGCATAACCAAAAACAAGTGGGTACCACAGGATTCCATCCATGGTATAACATAAGCTACGAAGAGCTACAATTAAGGGATTTATTGAAAGAGGATTAGTGGACCAAGAGATAGGGACTATACGATAGGTGTATTGGCCTATCTTATAAAGTTTGGTTTTATAGTCCAAATATGGCGATACACATGGATGAGTTTAACCGGGTCTTAGTGGGTTCCCTAATTGGACATCAATCTTTGATTGCATGAACCTTGCATTTTAATCTATATTGGCTGGACAAGATTCCAAAATCAATATAGACCATTCCTATTAAGTTAGGGTAACCTAGAATAGGTTCCAATTAAAGTGGTTTGGCTAATTGTCAGTCGGGTTGGTTAACTAGGTTCCTACAGCCCGAAATGTGCCTTCTGTGACTTTTGTGTATAAGTAGCACAAGAGGACTCAATTGAGTGGCATACTAGTGGCATGTGCATAGTGGGCTTCGAGTAGATCACAACCATATATTGGGTCGAAAGATTTGAGTCGAGTTTGGGTCTCTAATTATAGTCGAAAAATATATCGGTATTATGGTAAGGGTTATAGTTAGCCATTTTGACCTGAAAGTCGTATCATAAAAATAGAGTACAAGGGGATGTGTTTGAGTGGACATGATATACCTAGATAAAGGTGGACTCATCTAGGTCTTTCATATACAATTTATGGGAAGGTAACAACTTAGTATTATGCTCCGAATATCAATGTCACAATAAGGGACACCAAAAGATCTAAATAAAAAGTGGGTGTTCATGAGGCGCTAATTTGTCATCCTAGTGGAAAACAACTTATTCTAATCAATCGTAATCCCAGCAATTCTAAAATTTAGAAGGGCTTCCAATCTATTCATTCCAGAAACTAAGATACAGTTTTTGGGTTAATGAGGTTAGGAAAACTCCAAATTAGTGACATCGTACCTCGACTCTGGGTTATAAAAAAAATACAACACGACGTAATAGATGATGTGATATGGCCGATATGAATCAAGCTTGAAGATCATTTCTCTGATCTCGGATATATGAAAAACAATTGTGTATACATAACTTTCATGGCCATAGGTCGTATGATGAACTAAGTAGGACATTTTGTGTCTATCTTCCTTCAAATACAAGTATTTATTTTCTGAAATAAGTAAAGGCGGAAAACAATAAAGAGTTCAAGAGAGGTGAGACCGAATGCAAATACGGGTTCCGAAGGCGGTTGAATAATTCACAAAGATTTATCAAGGCAATAGCGGATGAGATACTAGGACAACTATATATCAATCCGTGTGTACTATTCATATAAAAAGCGAACCAAGTACACTAAGGTTGACCAGACCATAATACACCGATTCTAATTAGACAATATGTTAGTGGACGTCCCCAATAAACACGTCCTGAACAAGCTCGATAAAGAATAAGCTTACAAAACTAGGCTATAATAGCAGTATCAGTTAAGATAGTCAAAAACATAAGTATACAAGATTTATGATTAAAAGAAGGTACAAGTAGTTTTCATCAAAATCTAAGACTCGCCCGGAGTTGGTGCCTCTATAGTTGTCCTGCTTGTCTTCTGTCTAAGGCCCTGGTCGACCAATGGATTAGGGACCTCTAAACTCTATAGTCTAGGTAAACTTACTATCGTCAGTAAATTATCTCGTTAATAGGTCACAAGGTGTCACGACCCGCACCCAGTGTAGGAGCACGAGAAGTGGGTACGTCCAGCCTACGCCGTAGTGTCGACGGTAGAACGCTGTCCTAGGTCACAACATCTAACATAGTATAAATATAACTGTACAAGATATACTCTTCGAACAGAGGACAATATATAAGGTACAACTCAATCACAATCTAAGGTAGAAACAGTACGATATGATAGATATGAAATCTCCAAAAGAAGTACAAACAGAAAAGAAATAAGTCTAACTGTCTCTACGACACAACAAGAACATCCAAAAATAATACATCTCAGAAATATCAAAATAAGACAAGACAACAAGAAATAAGATAACTGTCTAGCTAACTAGCCTAGACTAAAGGGATGGTGTCATCAACTGCTGCAGGGTCCTCCTGTGGAATCAGCTCACAGGTATCATCTATGTGGGCTCTGTAGTATGTGGTACAGAAGTCCTCATCGTCCTCTGTAATATTTTCAACAGGTCCAGTCAGGACAGGAACGAGCACAATACATCTCACGCAGTTCATATAATGACAGAAAATATAAAGTATGCAAAAGAGTAAGATACTTGAACTGTAAGAAGATGTACATGAAAACAAGAAAGATATTTGTAAACTAGAAATATATACATGATAAGTAAGAACTGTAAGTGACTAGTGATTTAGAGCACAATACGGTTATGTAAACGGGATTGGGTTACACATGAATAAGCTATAGAATTTCACATGAATACCTACTGGGGACAATGATCCATATAATCACTTCTACTCACCCATGCCCTAATCAATACACAAGGATCCATTCAAATTATGTTACGTACATAATTTCATGTGGGCTCAATAAATGAGTGCACATGAATAATATACATGATGGGCTCAGTGAACATGAGAGTACATGAATCACATGAGTGCACATGAATAGTAAAAGCATATGAATACATGATGTACGGGAAAAGCACATGACATGACGTATCCGATGCTCCCGAGGGGGATAACATCTCATAAAAAGATCCATATAGTACCAATCCGTGATAGCATCGTGACAACATCAAGTAAAGTGATCTAGAACAAGAATATAAGTCCTAGTAAGTATGAAACCATCGAAGAATATACTCGCCTGATATCCTGAATGTCCGATGAGAATAGATGCCCAAATTAGAGTAACTGAGTCCTATTTAGAGCAACACAGGTCACAATGTATCCATAATGGTAAAAATAAAGTTTATAATGCATTCTATATGATTCTAGGTCAATCTAGGCCAAAGTCAACTCTGGCCAATTATACAGTCAAACTAGGTCAACTACAGTCAACTGTGGTCAAACTATTTAGGGTTTGGTCAACAATGGTTAACTAGTCTAGGTTAGTCAATTCTAGGTCATTCTGGGTCAAAGTCAACCCTTAGTCAGCTCTTGTCAACCCTGGTCAACCATTCTGGTCAAACTAGGTCAACCCTAAGTCAAATAGTCTATTATTCCAAACTTAGGTCAAACTCAAGTTATCTAGTCAAATCTAGTCCTAACCAATATCTAGGTATAAATGTATATCATATATATGCACATATATCTAAACCAAGACTATACTACCAAGTATATGGCCTATAGCCCATATCACATATCACATAGCAAAACCAATGTATAACATGAATATATATACCACATATTATATATACAATGTATATACAAACACAATCCACATCATATATAACTTTACATACAATACATATACATTATATATATATATATATATATATATATATATATATATATATATATATATATATATATATATAGAGGCAAGGGCAAATAGCTATATGTGATTGTGTGTATAGTGTGTGTGTGTGTGTGTGTCTGTGTGTGTGTGTGTGTGTGTGTGTGTGTGTGTGTGTGTGTGTGTGTGATATACTGTTCTCAGGTTCATGGGTGTAGTGTAACTGTACAAAGTATATGAGTGTGTGCTATGTGACAGTTTTAAACCTTAACTCAATCTCAAATATCAATTTAAAACCCAAAAACAAATCCCTAACATTTTCGAATTTCAGTTTACTGTTAAAATGGATTTAACATACACAAAATATAATTTACCTACATGTATATATTCAAACAAATCCATTGCCACATAGCACTAAAACTTATTTATCAGTTTATGAAATCTCGGTTTCAATGAACAGTTAACATGCAAAGGAAACATATATACATATATGTACATACTATGATACATCTAAATATACATGTATATAATCACTTAAAAATGGGAAAAAGTGAGTATAGAGGTGTCACACACATATGCACGTGTCAGGGGGTGTCTACGTGTCCAGGAAACTGGACACGAGGTGTCCAAAATACTCAAACTGTTGAGTATTAGAAAACTGTGCAGCAGTGGCTCGAACGGCGTGTTCGAGCCTTCGTGGACACGACACAAGACACGTGGAGCCCTGTGCTCGTGTCCACACCTAGCCTAGGTATAGGGCTACCCACTCGATACTTCGTCACACGTCCACGATGTGTCTGGATGCAATACGAAGCACATATCAGTGGTGAAAACACACTGCACAGTCATTGTACAAAACCAGTGCACCTTCGAATTCGTGTCCGAAACGACATGATTGGTCATAAAACTTGAGGGGTGACACATCAGTCACTGCCCCCACGTCCATGCCAAGTGGCACGCACCTACATGGCCTGTGCTACGAGCAATCAATGTACAGCAGCAGGACACACGAGCGAGGCCTCGTACAGCACGTTCGTGTCCATTTTAGACACGAACACGAATCCAAATCATGCTCAGAGTTACAGATCTGTGATCAATATGCCAAGGGCTATTCAAATACGTAATTTATTTCAGAAAACAAGAACAAAAATCCTACAAAGGCATTTCATCAAACACATTAAATAGGACACTGATACGTGTCCGATACGCATACCAAATGGACTCCAATTCCTACCAAACTTGATCTACAGTTAGGGTATACCTAAATGAATGCCTATATGGAAATAAAATAGGAATTTGAATGAATTTGAGGGGTTTAACCTATTCAGAGTAAATATCAATGCACAAAGCTAGAATGATGACTCCCTTCCAATTTGCTATGGTCCAAAGCTCCCAAAACCTTGCTAGCAAGCCTCCACTAGCCTTCTCTACTGTTGGGAATGATAATACAAAAGTTTAGACTCAATTTGGGATCAATTTGGATAAAGGGGGAGAAATTGGAGAAGAACTAATTTAGGGTTTGATGTAGGTATTAAAAAGAGGCAAGACGAACAAGTGTTGATACTTATAGAAGGAAAACTCTTGTGGCCGGCCAAGATAGTTAGGTTAGAGTTAGGGCAATGTAGAATGGTGTCTATGGGCTTCTAACAATGAAAACAAAGCTTAATTCAAAGGCCCAACCAATTTCTAGGATTTTCTTCTGAAATATCTCACTAGCAAATATCTAGATATTAGTAAACTTGGCACTTAGTAGGAATATTCTAATAAAATATCTAACCTCGTGGTCATATCTAGATTAGGTTAACTTCTAGGTTAAGGCTCAATTAAATAATTAGCACATATTTAATTAATAAAAATTAATTTTAAAAAAGTCAAAAATGACCAAAATACCCTCAAGCTAAAAATATGGTAGTGACAAGTCTACCCTCCTTAAAATAATTTCGTCCTCGAAATTAAAAGAAAAAACTAAACTGATGAGAATGATAGAAAATCATACCTCACAGTCCAAAAATATAAGGGTATCGCTCACGCATGTCATCCTCCCTCGCCCAGGTAGACTCTCCTGGAGAATGATGCCCCCATGCGACGCGAACCAAGGGTATCATCTGGTTCCTCGGTACCTTCTCTCGTCGATCCAGAATCTCCATAGGCTGTTCTGGATAGCTAAAAGTAGGTCCCACCTTGATCTTTGAATGATCGAGTACATGGCTAGGGTCTGCCACGTACCGTCTCAACTGTGACACGTGAAATACGTTGTGGAATCCCACTAATACAGGTGAAAAATCTAGCCTGTAAGCTATGTCATCGACTCTCCTGCTGATAAAGAAAGGTCCGATGAAGCACGGGCTAAGCTTTCCACCTCCACCAAAACGTATAGCACCACGTGTCGGAGATATCCTCAGAAAAACCAGATCTCCAACCTAATCACAAACAAGGTCTCAAATTAACTATAATAATCAAACATGATCAACAAAATCACAAAATAAATAATCCTATCTCTAAGCTGTACCTCGAACTCCAACGGTCTGCGGTGGCTATCGGTCCAATGCCGATGTCTATCACGTGCCACGCGAAGTCAATCCCTGACGAGCTTAACATTTTCGGCTGTATCCATAACCATCTCAGGTCCCAATAAAGCTCGCTCTCCAATGTCATCCCAAGACAAGGGTGTACGACATCTACGCCCGTACAGTGCCTCGAACGGTGACATTTCGATGCTGGCCTAAAAACTGTTATTATATGCAAACTCTACTAAGTGCTGGTGATCCTCCCAGGAATCTCCAAAATTCAAGACAAAAGTCCGCAGCATGTCATCGAGTGTCTGAATAGTCCTCTCTGACTGTTCGTCCGTCTAAGGGTGGTATGTAGTACTAAACTTGAGCAGAGTTCCCAAGCTAATATGCAGACTCCACCAGAAATGGAAAGTAAAGCGACTATTCTGATCCGAGACAATGCTCACCGAAACTCCATGAATCCTGACAATTTACCGTATATACATAGCTGCTAGCTTCTCGGTAGACAAACCCACTTTAAATGAAAAAAGTGAGCTAATTTAGTCAACCTGTCTATGATGACCCAAATCGTGTCTTTCCATCCCGGCATACGCGACAATCCCGAAACAAAGTCCATCGTAATGTGTTTCCACTTCCACTCCGGAATAGGCAACGGCTGTAACAAACCTCCCGGCCTCTGCCTCTCTGCCTTCACCTGCTGGCAGACCAAACATCTAGCGCCGAAACGTGCTACCTCCCGCTTCATCCCACACTACTATACATGCTCTCTCAGATTCCTATACATCTTGTTGGCACCTGGATGCATAGAGTACTGAGATCGGTATACCTCTTACATGTCATGCCCCGATCCCGCAGAGTCCTTTCGTCCTCACTTCGGACTCTGTGAGACCGTTAGTCCTCACTAAGGCGTGATGCCGTACAAGCCTAAGTTGCGCTTGCACAAGGCCAAGACCTGGAACAAGATAAGATAGACAAGATTAACAATACGCAGCGGAACGTATCGCAGATAATTGAAGCAGCAGCGGACATATTTCAGAATACATGCATTGAATATAATGGTAACAAGAAACAATTTTCTTTATTGATTTCATTTGAACAGATTACAAGCTCTCGATTCTCTCTGATACAATATTACATTCTCTCAGAACTTTACAGATTACAATGATCCCGTTCCCATACATTACATCCCTTTATATACAAAACTAAACTCTTGCAACAGATGCCATCTCTTGGCATCTCTTCTGATTTTTGGCTCCTGAGGATGAGGCTCGAGCTATCGCTTCGGACTATCCTTCTCGATGCATAGTGCACCTGCATGCAGACTGATGGTGGGTCAGTATATCAGCATACTGGTGAATTATGAACAAAAAGCTACATTTGTCTGAAACGATCACTGTTCATTTAGTGAGAAAATGTTTCTTATGATGTGATCTTGCTACTCTTTACCTATGTTCATTTCATGCATACAGAGTCAGTTTATATCTCTTTTGAAAACATCTTTGAAAAGCCACAGTTCATATCATTTCAAGCATACAAGGGACTATTTAATTCTAGTACGATGACTATTCATTTTATGTGCAGTGCACAGCGTGTTTCATGAGCATATTCATTTTTTTGATCAAGCAACTCTTACAGACGATTATAAGCACGATATCATATCTTTTCTTTGAGTCAAGACATTCTGAGGGTCAGATTACAAGCATGATATCACATCTTTTCTTTAGTAGAACATAGCACGTCTTGGTAACAGATTAATCCTTTCAAGCAATTCATATAGCAAACTCAAGCAATACATGTATATCACTTTTTAGTGATTCTTACCATAGCCGACCGTCCATCCCTACACAAGACAAGGATTAGCATAAATATTATAAAACCAACATTGTCATTCCCTGTTCGTCTCTGCATCGTTAGCTCTTAGCAAAACATATAATAGACACATGCAAACCGATTGGCAGCTGTGACTCTCCGGTTCAGCTCTGTACCAACCAACACCTATCTATATGATGGTCCATGGGAAACCCATGATTAGCCGCTGTGACTCTCTTGGGTTCAGCTCGTCGCTAAGGACTCAGATCGACACCCATTTTCACATGGAGGCCCTAATCTCTCCTAGGTCGAGTAGTCCAGGCGCCCCCAGATCCACCCGAGAGACAAATTTTCCTTGTTAACAAGTTGTCCTAGACCACATGCATGCTCTAGCAGGATTCTATCAGATAAGACAGATTTGTGATCAGATGTATGACATGTTCTTTTTATGCCTTTGCAGATATACGACACGTTCAATTCGTGCCTTTCTTTTATTCAGGTCAATATGTACAAGTCCGTCTGTACATGTCTATAATTCTCAAGCAATACTTAGCAGCAAGCAATGATCAAGCATTCAATTCGATTTATTTGTCTTCTCTTATCGTATCAAGCATGACAAGCATCAATTCGGTTCTTATTAGCAGGCAATGAGTCTTCTTATTAGCATGCAGATTATTTTTTTCTTTAGCATACAGGTTCTCTTAATCAAGGTAACGTTCATTTCTTAGCAAGGCAACATGTGACTTCTTTTAAAGCATACTCGATGACTTACCATCTTGTTATTAACAAAAGCATTCAATCAAAAAACTCAGATTCTTAAGGCGTAAGTGAATCAGCAAATGAGACTTCGTCCACTCACCCAGATTAATCGTCTTCTGTTACAGAGCCAGCAATCCGATCTTTCTGTCTATCTAGTGCCTTCGTGGAGCGGGGCACTACATAATTACCCACCGAAAAGAAGTTTCGTCCTCGAAACTTAAGGAGAAACTTACGATATCCTTAGCAGCGATAGTCCTCATCCTTCGCCATCATCAATCCATGAAATCACAATTCTGATCATATCCAAACTCTTGTTCTATCAAGTATTTCAATCTCAATCAATCAAATCGATAAAATATTTGCCAGCATCATAAAAATATTTACGAACTTATTGTATGGAACGTTCATCTCATTATTGATATCGAGTAGGCAACGGAATTTCGATCAGAAGACATGTAAAATTTAATTAAATCAAAATTGGCTAGAGGATCGTGTTGCTCTGATACCATTCTGTCACGCCCCGATCCCGCAGAGTCCTTTCGTCCTCGCTTCGGACTCTGTGAGACCGTTTGTCCTCGCTAAGGCGTGATGCCGTGCAAGCCTAAGTTGCGCTTGCATAAGGCCAAGACCTGGAACAAGACAAGATAGACAAGGTTGACAATACGCAGCGAAACGTATCGCAGATAATTGAAGCAGCAGCGGACATATTTCAGAATACATGTGTTGAATACAATGGTAACAAGAAACAATTTTCTTTATTGATTTTATTTGAACAGATTACAAGCTCTCGATTCTCTCTGATGTAATATTACATTCTCTCAGAACTTTACAGATTACAATGATCCTGTTCCCATACATTACATCCCTTTATATACAAAACCAAACTCTTGCAACAGATGTCATCTCTTGGCATCTCTTCTGATTTTTGGCTCCTAAGGATGAGGCTCGGGCTATCGCTTCGGACTATCCTTCTCGATGCATAGTGCACCTGCATGCAGACTGATGGTGGGTCAGTATATCAGCATACTGGTGAATTGTGAACAAAGAGCTACATTTGTCTGAAACGATCACTGTTCATTTAGTGAGAAAATGTTTCTTATGATGTGATCTTGCTACTCTTTACCTATGTTCATTTCATGCATACAGAGTCAGTTTACATCTCTTTTGAAAACATCTTTGAAAAGCCACAGTTCATATCATTTCAAGCATACAAGGGACTATTTAATTCTAGTACGATGACTATTCATTTTATGTGTAGTGCGCAGCGTGTTTCATGAGCATATTCATTTCTTTGATCAAGCGACTCTTACGGACGATTATAAGCACGATATCATATCTTTTCTTTGATTCAAGACATTCTGAGGGTCAGATTATAAGCATGATATCACATCTTTTCTTTAGTGGAACATGGCACTTCTTGGTAACAGATTAATCCTTTCAAGCAATTCATATAGCAAACTCAAGCAATACATGTATATCACTTTTCAGTGATTCTTACCATAGCCGACCGTCCATCCCTGCACAAGACAAGGATTAGCATAAATATTATAAAACCAACATTGTCATTCCCTGTTCGTCTCTACATCGTTAGCTCTTAGCAAAACATATGATAGACACATGCAGACCGATTGACAGCTGTGACTCTCCGGTTCAGCTCTGCACCAACCAACACCTATCTATATGATGGTCCATGGAAAACCCATGATTAGCCGCTGTGACTCTCTTGGGTTCAGCTCGTCGCTAAGGACTCAGATCGACTCCCATTTTCACATGGAGGCCCTAATCTCTCCTAGGCCGAGTGGTCTAGGCGCCCCCAGATCCACCTAAGAGACAAATTTTCCTTGTTAACAAGTTATCCTAGACCACATGCATGCTCTAGCAGGATTCTATCAGATGAGACATATTTGTGATCAGATGTACGACATGTTCTTTTCATGCCTTTGCAGATATACAACATGTTCAATTCATGCCTTTCTTTTATTCAGGTCAACATGTACAAGTCCGTCTGTACATGTCTATAATTCTCAAGCAATACTTAGCAGCAAGCAATGATCAAGCATTCAATTCGATTCATTTATCTTCTCTTATCGTATCAAGCATGATAAACATCAATTCGGTTCTTATTAGCAGGCAACGAGTCTTCTTATTAGCATGCAGATTATTTCTTTCTTTAGCATACAGGTTCTCTTAATCAAGGCAACATTCATTTCTTAGTAAGGCAACATGTGATTTCTTTTAAAGCATACTCGATGATTTACCATCTTGTTATTAACAAAAGCATTCAATCAAAAAACTCAGATTCTTAAGGCGTAAGCGAATCAGCAAATGAGACTTCGTCCACTCACCCAGATTAATCGTCTTCTATTGCAGAGCCAGCAATCCGATCTTTCTGACTATCTAGTGCCTTCGCGGAGCGGGGCACTACATTACATAACCTGCTTCCGAAGCTCTTCGCTAGGCACATACAGTCTGGAACCGTACCTCAATGCGCCATCCTCTGTAATGATGAACTCCTCATCCACCAATCCTGCTCGAGCCTGCTCTCGTATGCACCGCAGAGCAACATCGTCGAACTGAGTCGACTTGATCCTCTCTATCAAGTCCGACTGAATCTGCAGACCCCACATCTGTATCTCCACTCCTGGCACTAGCACCTCGATACCCAGGCTCTCCAGATCTGCTAGCAAGTGACGGTCTACCGTCAAACATATTGCTGTCGGATGTCTGCTCAAAGCATCGGCAACCACGTTGGCCTTCCCTAGATGATACTGTAGTGAAATATCGAAGTCCTTAATCAACTCCAACCATGCCTCATGTTGAGCTCCTTCTGTGTAAACACACACTTCAAGCTCTTGTGGTCTGTAAAAATTTTTACTCGCTCTCCGTATAAATAGTATTTCCATAACTTCAAGGCAAAAATAACTGCCGCCAACTCCAAGTCGTGGGTAGGGTAGTTCTTCTCATGCGGACGTAACTGCCTGGAAGCATAGGCAATTAGCTTCCCATGTTGCTGCAAGACACAACCCAAACCCTTCCCCGAGGTGTCACTGTAGATAGTGAACCCGCCTGATCCTGATGACAATGTCAAAATCGAAGCTGTCGTCAACCGCTTCTTCAACTGATCAAAAGTGACCTGAAACTCCTCCGACTAGATAAACTCTGCATTCTTCTGGGTCAGCCTAGTCAATGGCTTTGCAACCCTGGAGAAATTATGGACGAACCTCCTGTAGTAGCCTGCCAATCCCAGGAAGCTCCTGATCTCCGTAACTGAACTCGGTACTGTCCATGCCTCAACTGTCATGATATTTCCCGGGTCAACTAAGATCCCATTCCAGTCACAACAAGACCCAGGAAGTCAACTCGATCCAGGAAGAACTCATACTTCAAGAGCTTGCCATAAAGCTCCTCCTTCATGAGAGTTTCCAGAACCACTCTCAAATGCTCCTCATGCTCCGTTGCGGTCTTCGAGTACACAAAGATATCATCGATGAACACCACCACAAACTTGTCCAAGTACTGGCGGAACACCTTGTTCATTAGGTTCATGAATACCGTCGGGACATTAGTCAACCCAAACGGCATCACCATAAGCTCGAACTGGCCATACCGCATCCTGAGTGCTGTCTTCGGGATATCCTCCCTCTTTACCTTCACCTTATGGTAGCCTGACCTCATATCAATCTTCGAGAATACCCTAGCTCCGCTCATGTAAACCCCCAATATTTTCTAACTATTTTAGTGCTTTAAAAAATTATTTTGATATATTAGTTAGATTAAAGAGGTAATTGGTATATATATATATATATATATATATATATATATATATATATATATATATATATATATATATATATATATATATATAACATGTAGAATTGGGTTGCATGATATTTTTAATGGTTAATAAATATAGTCTACAAATATTATAAAAAAATTTGTTACATATTTAAAATTTATAGGAGTTTTGTGATTGAATTCATAAACATATGTATGTGTTTTATATATATATATGTAAAACAGTTATATATTTTTGTGATATATATATATATATATATTTATATATATATAAATAAATAAATAAATAAATAAATAAATAAATATATATATATATATATATATATATATATATATATATATATATATATATATATATATATATATATATATATATATGATATATATAATGATGGAGAGTTGGGGAGCTGCTCCGCCGGCCCTAGCTTTCCCCCACCCCCCTTTCTTCCTCCTCGGGTGGTGGCCGGGGCCGGCCCCCCTCCCCTGCGGTCCGGCCGGTTGGCCGTGGAGCCCCCTCCCCCCTTCCGGAGGCCCCCTCCCCCCTCGCCTCCCCGCGTGGTGGCTGTTCCCCGCGTGGGGCGCCGTTGTCGGCCCTGCGTGCGGTCGTCCCCCCCGCCGCAGACGTCGTCTCCGACGTTTTCGCCGTCGGCGGCGTCCGCCCAAGCCCCCTGGTTCTTCGGCTCCCTCCATCCTCGGGCCTCCGCCGGGATCCCCCTCCGGCTCGTCGCCCCCCGCCTCCCGCGGCCCCTCTTGCTGAACCCGCGCCCTGCTCCTCGGCCCCCTCCGGCCTCCCTCCTCCCCATCTCTCCGCGGTGCCCTCGTCGCTGGATCATCCTTCTCCCCCGACTTCGGCTCCCCGACCCTTGGCGCTTCCCGGCGCCCTTGCGCCTCCCTCGTCTGCAGTTCCTGCTCCCTCTGGGGCTCTCGAGGATGAGTTGCCGTGGACGCTCGTGGCCCCGCGGCGCCCAGCGGAGCGCTCCCCCCTCCCTTTTCGCTCCCTCTCCCGGCACCGACGCCCTCGCCGGTCTCGCCGACAGTGGCCCCCCACCTTTCTCTCTCCTTTAGTTTTCCCAACCCCCTTCGGCGCTCCCTCCGTCTCCGGTCGGGGGGCCCCATCCCGATCGGCTGGTAGCCGCCGCCTTCGGTTCACCGCGCCGCCTTGGGCGCAGCTGGCGGCCCCCGCTCGTCGCGCTGCCGGGCCATAGTCGTCGCCCCGTCCCCCCCTTCCGTCCCTTCCTGGTGGAGGTCGCTGGCCGTCTCCTCCCGCGGCCCCACCCTCTCTTCCCCCCTCGTCCCCGGCGGTCGCTGGCGTCTCCTTGCCCTCCCCGCCGGGAGGACCTCCCCAGCCGATTGGCCTCCCGCCGGAGCCTAGCCCCTCCTCCGGCCTCTCCTCTTCCCCCGGGCCATGCACCCGCCTCGGGCCGCACGCCTTCCTCGTACCACGTGCTCCCCGTGCCGCGTGCCTGCTTGGGCAGTGCGCCCCAACCTGAGCACAGCACACCGTTTCCCCCCCTCGGGAACGGTGAAACCCCCTTTTCCTGATTTCGAATTTCAAAACTTTTGATGGCCAGTTGGATTTTCTTCAAAAAAAAAACGTATGAATTTTATTTTTGGTTTGTGACGCGTCGCGTCTGGATGTATGCTCAGGGTTACTCCCAAATCTTGTAGGAACTCGGGCTATCTCCCGGTTCCAACCTATCTCCTTTTTTTTCAATGAAGGCTCTAGTCATGTGTTAATATATATATATATATATATATATATATATATATATATATATATATATATAGACACATATACAGTTATATATGGTAGTTTTTAAAAAAAGTAAACAGTTGGTACTACAGCCGAAGCTGCAGTATTCTCTAATTCCCGATCCCCTTTTGTTCCGTGTGTTGAATGAAGATGCAAAGAATCTTTTGATTCAAATTATTATTCAAATCTTCCAACACCTTAATCCCCAGTCCAAACCTATCTGTATGGAAATCGAACCCACATCAAACTCAAGTGGCCGCAACAAAATTCAAATTAGACTCGGATGGGTGGCTATATAAGCACTGAAAAAAATTTAAGGAAAACCCTAACCAAGGTATCGCAGAGCACAGAGCCGATCCTGAGCCTTCCCCCACCCCCGACGAAATACCCTGGCCGCTGACAGTGCCGCACCACCGCGCGAACGCTGCCGTCCATCCCAGGCAGACCGCACCAACGGAGCAATCCTAGTTTTGCCAACAGCAAGGTACCCCTTTTTCGATCCTCCTTTCTTCATGCACGCTCGAAGATTTCCCGAATTATAAACTCCTGTGAGAAGCCTATATGAACCCCTCCAAACTCCTTCAAATAGAATCCTGAGAACCCCAAGGGATTGCTCAAAAAATTGAGGCAAAGTCATCCCAAAAGCTATTTGAAAACAGAGTATGAACATAGTTTCAAAACCCAACTAGGAAGCCAAATTTTGGATCGAATATTAGATTTCATGACGAACTAATTAGTAGCAGTCAAAGACAACATAACTAATAGTAAAACGCACTTCGTAGTTTTAAATTTTGATTACTATTCAGAAAGTTATTCATTGTCGAACTTGCGAGAAAAACTGCTTTTAAAACAGAAAAAAATTAGAATTCTGTCCGATACGGCGTGCATTCTGACAAACCGGGTGACTTGGTCGCACACTATATGCATCAAAAGACGCGTATGGATGTTGCTGACGTGTGGGAACTGACGGAAGTCAGTTTCCTCGCGTGTGCACGACGAAATCAGTCCGTATCTGTCAAGATACCTCGTATCGCCAATTTGTAAACTTTGCCTTAACTTCGTGTACATTTGTCGATTCGAGAAGAAACTTGCTCCAATAGGTCCGAATCCAAATTCTGGTCCTGTGTGCCAAGTTTGGTTGGATTCTGAGAAGGTCGAATCGGAACCCTTTTTGGCGGGCCCGCGACCCACTCAAACGGGCGATTTTGTGCACGGCTAATCGGAATCCAAAACTGGACATACCGTTGAGTTCCTCTCCTCAAACTGAATCCGTGGACATTCAGTTTGACGACTTTAGAGACAATAGACTTTGGCACGTGTTTTGATGCGAAGCGGGTCCAACGACGGACATCATTTTGACCCGAAATTACGATTTTACCCCTGTTCTAGAATTGTGTAACACCCAGTTTCTAAAATTAGGGTAATTTTGAAATTTTATATTTTAATTTATTTAATTATAGTATTTAAATTTTAATATAAATTTTAGTGATTTTAAATTATTTTAAAACTATTAAATATCATGACTTGTGATTTGGTGTATAGCTAGCGAAATCCTAGAGACTGTCTGCCTTAGAGCCCAGCCATGTGATTAGGGTGTTTCAATTATCATTATTAGTCTAGGTGTAATTTGGTCATTTTGACTTAATTGAATTATTTGATGATTTATTGAATTGGTGAATTCCTAGTTGGGCTTTTACTAGTTTGAGACTTGTAGGCTAGCCTAGAAGCTAACCCTAGCCATAGTGACCCTAGTCTAACCTAGGTCAACCTATTTTAGTCATTAGAAATTAGTTCTGGAATAGGAAGATTAAGTTTAAGTGGAATGGGTTCATGACTTAACGCTATGACTTGTGATTTTCCAATTCATGACTTATAAAATTGAACCATAGGCCCATGACTTAAGCCCAAACCCCAAAAATCCTACCCATGGCAGCCAACCTAGGGTTCCACATCCCTATTTAATGCCTCTTCCATTTGTTCTTGCCTCTTTTATTATTTTTCTCTCAAGCTTTGAAGAAAGAAGTATAGCCATCTTCCCCAATCCATAACTTTCCCATTTTAACTCCTTTTTGGCTCAAACTACTTGCATTAGATTCTAATTGTCTCCCTCTTGCTGTTCATGGAGAATAATCCCAGCCTTGGGGCAATTTGGAGAGTTTGGCTAACAAGGAGAAACCCCCATTTTTGAAGTTTTTTTATGCAAATTGGATATATAGGTAAATCCCTATTCCCTCCACCAAATTTTGATTTCTTTGCATGGATAGGAAGCCCTAGGTGTCCTCTCTCTGTAAAAATAGGTTTTGCTAGGTTTTGTGTCCTTTACGTGTCCGTATCGGACACGTATCAATAATTGTATTCGTGTGTTTGTTGAAATGCCACAAAGGAAATTTCTATTATGTTTTTGAAAACTAATTGAATAGAAATATTGTTTTATATGTGTTTATTTATTTCGTGTCTTACTGAGCATGTTTCTGACACTTTTTGTGTCCAAAATTGGACACACACGCACGCACGGGACACAACACTGCGCCTGTGCAGTCTCCTGCTGTACGGGCTCGACACAGGACACGACACGGCACGTAATACCACGAAAATTTGTGGAGTCATGCGGGCAATCACTGACACGACACACACAAAATTTGGAAGGATTTCGTCGAGCGGTTTGGGAGAAATCCCGACCGCACTGTCTCGACCACAGGCACACACGCGCGTGAAAACGTCACCGACACTGCGGCGTAGGCTGGACGCTGTTACGTTCTCGTACCCTCACGGTGGGTGCGGGTCGTGACACGTTTTTAGTGGTGGCCCATGCAGGTCGAGTTTGTGTAGTGGTATTCGAACTAGAGTATCACTACAGCCTGCAGTAGGATTAGGAATTTTTTTTGAGGTACTCAATCACATCAGGAAAAACTCTTAACTGAATTCTTACCATCTGAATTCCTGTTGAAGATTGCTTTCTTGAATAACTGTCCTCCCTTGAATTATCGTTTCTATCTCGGTATTGATTTCTTGTTTGATCTGTCTCCAGGATGGTGATCGAGACACGATCGCATTGCTCTGGCCCAGCAGACGCTGGTGAGAGGCCTACCACCCCTCGCCCGATTATGGATGCTAGGACCACAGCACCCCCTATTTCTGCTCATATAGGAGCATCTGCAGCTTTTGGGAGTGCACCTCCACCTGTCCGGAGGTCTTTCCCCGTCATTCCGGATACGTATCAGCAGCAGTTACCTTCAGGGACAGTAGATGCGGCCCAGATGTTTACCTTTTTCCAGGGATTCTTGGAGTCTCAGCAGCAGATACAGCAGAGCCAGTCTGCTGATATCCGATAAAGCATACAAGATACTCACCAGTTGGTCAGGATGACAGTAGAGCTGGTGGCTGTTCAGCCACTGTAAACTCCCATATTTCAATTGAATATTTTTAATCTTGATTATGCATTTTATTAATTATGAAATTAGTGAAACTAGCGTATTAGTAGATATAAATGCATGTGTGTATATATTATATGTGTACTTGTTAATATTTATATTAATTATGGTATATAAAAATTTTAGGATTTTTAGGAATTTATTGGTAAATTTTTGGAAATTATTGTTTTCTTAAAAGATATATATATTTGCATTGATATATAGATATATATATATATATATATATATATATATATATATATATATATATATATATATATATATATATATATATATAGTTATTAGTAAAAAAAAACAGTAGGGTGGCCGAACCCCCAACCATTGGCAGCAGCAGCTGCGGGGGAGAGGGGTAGGCCCGACCCCCTAAAACCCCATTTCAATCGGCAGCAACAGCTGCAACTTAGAGTGGGACCCCGACCCCACCATTCCTAATACCCCCCGCCTAACTCAGCAGCATCAGCTGCTATTGAATCCCCCAACCGAGCCCATGTATTGGGTCATATTCGAAAAATGAGTAGCGGCGGAGAGCATATATAAGCAACTGCTCGAAGATTAAAACCCTAACCCCTCTCGTAAATCCAATATCCCCCAACCCCAAGGCAGTCGACCTTCCCGCGCAAATTCCAGTCGTCGGACGACCACCGCGCCACCGCCAGGATCGCCGTAACGCCGCCCCCCAATCGACCCTTGTTCAGGAACTCGACAAACAAGGTACTTTTTTGGCCTTGATTACTTTTCGCACGTTTGATCGTTTTACGATCCGAAAGATGCTACGTGTAGGAAATTTAACCCTCTTTGAGTCCCTTCAAAGGGAATCAGCTATAACCCTCTGGTTTGACAGGTAACTCGATACAAAGTCGAGTAAAACTCTGTCAAAAATAGAATCTGAATCCAATTTCAAACCACCACTTAGAAGCCGAATTCTGAACTGTGTGTCAAGATTTTTCAAAAACTAATTGAACTCGTGTGAAGACAACCTAACACGATTGACACGCAACTTGTAGATCTATATTTTGTTTTCTGTGTGAGAATTAAATCAGTGTTAAACTTGTGTGAAAAACTGTTTTCGAAATAGAAATTTTTAGAAAATTTTGTCCGATACGACGTACGCCCCGACAAACCGGGCGACGTGGTCGCGTGCTATACGCATCGAAAGGTGCGTATGGACGTTACGGACGTGTGGGAACTGACAAAAATTAGTTTCGTCGCGTGTGCGCGACGAAATCAACGCGTATCCATCGAGATACCCCCGTATCGACGTTTTGTAAACTTGCCCATAACTTCGTGTACAGTCGTTGAATCGAGGCAAAACTTGCGCCAAAAGGTCTAAATCGAAATTTTGGTCCTACATGCCAAGTTTGGTTCGATTCTGAGAAGGTCGAATCGGAACCCATTTTTGGCGGGCCCGCGACCTACTCAAACGGGCGATTTTGTACACGGCTCATCGGAATCCAAAACTGGACATATCGTTGAGTTCCTCTCCTCAAACTGAAACTGTAGATATATAGTTTGACGACTTTAGAGACCGTAGACTTTGGCACGTGTTTCGGTGTAAAGCGAGTCCAACGGCGGACATCGTTCTGACCCGAAATTACAATTTTGCCCTATTCCAGAATTTGACTTTTGGACAGGCATTTCCTAGGTATATCTTCTTCACCGAGATCGTTTTTGATGTTTGTTTCAGTGTTTGGAGTCATCTGTGATTTGTGAGTTTCGTGCTGACACTTGCTACTCTTGGATTTGTCCTTCTCGTACCGCATGCAAGATACCTTGCCACCTTACTCTGTGAATATTATATTCTTATTTTCAGTTGTTATTTTCAGCATTTTGTTTCGTGATATTTAAATTGTGCGTCCAAGTCACACTTGGGTGCAAGCGACTCTATCGGTCGTTTTCCTTGCTTTATTTATTCTCTTGCATTGACTTAGTTTGTTGACCACCCATTGATGTTGAGGTATTGGTATATCTCATATGGCCTTGACACTTGTTGTATCACGTAATGTGAGTAACATATAGGATACATTTTCGCGTAGTCGGCTGGCCACCGATACGTATGGAGCGTGCGACGGATATGAGTAACTGCTAATAGTATTGCATGTTAGAAGACTTAGTGGTTACTAGAGGTTCATATCAGTCATGGAGATGATGATACTAGGTATTGGGTGGGGAGAACAATACCTGACGTATGAGCTTCTTTACACTTCCATGATTACCTGTGCGCTCCTCCGGAGACGCAGGCTCCAGGCGCCCTCTGACGTTTTCCAGAGCGTTATGGACGTAGCCCTTGCATATGGTGCCCTCTGACGCTTCCCGAGCGTTATGGACGTAGGCCCCTGGTACCCTTTATGGGAACTATGCCGATCCCATTTACAGCCAGGGCTCATGCGTCGTAGGATATTATCTCAACTGCATATTCACAGTAGAATGGTCAGGAACCCGATTGCATGCATACCTTTTGTCTTGTTATATTATCACTGTTTATATGGCGTGGTGTTTTCTTGTATCTTGCTATGTCTCCTGAGGACCTGGTTATCTCTCCAGGTTTAGACGATATTCCACAGGAGTACGGAGCGACATTGGAGCTATCTTAAATCGATGATGAGGCAGTCACTACTGATCTCTAGTCTATTCTATCCATGAGACATTAGTGGATATTATTTTACATCTCTTTTTTTTTTCTATTTTGCGGAGGATGGACTCCGATCTTGTGAGACTATTTTTCATAGCTGTTTGGAGTGAGCATGTTCACCCGGCTATCTTTTTATATTCTGTTTTAGTCATTTGGACTTATTTATCTTCTGTGTTTGAGCTGTGATGAGATTAGATATGTTATTCTGGCCTGTGATTATTTTATTTACAGCTTATGTGCATATTGAGGATTCCATATATTGGAGTATTCTTCGTATATGTGCAGCTGGCATGTTCACGTACTCGGTCCTACATATTTTGGGACTGGGGCGTTACATGTTTTTGTGGTGGCCCATGCAGGTCAGATTTAATATTGTTGGGTTACATGACTGTGCCCAACAAGCCTGCATATAGGAATAGGAATATCTCATCCAGAACTACTACTATCTCTTGACTTTCAATCTTTTTGAAACTTTCTTGATTATTCGATTTACGTCATATCTAATCCTTCATAATATCAACTTATCTTCCTCGTGCCAACAGTATGAATCTACAATGCGGACGCACTTCTGCCTTGGCCCTCACATCTGGTGAGGAGACTACTCCAGAAGGACAAAATCCTTCTATGACTCCAGCGACACCCTACCAGTCAGGACTGTCGCAGCCTACTACGACACCGACGACGGAGTACCCAGAGGTCGCAGCACCCCCAGGCAGCCAGGTTGGACAGACTACTACCATACCACCAGAAAGGAATGTACCACTGCCACCACCACCTTTTTCTCAACAGTTCCCCCACAATCGGGACCTCAGATGCCTCTACCACCTACTGATGGGAGCCCTACTACTCAGTTTATGTATACCATGATGCAGGCTCAGTGGCAGCAGACTAAGCTGATGAGACAGACGATGATGGCAGCAATAGCTAGACCTCCACCACCACCTCCAGTACCAGTACCAGCACCGGCTCTGAATCCCTATGAAGGCTCTATCAAGAATTTCACAGATATGAACCCGAAGGCCTTTAGAGGGACGGAGAAGCCATTAGAGGTGTCACAGTGGCTTATTAGTACCGAGATGCTACTGAAGGCATCCCAGTTGCCAGCTCGAGATTAGATGACAGCAGTGGACCTACTATTAGAAGACAATGCCCACCACTAGTGGAAGGCGGAAGAGAGACGATTAGGTACTGGGATCACCTGGAAGTAGTTCTATGATGCATTTTATGAGAGATTCTTTCCTATTCATGTTCGAGATGGTCTCTACGACCAGTTCCTTCATCTGAAGCAAGGGAATATGACAGTTGATGAGTATGACTCGGAGTTCAATCGCCGGAGTCGATTTGGTACGGGATTGATTCCGACAGAGTTAGAGAAGGCGAGGAGATTTCACCAGGGGCTTGCACCAGAGCTCAAGTCTTATACGACTATCCAGTCTTGAGTCTCCCATTCAGCTGTCTTGGAAGAAGCTCGTACTCAGGAGATTCTTCGCAAGGAACAGCAGCAGACATCGAGACGCCATACCCCAGCAGTTACACCAGCCGGAGCCACTAAGAGTGGACCTATTAGGAGGGCCACAGGACAGTTCCAGCAGAGACCCTCACCTTATCAGAAGCCCGTTTGCTATTACTGTGGAAAACAAGGACATCACCAGAGCGACTGCAGGACTCGCCTCGGATTATGCTTGAGATGTGGATCTAATCAGCACATACTCAAGGATTGTCCGGAACAACATATAGTAGTACAAGCTCGACAGAACCCGAGACCCACAGCCCCAGCTCTCCCAGCACCACGGCCCGTAGCAGGAGCACCTCGCCCACCATTGCCTCCCCAAGGCATACAGTAAAACAAGGCCAGAGCTCAGGACCCGGGACAGAATTATGGGCATGCATTCTCACTTGCTGTTGAGGATATAGAGGCAGAGGCGGAGGTTATAGCAGGTCTGGTTCTAGTTGCATCTTTTCCTGCTATTATATTATTCGATACTGGAGCCACGTATTCATTCATAGCCACTAGTTTTGCCACTAGACACATCATTCCCATCACACCCTTAGCTAAGAATGTTAAAATCCTTACTGGAGGAGGAGTTGTACCTGTTAGTGGTATTTGTAGACTTTGTCCTATAGTGATAAATGGCAGAGAGATGATGGCACGACTTCTTGTATTCCCTATGCCGACATTTGATGTGGTTTTTGGAATGGACTGGTTGAGCCAACATTTCGCTCTTATCGACTGCCATAGGAGCAGTATTATCTTCAGACCACCGAATGCGGCAGAGTTTGAGTTCACCAAAGTAGACAGAGATAGTTGTGATGCACCCACATCGGGAACTCATATGATGATGCATGACACCCCTCAGCACCCTATTATCACCGAGTTCGAGGATGTATTCTCCGAAGAGTTGCCAGGACTACCACCTGACCGAGATATTGAGTTTTCTATTGAGCTTATTCCCGAAGCTGAGCCTATTTCATCTCGAGTATATCGTCTGGCGGCCAAGGAGTTGGTAGAGATGAAGACGCAAATTGATGACTTATTAGAGAAAGGATTTATTCGTGCCAGTGGGGAGCACCCGTTCTTTTTGTGCCTAAGAAAGACGGGACAATGCGCATGTGCATCGACTACAGAGCATTTAATGCAGTGACGGTGAAGAACAAGTATCCCTTGCCACGTATAGATGATCTATTCGATCAACTGATGGGAGCAAAAGTATTCTCCAAGATTGACTTACGATCAGGCTATCATCAATTGAAGGTTCGAAAGGAAGACATTGTAAAGACGGCCTTTCGATCGAGGTATGGACACTACGAGTTCTTGGTCATGCCCTTCGGTTTGACCAACGCTCCTACAGTTTTCATGAATTTAATAAATAAGGTCTTTCACCAATACTTGGACAAATTTGTAGTAGTCTTTATAGACGATATCTTGATTTACTCTAAGAGCCAAGAGGAGCATGAGCAGCATCTACGGATAGTTTTGGAAACATTGAGGAATGAGAGACTTTTTGCGAAGCTTAGCAAGTGTGATTTCTTTCTCAAGGAGGTATTATTCCTTGGTCATATTATTACGGGCGATGGTATATCAGTAGACCCAGAGAAGATCACAGTAGTCGAATCATGGCCCGCTTCCACAACAGCTTCTGAAGTGAGAAGTTTCTTCGGACTTGCGGGTTACTACCGATGGTTCGTAGAATATTTCTCTCGAATAGCGGGGCCTATGACTCGATTAACTTGCAAGGATCAGGAGTTTGTATGGACAGACGAGTGTCAAGCCGCTTTTGACGAGTTGAAGAAGCGATTGAACACAGCACCGATCTTGACACTACCATCGGGCCCAGGAGGATTTGTGATCTACCGCGACGCATCCGGGAAAGGATTAGGATGTGCATTGATGCAGCACGGTCGGGTTGTAGCATATGCATCGCGACAGTTGAGAGTGCATGAGAAGAATTATCCGACTCACGATCTAGAGCTCGCAGCGGTTATCTTTGCTTTGAAGCTATGGAGACACTACTTGTACGGTAAGAAGGTTGATATCTACACAGATCATAAGAGCCTCAAGTACGTGTTCACACAGAAAGAGTTGAATATGCGACAGCGTCGTTGGTTGGAGTTGATGAAGGATTATGAGATCGAGCTTCATTATCATCCGGGCAAGGCTAATATCGTGGCAGATGCATTGAGCCGTAAGCCCATGGCACACTTTTTGACTACACAGAAGGGATTGATTAGAGACTTGGAGCAGCTTGGTATTGAGGTAGTATTACCTGGAACAGACGGCGTATTAGCCAACCTTCAAGTGCAATCATCACTGGTAGAGCGCATCAAGGCAGCATTGCCTAAATGATGCTAGATTTCGATGGCTGAATGAGAGGACTGAAGCAGGAGAGCAGACAGGTTTGAGGATCCACTCAGATGGGACACTGCGATGTGGTGATTGTATTTATGTACCCAATAGAGATCTACGGCAGGAGCTGATGGCCGAGGCTCGCAGTTCGACTTACTCTATTCATCCCGGAGGTACCAAGATGTATCGTGACTTACGACAGTATTATTGGTGGCATGGAATAAAGCGAGAGATAGCTCGTTTCGTTGCCAAGTGCTTAGTATGCCAACAAGTTAAGGCGGAGCACCAGAGGACGGCCGGATTATTGTAGCCATTACCCATTCCCGAGTGGAAGTGGGAGCACATTACTATGGATTTCGTTACGGGTTTTCCTCGGAGTCCTAGAGGACGTGATGCAGTATGGGTGTTTGTTGATAGACTTACGAAGTCAGCCCATTTCTTACCTTTTAGAGTGGGCCAGTCGACAGAGGTATTGGCAGAGATATACATAGAGAAGATTATGAGATTATACGGTGTGCCTGTCAGTATTGTGTCGGACCGTGACTCGAGATTCACCTCACACTTTTGGAGGAGCATGCAAAAGAGTTTGGGCACCCGATTGAAGTTTAGCACATCGTATCATCCGCAGACAGACGGCCAGTCGGAGCGTACCATTCAGACACTAGAGGATATGTTGAGAGCGTGCATGCTTAATTTTGGCGGTTCGTGGGAGGACCATCTTCATCTTGTTGAGTTTTCCTACAACAATAGCTATCAAGCGAGTATTCAAATGGCTCTGTTTGAAGCATTGTATGGTAGGAAGTGTCGGTCTCCTGTTTGTTGGAGCGACATAGGAGAGCGATAACTATTGGGTCCCGAGTTGGTCTTGAGCACAGTGGAGACAGTGAAGAAGATTCAGGACCACCTGCGAGCAGCGCAGGATCGTCAGAAGCAGTGGGCAGATAATCTTCGTCGACCCTTGGAGTTCAAAGAGGGTAACCATGTGTTCTTGAAGCTATCCCCCACTAGAGGCACGATTCGATTCGGAGGACGTGGCAAGTTGAGTCCAAGGTACATCGGCCCATTCGATGTCTTGGAACGTGTTGGAGAGGTTGCCTACAGATTGGCATTGCCATCGTCGCTAGAGGGAATACATGACGTATTCCATGTATCTCAGTTGAGGAGGTACGTGGCAGACTGCAATCATGTGCTTGATCACTCCGAGATCACAGTTGGACCGAGTTTGTCATACGAAGAGCAACCAGTAGGTATCTTCGATCCCCGAGTGAAGGTGTTGCGGAATCAATCTATTCCTTTGGTTCGCGTGGCATGGAAGCATCACTCGCCAGGGGAGTCTACTTGGGAGCGCGAGGACGCCATCCGAAATCGCTACCCGTATTTGTTCGAAGACGAAGGTATGTCTTGCATTTATATTTTCCTTGCATTGCATTTGATCCCCCGACCTTAACCTAATTTCGAGGACGAAATTTTCTTTAAGTTGGGTAGGATGTAAACCCCCATATTTCAATAGAATATTTTTAATCTTGATTATACATTTTATTAATTATGAAATTAGTGATACTAGCGTATTAGTAGATATAAATGCATGTGTGTATATATTATATGTGTACTTGTTAGTTTTTCTATTAATTATGGTATATAAAATTTTTAGGATTTTTAGGAATTTATTGGTAAATTTTTGGAAATTATTGTTTGCTTAAAAGATATATATATTTGCATTAATATATATATATATATGTATATATATATATATATATATATATATATATATACATATATATATATATATATATATCCACGGACGATGTAGTCAAATCCTTCGGCTTCAGTCTGGCGTCCAGATGCCATTGCTGTGTTGATCACCATCCGGAATCCGTCGATCACGTGCTGATTGCTATGGATTCGGCAACCCAAATTTGGACACACCTTCACTCCAGGTTCAAATTGCTCCCCACATTCGGAGGCATCAACGATCTACTGGCCAGCTGGAACACAGCTCACGGGCATCAGATCGTCGCTGTTGCCGCATTTTAGGTATTGTGGAAAAACAGAAACAAATACAGATTCGAGGGCTGTCAATTCTCGCATCCCCAATTGCTTAGAGTGGTGATACGACAAATCTCAAAAAGAAAGAGGTGTTGCACTCACACTTCAGACCAGTTTTGGGCTGCCCTGGACTTCTGATTGGGCCTGGGGCGTCTTTCCCCTGCGATCTAGCTCTGTCCACCTAACCTTTCGATGCTCGGTCCAGTTACCATTTTGTGGGCAACACTCCGTGTTTCTTTCTTTGTTTCGGGTCGGTCTTCGCGCGTGGCGCGCTTACTTGTATAGGCTTCGGCTTTTTGCGCCTTTCATTCAATAAAGCTTTTCCTTTAATATATATATATATATATATATATATATATATATATATATATATATATATATATATATATATATATATATAGTTATTAGTAAAAAAAGTAGTGGGGTGGCCGAACCCCCAACCATTGGCAGTAGCAGCTACGGGGGGGGGGGGGGGAGGGGGGGGGGGGAGGGGGTAGGCCCGACCCCCTAAAACCCCATTTCAATCGGCAGCAACAACTGCAACTTAGAGTGGGACCCCGACCCCACCATTCCTAATACCCCCCGCCTAACTCAGCAGCATTAGCTGCTATTGAATCCTCCAACCGAGCCCATGTATTGGGTCCTATTCGAAATAGGAGTAGCGGCGGAGAGCATATATAAGCAACTGCTCGAAGATTAAAACCCTAACCCCTCTCGTAAATCTAATATCCCCCGACCCCAAGGCTGTCGACCTCCCCATGCACATTCCAATCATCGGACGACCACCGCGCCACCGCCAGGATCGCCGTAATGCTGCCCCCCAACCGACCCTTGTTCAGGAACTCGACAAACAAGGTACTTTTTTGGCCTTGATTAATTTTCGCACGTTTGATCGTTTTGCGATCCGAAAGATGCTACATGTAGGCAATGTAACCGTCTTTGAGTCCCTTCAAAGGGAATCAGCTATAACCCTCTGGTTTGACAGGTAACTCGATGCAAAGTCGAGTAAAACTCTGTCGAAAATAGAATCTGAATCCAGTTTCAAACCACCACTTAGAAGACGGATTCTGAACTGTGTGTCGAGATTTTTCAAAAACTAATTGAACTCGTGTGAAGACAACCTAACCACGATTGACATGCAACTTGTAAATCTATATTTCATTTTCAGTGTGAGAATTAAATCAATGTTAAACTTGTGTGAAAAACTGTTTTCGAAATAGAAAATTTCAGAAAATTTTGTCCGATACGACGTACGCCCCGACAAACCGGGCGACGTTGTCGCGTGCTATATGTATCGAAAGGCGCGTATGGACGTTGCAGACGTGTGGGAACTGACGGAACTCAGTTTCGTCGTGTGTGCGCGACGAAATCAACGCGTATCCGTCGAGATACCCCCGTATCGACGTTTTGCAAACTTGCCCATAACTTTGTGTAAAGTTGTCGAATCGAGATGAAACTTGCGCCAACAGGTCCAAATCGAAATTTTGGTCCTACATGCCAAGTTTGGTTCGATTTTGAGAAGGTCGAATCGGAACCCATTTTTGGCGGGCCCGCGACCCACTCAAACGGGCGATTTTGTACGGCTCATCGGAATCCAAAACTGGACATACTGTTGAGTTTCTCTCCTCAAACTGAAACCGTAGACATGTAGTTTGACGACTTTAGAGACCGTAGACTTTGGCACGCGTTTCGTTGCAAAGCGAGTCCAACGGCGGACATCGTTCTGACCCAAAATTACGATTTTGCCCCTGTTTAAGAATTTGACTTTTGGACATGCATTTCCTAGGTATATCTTATTCATCGAGATCATTTTTTATGTTTGTTTTAGCGTTTGGAGTCATCTTTGATTTGTGAGTTTTGTGCTGATACTTGCTACTCTTGGATTTGTCCTTCTCGCACCGCAGGAAAGATACCTTGCCACCTTACTCTGTGAATATTATATTCTTATTTTCAGTTGTTATTTTAAGTATTTTATTTCGTGATATTTAAACTGTGCGTCCAAGTCACACTTGGGTGCAAGCGACTCTATCGGTCGTTTTCCTTGCTTTATTTATTCTCTTGTATTGACTTAGTTTATTGACCACCCATTGATGTTGAGGTATTGGTATATCTCATATGGCCTTGACACTTGTTGTATCACGTGATGTGAGTCACATGTAGGACACGTTTTTGTGTAGTCGGCTAGCCACCGATACGTATGGAGCATGAGACGGATAGGAGTAACTGCCAATAGTATTGCATGTTAGAAGACTTGGTGGTTACTAGAGGTTCATATCAGTCATAGAGATGATGACACTAGGCATTGGGTGGGGAGAACAATACCTGACGTATGGGCTTCTTTACACTTCCATGATTACCTGTGCGCTCCTCCGGAGACGCAGGCTCCAGGCGCCCTCTGACGTTTCCCAGAGCGTTATGGACGTAGCCCTTGCACATGGTGCCCTCTGACGCTTCCCGAGCGTTATGGACGTAGGCCCCTGGTACCCTTTATGGGAACTATGCCGATCCCATTTACAGCCAGGGCTCATGCGTCGTAGGATTGTATCTCAACTGCATATTCACAGTAGAATGGTCAGGAACCCGATTGCATGTATACCTTTTCTCTTGTTATATTATCACTGCTTATATGGCATGGTGTTTTCTTGTATCTTGCTATGTCCCCTGAGGACCTGGTTATCTCTCCAGGTTTAGACGATATTCTACAGGAGTACGGAGCGGCATTGGAGCTATCTTACATCGATGACGAGGCAGTCACTACTGATCTCTAGTCTATTCTATCCATGAGACATTAGTGGATATTATTTTACATCTTTTTTTTTTCTATTTTGCGGAGGATGGACTCCGATCTTGTGAGACTATTTTTTATAGCTGTTTGGAGTGAGCATGTTCACCCGGCTATCTTTTTACATTCTGTTTTAGTCATTTGGACTTATTTATCTTCTGTGTTTGAGCTGTGATGAGATTATATATGTTATTCTGGCCTGTGATTATTTTATTTACAGCTTATGTGTATATTAAGGATTCCATATATTGGAGTATTCTTCGTATATATGCAGCTGGCATGTTCACGTACTCGGTCCTACGTATTTTGGGACTGGAGCGTTACAGCCACAGAGAGATCAGATGCAGCCGTATCAGCCGAGGACTCTAGACATCCAATCCTTTAAAAAGATGGGACCCCGAGACTTCAAGGGTACAGAGGGCATCGTATACGCTGACGATTGGATAGAGCATATTGAAGAGATATTCCGATTGACACAGATACCAGCTGGATTACAGATCGAGGCAGCAGCCAATCAGATGCAGGACTTGGCCCGTACCTGGTACCAGATGGACCCGAGGGTTGGTACAGCCGGTCAGACCTGGGCAGCGTTCAAGAAACTATTCAAGGAGAAATTCTTTCCCGATACAGCACTCCGTGCTTTGGAGGCGCAGTTCGAGAGTTTGGTTCTGGGAAACCAGACCGTTGTGGAGTACGTAGGAGAGTTCTGCCGTTTTAGCAGATTCGTCGAGGATCTTACCGAGGCCGGGAAGGCGAGGAGGTTCCGCAGGGGTTTGATCAGGAAGATCAAGTCATATACCAAGAGCGACCGCGACGCCACTTTCGAGCAGATTCTGGTGGGAGCCATGACAGCGGAGGACGATCTTGGACTGAAGGAGAAGAGGATGTGAGATACTCAGGGAGCTAGTGGCAGTGCGGGCCCGGCTAAGAGGCCCCACCTACAGATTCAGCATCAGATGCCTCGTTTGTAGTTTCAGCAGCAGTATCCACAGCAGATGCTACCTCTACAGTTTCAGCAGCAGTACCAGTATCCGAGGGTCTACTTTCAGCAGCGGCATTTTCAGGACCATGTACCCTTTCGGCAGGCGCAGCAGCCACAGAGGCTGCATCAGGCCCCGGGACAGCAGTTTGTTATCATTTGCCCTTTTTGCAAGAGACCGGGGCACGATTAGGGTGAATGCCGGAAGAGGCTTGGCAGATGTTTGCTTTGCGGAGGATCCGATCATCGTCTGAGAGAGTCTCTCGAGTCATCGGGACTGACAGTTCAGGGAGCAGGTGCTAGGGCTCCGGTAGGCCAGCAAAAGGGATTACCCTTACCGACTCAGTAGCAGAGGTACATGCAGCATCAACAGCATGCCAGGGGAGGCCAGCAGGAGCGAGCTTTCGCCAGGACAGTCGAGGATGCTCAGGCCGTTGGAGATCTAGTTGCAGGTTCCGTTCTTTTGATTTTATTTTCGCAATTGTCTCTTATAACTGCCTTGAAATTCGATTTCCTCTGTTCCTTGTTGATTTATCAATTTTGTCCTGTTGTTCTTGTGTATGTTGATCTTTTTCTGAGATAAATCATATGGGCTAGGTCACCCAGTTATGGAATCTAGAATCTTCGATAGTCGTGTTAGCTGGCATAGTGAGGACATATAGTCAGATTTAGGATGTATTTCTCGGGTGTAGGAATTTAAGGTTTTCGCTGCCAAGCATGCGGCAATACAAAAATTTTAAATACCATAATTCTAGAGGTATGTGTCTTAGCCGAGGACTCTGTGATTATCGTAGCCTTGCTCACTAGCACGACGAAGATTCTGAGTATCATGATTTTGGACAGACGCATATGATTATCTGACGGTATGTTTGAGACTTTGATTGTGGGGTGTTTGACCTAGGAGGACTACTACCATTTTAATTTCGAGGACGAAAATTTTCTAAGGTGGGTAGACTTGTAACACCCAGTTTCTAAAATAAGGATAATTTTGAAATTTTATATTTTAATTTTTTAATTATAGTATTTAAATTTTAATATAAATTTTAGTGATTTTAAATTATTTTAAAACTATTAAATATTATGACTTGTGATTTGGTGTACAGCTAGTGAAATCCTAGAGACTGTCTGCACTAGAGCCTAGCTATGTGATTAGGGTGTTTCAATTATTATTATTAGTCTAGGGATAATTTGGTCATTTTGACTTAATTGAATTATTTGATAATTTATTGAATTGGTGAATTTCTAGTTGGGCTTTGACTAGTTTGAGACTTGTAGACTAGCCTAGAAGCTAACCCTAGCCATGGTGACCCTAGTCTAACCTAGGTTAACCTATTTTAGTCATTAGAAATTAGTTCTGGAATAGGAAGATTAAGTTTAAGTGGAATGGGTTCATGACTTAACTTTATGACTTGTGATTTTCCAATTCATGACTTATGAAATTGAACCATAGGCCCATGATTTAAGCCCAAACCCCAACAAGCCCACCCATGGCAGCCAACCTAGGATTCTACACCCCTATTTAATGCCTCTTCCATTTGTTCTTGCCTCTTTTATTATTTTTCTCTCAAGCTTTGAAGAAAGAGGTATAGCCATCTTCCCCAATCCATAACTTTCCCATTTTAACTCCTTTTTGGCTCAAACAACTTGCATTAGATTCTAATTGTCTCCCTCTTGCTGTTCATGGAGGATAATCCCAGCCTTGGGGCAATTTGGAGAGTTTGGCTAACAAGGAGAAACCTCCTTTTTTGAAGCTTTTTTATGCAAATTGCATATATAGGTAAATCCCTATTCTCTCCACCAAATTTTGATTTCTTTGCATGGATAGGAAACCCTAGGTGTCCTCTCTCTATAGGAATAGGTTTTGCTAGGTTTTGTGTCCTTTACGTGTCCGTATCGGACACGTATCAATGAATGTATTCGTGTGTTTGTTGAAATGCCACAAAGGAAATTTCTATGTTGTTTTTGAAAACTAATTGAATGAAAATATTGTTTTATATGTGTTTATTTATTTTGTGTCTTACTGAGCATGTTTCTGACACTTTTTGTGTCCAAAATTGGACACACACGTACGCACAGGACACAACACTGCGCCCGTGCAGTCCTCTGCTGTACGGGCTCGACACAGGACACGACACGGCACGTGACACCACAAAAATTTATGGAGTCGTGCGGGCAATCACTGACACGACACTTACAAAATTTGGGAGGATTTCGTCGAGCAGTTTGGGAGAAATCCCGACCGCACTGTCTCGACCACAGGCACACACGCGCGTGAAAACGCCGCCGACACTGCGGCGTAGGCTGGGCGCTGTTACGTTCTCGTACCCTCACGGTGGGTGCGGGTCGTGATAAATTGGTCTTTTAGACAGGCGTTTCCTAGGTATATCTTCTTCACCGAGATCATTTTTGATGTTTGTTTCAGCGTCTGGAGTCATCTGTGATTTGTGAGTTTTGTGTCGATGCTTGCTACTCTTGGATTGTCCTCCTCGCACCGCAGGCAAGTATACCTTGCCATAGATTATGATTGTGCGCATTTATTTTTCGTATATTTTATTATTGCATATTTATTTCTCTTATTTGTTATTTTGTTTATATTGCGCTTCCAAGTCACACTTGGGTGCGGACGACTAGATTTAGTCGTTTTCGTTATTTTGTTTCTATTATGCATGTCGACCTAGAGTTAGACGACCACCTTATGAGTGTGGGGTATTTTTATATCTCCTATGTCCTTGACACGTGTATCATGGGATGAGTGAGTTCATGTAGGACACGGAACTGTGTATGCGACTGGCCATCGATACGTATGGGTCGTGCGACGGATATGAGGTAATTGCTACTAGTGTGTTGACTTAGAAGCCGTAGCAGTTGCCAACTGGACAAGCTGTGGATACATCTTGGACAGGAGCATTAGGGGGAGGGGACAGCTACTAGCGTAGGGGCTACATTTATTTTTACACACTTTGTGGGCCGATAGTGACTCGTATGAGCGCTACTTTCTGCCCCTGGCCTATAGAGACTCGGATGAGCGCTACTTACTGTCACTCTTTATTTACTCTGTCGATCCTACAGCCCCTACGTAGAATATTGTCCTCAAAGTGCATCTCACATAGACGGATAGAAGATCCTATAGAGTCATAGTTGCATATTGTAGCTCCCCTTCCCGAAAATATGAAAATATTTTATTATTATTTATTGTATTTAAATAGTGATTTTGATTTTTATAAATAATTAATGATTGGCTTATTGAATTACGTTATTATTTTATTGAGGTTATAAAATGTTAATATTACTATGGTGGTTATTAAATATAAACTATTTATTATTTTTAGTTATTATTAATTTATTCTTTATCAAAAGAATAATATATATATATATATATATATATATATATAAATATATAAATATATATATATATATATATATATATATATATATATATATATATATATATATATATATATATATATATATATGTATTGAGTGTAGGTGTATTTATGTATAAATATATATACGTATATACGTGTGTATAAGATAGATTGATTATATAAGTAATATATATATATGTTAAATAAATGGATATATATAAAGGTATGTGTATATATAAATAATATATATGTATATAAATGTATATGTGAATACGTATATATATGACTATATATATATTGTATGTGTATGAATATATGTATATAAATAAATATATATATATATATATATTGCATATATATAAATATATATGTGAATGTATATATAAATAAATATTATATATTGTATGTGTGAATGTATACGTAACTATATATATATATATATATATATATATATATATATATATATATATATATATATATATATATATATTTTTTTTATATATATATATATATATATATAGTTAATTATATATATACATGTAGATATATATATATATATATATATATATATATATATATATATATATATATATATATATATATATATATATATATAGTTAATTATATATATATATATATATATATATATATATATATATATATATAAGTATATATGAAAAGAATTAGAAAAAGAAAAAGAAAAGAATTAAATAAGACCAGCCCAGCCAAAGCCGACCAGGCCAGGCCCAGCCCGGCCTGATCCCAATTCTCCAACACCTGTTCTTATTAATTGAGAACCAAGAGCCCTCGACTCTGTGTCAAGCCGACAATACTATATATATACAACTGTATATATATCAGAAGAAGTCGAGCAAAACTCCTCGAAACCCTAAGCCTCGAACTCGCGCACAACGTCGTGCCCCCACCCCGTGCGCGCGTGCCAGCGCCACCGAGGGCGGCCAACGGCCGGCCGGCCAGGCGCGGGCATATACGCGACTGAGCCGCGCAGAGCACCAACAGTAGTCGCAGCGGAGTGCGACGTTCGTCGTAAGATTTCTTCGCGCCTGATCGATCGTTTCGCGAACCATAAATTCTGGTATGATCTCGATTTAACCCCCTCTAATCCCTATTAAATAGTTTAAATTCTAGCGATCCGAAACTCGACAGAAATGGAGTTGAAAATCACCGAAAAACCTGTTCGAAAATAGGACCAATAACAGTCCAATCACCCAAGTTTGACAATCGATTCTGATCGATCTAGTATCATGTTAGAAAAACTATTTGAAGGCGTTTATTGACAACATGTAGGGCTTCAAATCTCTTTCTACAGAATTTGATTTCATCGACTACGTGCCGAGAAATCGGATTCCAAAGTTTCCCAAAAACCTGTTTTAAAAACTAGAAAATTGTTCCACACGACGTGCGTTCCACCATTTCGGGCGACGTGGTCACGCTCGTAAGCATCGAAAGCTGCGTAACGGTTTCGTGGTCATGTGGGCTTTGGCATAATTCAAATTGGTCGCGTGTACGCGACGAATTTGATGCGTATCCGTCGAAATTTACCGTATCGTGCACTTTGCAAAATCTCCAATTACTTTGTGCACGCTCGTCAGATCGAGACGAAACTTACACCAACAGAACCATATCGTTTTTGTGGTCCTGTATGCCAAGTTTGGTCCAATTCTGAGACAGTCGAATCCGACGTCGTTTTGCGGGCCCCACGGTCCCACTCAACGAGTGATTTTGTGCACGGCCCGCCGGAATCCAACTCTGGACATACGGTTGGGTTCGTATCGAAAAACTGGATCTGTAGACATGTATTTTGATGACTTTAGAGACCGTTGACTCTGGCACGTATTTCGGTGTAAAGCGGGTCCAACGGCGGACATCATTTTTGTCTAAAATTACCGTTTTGCCCCTGTGTCCAGAATTGGACTTAAGGACAGGCAATCCGAGCTAATTTGACTATTCTGAGAATGTTGGTATTGTTTTTTCAGCATCCGGAGACTTCTGCACGTGCAGATTGATTGTGGCTCATTGTGTGGTATAGTATTAGTTTCTCCAGCTAAGGACCTCAGGCAAGTGCATTTTTTGATTGCTTTCCGATTCATAGTAGTCTTTTTATTTCATGCCTATAAATATATCTTGCTGCTTGTTGACACGCTCGTCACATGGAGTAGTCGGGAGGGAAAATATCTTAGTACACATGTGAACTACCCAGAAATATCCCCAAAATGTCTATTATTGCATGATAGCAGCTGCACACGACACGTGCAGTGAGCCGGATTTACCCCCTAGTCGTTCACATGTCGAAACAGATATTTTACATCACCTAGATAGATGTCTTTTATTAGTTTTTCCTTGTTTACTTCTCTATCGTGCTATGTCATCAGTTTTCTTACTAGCTTTCATATTCCATATGCTGTTTTCATGTCTTGTTAATTCTATTGTGTTTGCATTGCCGTCGGTTTGTGTACTTGTTCCAATCCTGACTGGATAACCAAAATTTTATAGGTTTAGCCGCGATCACTCTTAGCACTGGGGAAGACTTGGGTATGCTGAAGACAACCTAGAAATAAATAGCATTTGTATCAATTCTATTAAATGTAAAGTCTTGTATTTTCTTTAAATATAAATGTTGTAATAAATATAGAAATATGAATGAGCAGCAAATGTTTATTTTGAGCATTTATTTTCTTGCGGGCTTGACAGCGTTCTACCGCCGACTCTGCGGCGTAGGCTGGCTTGGAGACGTCTTGTATCCGAAAAAGCGGGTGTGGGTCGTGACACATATTTTACATATTTAGTTACTTGGCATGTTTTCTGTATCTTGTTACGTCACTCTGAGGACCTTGTGATCTCTCCAGGATTAGACGAGCAGGACTATCCCGAGGAGTATGGTGCAGCATTGGATCTATCATACATCGATGACGAGGCATCTCCTGCTCACACTTAGTTTTTATTTTTTATTATCTGAGACCATGTATTGGACATATTTTATCATCTTTCTTGATGTTTGAGGAGGTTGGACTCCGTTTAGTTGAGACTATTTTTTTTAGCTGTTTGGAGTGGGGATATCCATCCGGCTATATTTTGACATCATCATTTATCTTATTTAGTGGACTTTTTTATATTCTCTGTGTTGAGCTGTGGATAAGATTTAGTTATATTATTGGCTTATCACGTATCATTATTACAGCTTATGTACCAATACGGGGATTACCATATATTGGTGTATTCTTCGTATAAGTACAGCCGGCATGTCTACGTACTTAGTCCTACGTATTTCGGGACTGGGGCATTACATATTTTTGTGGTAGCCCTTGCAGGTCTGTATTATTATTGTTGGGTTACAGGAATGTGCCCAACAAGCCTGCAAATAGGAATAGGATATAGAATCTCATCCACTTATTAATACCTTCCTTGACCTCTTTTAAACTTCTCATTTGATTGCGTGATTACATCCAGTTTGAAATTGTTCTAGTCAACTCAATTCTTCGTGCCAATATAGGATGAATCTTCGTAGTGGACGTGCTACTCCCCTCGCCATTACTGACGAGAACACCACTGCTCAAGAAGGATAGACGAGTCAGCCACCTATGTTCCCTACCACTTCAGCACCATCCGAATTGCATCCTGTGATGACACCCCCCACTACTCAGCAGCAAGCCCCGGCACCTCAAGTGGGGCAGACAGACCCTAGAAACCCTATAACTTAAGAGGAGTACTGTCACTCTCCGTTCCAAGAATACGTATTTTTATACAAGAATGCGTATTTTTATACATGTGCAATTCATGTATATTTATTTAGTATTTATCATGTATTATCCTGTATTTAAATTCCTTTAATTTTATGTTAATTAATTTTCTGTATTTTATTTCCTGCAATTTTATTCCGGTATTTTATTCCTGTATTTTATTTCCTGCATTTTATTTCCTGCTGTTATTCTCTGCTTTTAGTCTTGCTTTGTGGTTCGGGTTCATGGATGGTTCTTCTCGGGTTCATGGTGGTTCACATGAACCGAACCACCACAAACCCCCACCTACCACCACCCTTTCTATTTAAAGCTCCCATCTCCTTCTCTCTCCTCATAACTCTCATTCTTCACCATTACTTCTTCTTCTTCCTCATCACTCTCTCCACCAACCCATCAGTAGGCAAGTACATCTTGCTTCTTGCTTCCACTTGGAGAACCATTTTTATGGTTCATTTCTCTTCCTCTCATGATCCTGAGAGAGTTTAGTACTTAGCATTTTTGATTTCTTTGGATTGTTCTTCTCGGTTGTCCATGGGTTTTGATCTCCCAACCTGGCGTGCTTTCTGGCTGGGAACTTCATTTCTGGCTGGAACGAAGGTTTAGTCACGCACACGTTCTTACGTGTTAGCGTGAATTTTCAGTCACGCTCACGTCTTTACGTGCGTGCGTGAATTTTTAGTCATGCACACGTCTTTACGTGTTAGCGTGAATTTTCAGTCACGCTCACGTTCTTACGTACGTGCGTGAATTTTTAGTCACGCACACGTCTTTACGTGTTAGCGTGAATTTTCAGTCACGCTCACGTTCTCACGAGCGTGCGTGAATTTTTAGTCACGCACACGTCTTTACGTGTCAGCGTGAATTTTTAGTCACGCTCACGTTCTTACGTGCCAGCGTGAATTTTTAGTTACGCACACGTCTTTACGTGTTAGCGTGAATTTTCAGTCACGCTCACGTTCTTACGAGCGTGCGTGAATTTTTAGTCACGCTCACGTTCTTACATGTCAGCATGAATTTTGAGTTACGCTCACGTCTTTGCGTGCGTGCGTGAATTTCTTATCACTTTTCACGCTTACGATTGAGTGCGTGAATTTCCCTTCACGCTCACACTGTGCGTGCCAACGTGAATTTCTTACCACTTTTCACGCTTACGCTGTTTACACGCTCACTCGTACCTACTAGACTTAGCGTGACTTGTTGGCCTTAGCATAGACTTGTTGGCGTGACTTTCTAACCTGGGTGTTACTATTTGCTCTATAACTTATTCATTTAATGATGGCATGATAATTCTTCTATTATATCCTTACGCCTTTTTGCATGAATCTGATAAATCATGATATGTTAATATTGATAATACAGATTGTTATGTGGAATGCGCCTTGTGTCCTGATTGATCCATGGATACCCAGTAAGGCTGGAACTTAACTCTGAGGAGTTATAGACTCGACCCCACTGAATACTATTTGATTTTCATGCCTTTTCACCATTGATAATGATTGTGACATTGACTAATAATTGATCATGCGTTTCTAGTTGGAACTAAGAGACTGGCTAGTCGTCTTATTGAATTGAAGGAATGAGACACGTTCATGTAATGAACTATTGCAATCGATTAGCCGATCCCGAATATTGGCATACAGGCACATGCAGGCTTCAAATTATTTATTTATTTATTTAGTTATTTATTTATCTTACAAAAATAGCATGTGTACTTTATGGTCAAGGCATGATTACTCCGTGGTTAGATTTGATTGTTGTATTACGCTATGTAAGACCTACAACATAGCCGCACGGGTATCGTTGTAGAGTTGCGCATATCGTACCCCGTACAAAAGTACTCATTTGAATGACCATGATCCACGGCATGGGATTTCGCTTAACATAGAGGCTTTAAGTTAAATAAAATAATGATGGCATGGAGAGAATGGATTTCCGAGTTCTTACATGGCAGCCCTCTTGGGACTAGTAGTGCCCGACAGGCCGGCTGGTTCCTACAGATACTGTAAATCTGTCACACGGGCAGGGAACGGTATCTGCTTATATTATTAAATTGTACATAGTATATTAACGGCGGGCGTCCCGCTGGGACTCGTCTAATTACATGATTGGCGCAATTGATTGATTGGATAGACTAGCTTTGCTCGTACATAGTAAGAACTGAGGAATCTTTATTGCATAATTCCAGGATAACTTGGGACTCACAATAGCAAGCCATAGTAGTTGATTGGCCGTTCAAGATGATTTGTTTGTGTACTGTACCTACTCTGTTGCCTAACTGAGATGATCAGAATGTCAGGACATGACGGGCCAACTTCTGTCCTTGTTTGGTTGGGAGGTTGGTTCGAAGTGTCGTGATGTTATGTGAATCCTAGTAGATAGCAGAGATCTATTATCATATTCTCTTATTACGGGTCTAATCCTTTATATCATGCTTTCTTGTGGTACTTGCTATTAGAGGTCTAACCTTTCTGGTTTTGTATGGCCAGATTTAGAGCCAGTCCTCGAGGATCCAGCTTACTTCTACCTCTAAGATGGTCAATACTAGGGGAATGATCGCAGGAGGACTCGAGTGGGTTCCTTACTTCACCACTCGTTTTGTTATTTACTTCATACTTAGCCGTTTGGCACCGACATGTTAGTCGGATTATCTTGCACTTACTTTTACATAATTGTAATTAAGTCAGACTGCAGCTGATAATAATTGTGTATATGTTACTATACCATCTGGCTATGTTTTGTAAAGCCAGATCTCAAGAACATTTCGACTGAGCATTTGGGACGCCTTACTGCTTATTCTCACATGTTCTCTATTTTCTGTTTCTGGTTTGAATGATTGAGACAATAGATGTGAAGTGACCATAGTAAGACTTCATGTAGTATGCACCCCCTCGTCTGGTTAGACAGCATTGATCGTATTATACGATATTCATCTACCCGTAATACGTAGCTGGCTGAGTCATTCCTCCGCTCTCCAGTATTCTGGTTCCGGGGCGTGACAAGGTTTCAGTGGTGGCCCATGCAGGTCTGATTTCAGACTTGTGGGGTGTTTTGATTTATAGGATGTCTCAATCACATGTGTTCCCCCCTTGATCTCATGATTCGTTATTCTCAACCCTTGCTTGACATTCCGGTATCCTTTGACTTTATTGATCCTTCATGTCCGGTTGTTTGATTGTTCTCTTGTCCCTTTTTTTAGGGGCACTTCGTCCGCATCGGTCAGAGCTGGACAACAACAGGGGCAACATGGGCAACATGACCAGGTTGGTCAGCAACAAGGGCCAGTACTGACTCAAGAGACTACCCAGGAAGAAGTGATAGTGGAAGCAGCAGCTGGATCGCAGTATCCGGATGTTCCACCACCACCAACAGTTCCACCTATCCAAGTGGACACACCAGCCCTTCTGGAGATCATGAGAGGAATGATGGCTACTCAGCAACATCAGATGTTGGCCCATCAACGCATGCACACTCAGCTACAAGAGCAGAATGTGTTGCTCAACCAAGGATTGCAGACGGCTTTGGAAAGAGGAATGAGGACTGATTCAGGAGCATCAGCCAGGTTTTGTAAGTACAACCCCCGCCATTTCGAGGGCACGGAGGATGCCATCTCAGCGGATGCATGGCTTAAGGATATTGAGGCTATTCTGACAGCAGCTAAGGTATCGGCAGAAGAACGTGTGGATCTAGTGAAGTTGTTACTTCAGGATCTCGCACGTGATTGGTGGGAATCAGAGGAAGTGGGCATCAGACGTCCTGTGGCTTGGGACGATTTCACTGCCAGGTTCAAGACGAAGTACTATGGAGTTGTGGTACAGTTTGAGCTACAACAGAAATTTATCAACCTCAGGCAGGCCGGCAAGACTGTAGATGCTTATGCAGTAGAGTTCTGCAGATTGAGTAGATTCGCCCTAGAGATGGTAGCAACAGAGCGCCAGAGGGCTATGAGGTTTCAGCAAGGGTTTTATCTTGAGCTCTTACAATTGATAGAGGGGCACAATTACCAAACTTTTGACAAAGTATTGACGGCAACTCGAAGGCATGAGATCACCATTCAGAGGCTTGCGGTAAGGACTGGGGGCCAGAAGAGATCCCACAGTCAGATTGAAGGAGGAGGGGGAGCAGCGCCCCGAACAACAGCACCATCCACTGGCATTCGTATCCACGAACGAGGACCAGCACCACCACCCAGACAGCAGCAACAGCAACAAAGGAAGAACCAGCAACCCCCGGCGGACTGCACTTATTGTGGAAAGATGGGGCACACTAGAGATGTGTGTCGGACATTGAATAGACAGTGTCTGATATGTGAAAATTCAGATCATCGGGTTACCACATGTCCCATGAATTCGAGGTCAGGAGGAATAGTACAGCAGTTTCCTGTTCTGCCAGCACCAGGGGCAGGCCAGTATCGAGGACCAGCGGTGGCAGTAAGGCCGTTGGCACAGCGTCCGTTACTGCCGCAGGCTCAGATGTTTCGGCAGCAGGGGCCGCCGATGCAGCAACACCAGAATAGACCACCCCAGCATCATCGTGGAAGGGGCCAGCAACAGCATCAGGCTAGGCCACAGCATGGAAACCAGCAAGGAGGTCGATGGCAAGCATTCACTCTGTCCTTGGAGGAGGCATTGGCATCGGAAGATGTTGTGGCAGGTAACATTCTCGTCGCCTCATATCCCGCAGTAGCATTATTTGATTCGGGAGCATCCCATTCATTTATATCTGCACAATTTGCGACACAACTAGGAATGGAGTTCGAGGCATTGCCAGGGAGGTTAAATATACTCACTGGTAATGGGCTCGTAGGAGTTAGTAGAGTTATTTTAGCATGTAGCGTTGTAGTTTGCGGGCATTCCTTACCCGCCCGGTTGATAGAATTTCCTGTTGGAAATTTTGACGTTATCTTAGGCATGGACTGGCTGAAAGACAGTCATGCGACAATAGATTATCGTAGAGGGAGTGTGTCTTTTGATATTTCAGGCATGGAGTGGTTCACCTTAGTCAGATCAGAGGCAACTCAGCAAGAACAGGGAGTAATAGCGACAATGGAAGAAGTTCAGATTCCGAAGGTAGTTGAAGAGTTTCTAGACGTATTTCCCGAAGAACTCCCAGGTCTACCACCAGTTAGAGATATTAAGTTCAGTATAGAATTGGCACCAGGAACTAAACCGATATCAGATCGAGTTTACAGAATGGCGGATTCAGAGCAGGCCAAGGTATACCAGCATATAGAGGAACTGAAGGAGAAGAAGTTCATCCAAGCTAGCGTGTCACTATGGACAGCACCAGTGGTACTTGTGGGGAAGAAGGATGGGTCATCCAGATTGTGTATTGACTACAGGAAGCTTAACGCGACAACAGTGAAGAACAAGTACCCATTACCCAGGATCGACGACTTATTTGATCAGTTGAACAAAGCTAGAGTTTTCTCTAAGATAGATCTTCGTTCAGGGTACCATCAGGTGAGGGTTCGGAAGGAAGATATTCTCAAGACAGCGTTCAGGTCGAAGTATGGGCATTATGAGTTCTTAGTAATGCCGTTTGGTTTGACCAATGCTCCAGCAATATTCATGGATTTGATGAATCGCATCTTTATGCCATACTTAGACCAGTTTGTCGTTGTGTTTCTCGACGACATTCTCGTATACTTTGCTAGTGAAGAGGAGCATGAAGACCACCTCAGGAAAGTGTTACAGGTTCTGAGAGAGAACCAGTTGTATGCCAAGCTCAGTAAGTGTGAGTTTTGGTCGGATCATATTTCATTTTTGGGTCACATCATATCAGGAGCTGGAGTAGCAGTAGATCCCAAGAAGATAGAAGCAGTAAAAAGTTGGCCAGTACCCAAGACCGTAGCAGATGTACGGAGTTTCTTGGGATTGGCAGGATATTACAGAAGGTTTGTGTCAGACTTTGCAAGGCTTTCAGCACCCATGACCCGCTTGACCCGGAAGGATGTACCGTTCGTTTGGTCGGCAGAATGTCAGGCATCATTTGAGACTTTGAAGCAGAAGTTGATATCAGCACCTATTCTTATATTGCCAGTTGGACCCGGAGGTTTTACAGTATATTATGATGCGTCAGGTAAAGGACTTGGATGTGTCCTTATGCATCATGGGAAGGTGATAACATATGCATCTAGGCAGCTTCGGGACCACGAGAAGAATTACCCAACTCATGATTTGGAATTAGCGGCAGTAGTGTTTGATCTGAAGCTATGGAGGCATTACTTATATGGTGACCGAGTGGACATGTACACAGACCATAAAAGTCTGAAGTATATTTTTACTCAGAAGGAACTGAACATGAGGCAGAGAAGATGGTTGGAGTTGATTAAGGATTATGACGTGGAGCTTCAGTATCACCCAGGCAAGGCTAATGTAGTAGCAGACGCTCTTAGCAGGAGAGGCGGCGCATTTATGTTGACAACACAGAGGCATATCTTAGAAGCCTTATACTTCCTAGTGATGTAGGAGTTCTAACAAGTCTGCAAGTTCAATCCGACTTGGTAGGCAGGATCAAGGCAGCTCAGGCACAAGACCTAAGGATTCAGAAGCTTAGGGCAGAATGTGAGTCAGGACTCAGGAAGGAGATGAGAATTCATGAAGATGGTACACTTAGGTTTGGATCACGTCTATGTGTGCCTAGTGGAGATATCAGACAGGAGGTTATGGCAGAAGCTCACAGTTCTCAGTATTCTATTCATCCTGGAGGGACCAAGATGTACCAAGATATCAAGCAGCATTTCTGGTAGAACGGGATGAAGAGGGAGATAGCTAGATTTGTTTCTCGTTGCTTGGTATGTCAGCAAGTGAAGGCAGAACAGCAGAGGCCAGCTGGGTTATTGCAACCGCTTTCTATCCCGGAATGGAAATAGGAGCATATTACAATGGGCTCCGTAATCATGAGAGTACATAAATCACGAGAGTGCACATGAATGGTGGAAGCACAAGAATACATGATGAGAGTGAAACGCACATGACATAATGTATCTGATGCTTCCGAAGGGGATAACATCATATGAAAACATCCATATAGTCCTAATCCGTGTTTCCATCGTCTCAGCATCAAGTAAAATAATCTAGGGCAAGAAAATACTTCTAGCAAGTATGAAACGGTCAGAGAATGTACTCGCCTGATATCCTAAATATCCGAAAGAAAATATTGCCTGAGGAGTGGTGTCTGGCTCCTAATCAGAACAGCACAAATCACAACATGTCCAGCTAAAAAATAAGATACTATGATGCAGTCTACATGATATTAGGTCAATCCTAGACCAAAGTCAACCTTGGTCAACATCAGTCAACTAAATGGTCAAAGTTAGGTCAACTAGGTCAATATAGACTCAAAGAAGTCTAACTAGGCCTAAACAGTCTACCTTAGCTAGTACATACCATACACTAGTCTATAGGATATTACACATGTGTGTATTTCATACACACAAACCACCCATGAGTACCCTAGGCTATGTCATCTAGGTTATAGGCCATAGGCCCTATCCTATAGGCAAATAGCCATATCCTAGGCCATATCACATATATGCCTAAACACCATATTCCATATATATCACTATATATACATATATGTATACTAATAGCAATATACATATCACATTATAAATTCACATCTCACACATATATATTCACATTATATATACACATAGAGAGAGAGAGAGATCTATGTAAATAGGCAAATGTGTGTGTGTGTGTATTTACATGTAATAGAGTGTGTAGACAGTTAGTGCCATGTAATGTTTCTCAGATTTTGTAACAGGGAATGTAAAAAATGTGTACTGGCAAGCAATTGACAGTGGTTATTTCTCAGGATTTCATTGTATGTGTGTGAGTGTATATGAGTGTAGGGGTTAGCATTCAAGTGATCCCAGGTTTCACCCAAACACTGTGCATATGTGCCTGTGTGTGTGTACCCGAGTGTTAAACAGTGTTTAAAAAAAATGAATCAGTGTACAGGATACTTAAGTGACAGTTGAATGTAACCTAGTAATTCAAAACAGTGATACATGGTGTCTCAGTTCAAGTGATAGGAAGTAAGACAGTGGGTGGAAGCATGCAATTCAGTTTGGTACCAACCTAGTGTCTCAATTCAGGAAACCAAAACAGTATTCATCCCAATCTCAGGTTCATGTGTGTGTGTAAGACAAGATATAAATTAGTGTGTGTATAGTGTCTTAGGATTTGAAGAACAAGGAAGTGAGAGTGTCAATCCCAGGTGAATCAAGTGACAGTGCTAAACAAGTAATCTCAGGTTTGTATAACACAAATGAATCATGACATAAATTAGCCTATTAAATCTCAGGAATCCAAGAATCATAATCTCAGTTTTAAATTAAATGAACATTCAATAGGGAGGAAATCATCTCATGGTATAAACTAACCCATCATATGAATTCGAGTAAATTTTAACCAACTAATACCAAGAATTGAATCCTAGCATGATATCTAAATGTACAGAAATTAAACTATAGCTAAACACAGTATATCATTTCATCAAAATGAAAGGGGAATGGAGAACAGTGAATTAATGTGTATCAGTGACATTTCAGTCCTATTGCAATTCGAACTCTTTTCCATCAATTTATCACAACCAATTGATTCCTACCACCTAAACATGTTATCAAATGTTCAGACATTAATCCTTAACTAAATTACATGATATAAATAACATTAAAATTTAATTTAAAAGGAAGAACAGTGAATAAACTCACTGATACATCACTGTATCAGTCGAATGGGAAAGTCCCCATTCTAACATTCAATTTAACAATTAATAAATGGAATTATGGTTGGTAATGAACAATCAACATGTGCTCATGCTATTTGTAAAGTATCGTGTCCAAAAACAGGATACGAATTTGTCCAAAACACTTTTCAAACCAGTATACACTGAACTGGTTCAGTGACTGTGCACCCATGTCCAGTGCGGGTCAATTTCCTCACCCGACACTGATACAAAGGACACATGGTCCTGGGGTGTCATGTCAGACACTGTCCCAAGGCCTGTGTCAAAATTTACGTGTCCACGTGCCCTAGATTAGTCGTACGAACACGCGAGTAGCAGGACAAAACTGTCCAGTGCGCGCGGCCGTGTCCACAGGTTCGATACGACACCAAAATGATACGAGATCACCTCAGTCACTTAGAAACCCCTAAGCGACACTAAAACACGAATTTCTATTCAAACATATATTGAAAACATAATCGAAATGCCCACAGTGGCATTTCGTCGAACACCTACGCCTCTACACTGATACGTGTCCGATATGGACATGTAAAGGACACAAAAAAGCACAAATCCTATTCCTACAGTTAGGGGACACCTAGGGCTTTGAATCCATAAAGAAATTGAAATTTGATGGAGGGAATAAAAATTTACCTATAGGTGTTGTTCCTTCAAGAAAGCTTCACAAATAAGATATCCTCTAGCTAGCTCAAGGCCCCAAATTGTCTCAAACCTGTCAATAGTCTCCATGAACAGTAGGGGAACACTAATTAGGTTACCATGGAAGAAGTTTGAATGGAAAAGGATTTATATTGATTAAAATAGGAAGCATTAAATGAAGAACAAACCTCTTCTCTAGAAAATGAAGGAATGGATAAAAAGAGGCACTAACTTTGAGAGAGATTTTATAGGGATAGGTGCCCTATGTGGCCGGCCATCAATGCTAGGTTTAGGGTTTTGGGAAAATCAATCTAAGGGCTCTCATTCCATCTAGTATATCCAATGGCCTAAAATCTAGTTTTTCCCTTCTAGTCAAGTTGCAACCTAGTTGTTCTATCTAGTCATGACTTAACCAAAACTAACCAATACTAACTAATACTAGTCATGACTAACTAAGACTAGCTATGGCTAATCTAGGTTAGGCCCAATCTAGGTTAGGGCTAATCTCAATCACATAGAAATCAATTAAATAATATTTAAATTACACCATTCTAAATAATCATATTAAATTCTAAATAAAATATATTAAATTCAAATAAATTCAAAATAACAAAAATGCCCTCAACTAGAAATATGGTAGTGACAAATCTACCCTCCTTAAAAAAAATTTCGTCCTCGAAATTGAAAGGCAAAACTAACTGATGAGAAGGATAGACAATCATACCTCACGGTCCAAAAAGATAAGGGTATTGCTCGCGCATCTCATCCTCCCGCTCCCAGGTAGACTCTCCTGAAGAATGATGCCTCCATGCAACGCGAACCAAGGGTATCACCTCGTTTCTCAGTACCTTCTCTCGACGATCCAGAATCTCCACAAAATGCTCTGGATAACTGAGAGTAGGTCCCACCTCAATCTCCGAGTGATCGAGTACATGGCTAGGGCCAGCCACGTAACGCCTCAACTATGATACGTGGAATACGTTGTGGACACCCACTAGTGCAGGTGGCAAGTCTAGCCTGTATGCCATATCACTGACTCTTCCGCTGATCACAAAAGGTCCGATGAAGCGCGGGCTAAGCTTCCTACCTCCACCAAAATGTATAGTACCACGAGTCAGAGATATCTGCAGAAAAACCATGTCTCCGACCTAAACACAAACAAGGTCTCATGTTACTAAATAATCAAACATGATTAATCAAACAAAACAAATAAACAACCTATTTCTAATCCTATCTCTAATCTGTACCTCAAACTCTAAGGGCCTCCGGTAGCTATCGGACCAGTACCGATGTCTGTCCTGCGCCACTCGAAGTCGGTCCCTGATGAGCTTCACCTTCTCGACTGCGTAAACAACCATCTCTAGCCCCAGTAAAGCTCACTCACCAATATCATCCCATGATAAGGGTGTACGACACCTACGCCCGTACAGAGCCTCAAAAGGTGACATCTCAATGTTGGCCTGAAAACTGTTGTTGTAAGCAAACTCTACCAAATGTAGGTGATCCTCCCAGGAACCTCCGAAATCTAAGACGCACGTCCGCAGTATATCCTCGAGCGTCTGAATAGTCCTCTCTGACTGTCCGTCCGTCTGGGGGTGGTATCCGGTACTAAACTTGAGCTGAGTGCCCAAGCTAGTCTGCAGACTCCTCCAGAAATGGAAAGTAAAGCGACTATCCCGATTCGAGATGATGCTGACCGGAACCCCATAAATCCTAACTATCTGCCGTATATATATCTCTGCAAGACTCTATGTAGACATATCCACCTTGAATGGCAAGAAGTGGGCCGATTTGGTCAACCTGTCAACGATAACCCAAATCGTGTCTTTTTCTCCTGGTGTACGCGGCAATCCAGATATGAAATCTATAGTGATATGCTTCCACTTCCACTCGAAATGGGCAGCGACTGCAATAATCCACCAGGCCTCTGACTCTCTGCCTTGACCTGCTGACAGACCAAGCACCTAGCTACGAAACGAGCTACCTCCCGCTTCATCCCGTACCACCAGACATGCTCCCTCAGATCTCGATACATCTTGTTGGCACCAGGGTGTATTGAGTACTGAGATCTGTGGGCCTCCTGTATAACCTGCTCCCTGAGCTCTCCGCTGGGCACACATAACCTGGAACCGTGCCTCAAGGCATCATCCTCTGCAAGAGAAAACTTGCCATCCACCAGCCCTGCTCGAACCTGCTTTCCGAGATAACGCAGAGCAACGACCTCAAACTGTGCCAACTTGATCCTCTCCACCAAGTCTGATAGAATCTGCAGGCCCCACATCAGCATCTGAACTCCGGGCACGATCACCTCAATCCCCAGGCTCTTCAAATCAGCAAGCAAATGATGGTCCATGGTCAAACACATGGCTGTCGGATACCTACTCAAGGCATCGGCAACCACGTTGGCCTTTCCTGGGTGATACTGAAGTGATATATCGAAGTCCTTCATCAGCTCTAACCACCCGTACTGCCTCATGTTTAGCTCTTTCTGTGTAAACACATACTTTAAGCTCTTGTGATCTATGAAGATCTCTACCCTCTCTCCATACAGGTAGTGCTTCCACAACTTCAGAGCAAATATTACTGCTGCTAACTCTAGGTCGTGGGTACGATAGTTCTTCTTATGGGGACATAACTGACCAAAAGCATAGGTAATTACCTTCCCATGCTGCTGTAAGACACAACCCAGCCCCTTTCCTGAAGCGTCACTATAGATAGTAAACCCTCCTGAACCAGATGGCAATGTCAGAATCGCAGCTATCGTAAGCCGCTTCTTCAACTCATCAAAAGCTGCCTGACACTCCTCTGACCAAACATACTCAGCATCCTTTCGGGTCAGCCGAGTCAACGGCTCTGCAACCCAGGAGAAATCCTGCACAAACCTCCTGTAGTATCCTGCCAGCCCTAAGAAGCTCCTGATCTCTGCCACTGAAGTCGGTGCTGCCCAAGCCTCAACTGCTGTAATCTTTTTTGGGTCCACTGAGATCCCATCTCCAGTCACCACATGACCCAAGAAGTCAACTCTATCCAGGAAGAACTCGCACTTCAAAAGCTTTTCATACAGCCTCTCCCTCCTGAGTGTCTCCAGAACTACCCTCAAGTGCTCCTCGTGTTCCTCCTCAGTCTTGGAATACACCAGAATATCATCAATGAACACCACCATAAACTTGTCCAAGTACTGGTGGAACACCTTGTTCATTAAGTTCATAAACATTGCTGGTGCATTGGTTAGCCCAAACGGCATAACCAAAAACTCAAACTGTCTGTACCGCATCCTGAAGGCGATCTTCGGAATATCCTCCCTCTTCACCTTCACCTTCACCTGGTGATAATCTGACCTCAAATCAATCTTGGAGAAAACCCGAGCTCTGCTCAACTGATCAAAGAGATCATCGATCCGCGGCAGTGGGTATCTGTTCTTGATCGTCAGGTTGTAGAGTGTCCTGTAGTCGATACACATCCGTACCGACCCATCCTTCTTGGTATAAATAGTACCAGTGCACCCCAAGGTAAAGAACTCGATCGGATGAAGCCTTTGTCCTGCAGCTTATCCACCTGGTTCTTCAGCTCCACCAACTTACTGTTGTTCCCCCGATAGACATGCTGAGAAATCAGTTCCGTGCCGGAAACCAAGTCTATCGAGAACTCTACATCTCTGTCCAGTGGAAGCCCTGGCAACTCCTCCGGGAAGACGTCCATGAACTCTGCGATCAAGGGTTGCGGAGCCGCCTGCTCCTCAACTGAAGCTCCGCAGAAAAGTCCTTCGTCCTGCTCTGCCTGCCGTCAGGTGTACTCAAACTCTGGCTCTCCTGACGCCCCAAACAAAACCCTATCCCTCGGCAATCTATGCTGGTATGGTGCCTGCTCAACTAGTCCATACCTAATACGATATCGTAGTTCGGTAGTGGCATTACGAGCAGGCTCACCTCCAACTCTCGGCCTCCTAAAATGACACTCCGCCCTCTGCAAACATCACTCACGAGGATAACTCCACCCCCGGTCGTGATCTTGAAGGTCCTAGACAATAATTAAGATACAAGGCGGTGTCTAATAGCAAAAGATACTGATACGAAACTGTAGGAAGCCCCGAAATCAAATAGTACAAAAGTTGGAATAGAGTCGAGGAGAACCGAACATGCAATCAGCTCTCCGATGGCCTTCGCATCCTCGACCGCCATGGCCAAAGCTCGCCCCTGCTGGCCCCCCCTGGCCTGCTGCTGGTGCTGTACGAACCGCTGCTGCTGAGTCGATAACGGTCCCTTCTGCGGTCCCCCTGGAGCCTTGGCTCCAGCTCCCTGAGCTGCCCTGCCCGCAAAGGGGGAACAGTCCCTCAACTGATGCTCTGACGATCCACACGGGAGGCACTTCCCCAGCCTCTTCCTGTACTCAGTCCATCCGTGCCCCGGCTTCTTACAGAAGCCACAACTGACTGCTGCTGCCTAGGCTGCTAATGCTGCACTGGCTGATGCCTCGGCTGCTGAACTGCTGTGGCTGGAACCTCTGCTGCTGGTGGTGCTGCTGGTGGTGCTGCTGAAAGTGCGACCTCATGGTCGGTCCTCCACTACTGCTAGCTCCCTGGATGTCTCGCCCCCTATTGAGCCTAAGCTCAAGATCATCCTCCGCGGCTAATGCATCCACTAGGATCTCCTCAAAGGTAGTGCTACGAGCACTCTTGGAATAGGACTTGACCTCCTTTTCCAATCCCTTCCGGCACCTCTGGGCCTTCGTCACCTCGGACAGTCCCTCCATAAATCTGCCCAGACACAGAACTTCCCTGAATACTCCTTCACAGACTGGCTCCCCTGGACTAGGGCCTCAAACTGAGTCTCGAGGGCTCCTAGCGCTACATCCGGAAAGAATTTCTCCTTGAACAGCTTCTTGAATGCTGCCTAAGTCTGCCCCAGAGTACCAACCTGCGGGTCGGTCTGGTACCATGTGCGGGCCAGATCCTGTATCATGCTGGCCGCTGCATCAATCTGAATTCTCGTCGGAATCTCAGCCAATCTGAATATCTCCTCCATGTGCTCTATCCACTCATCGGCATACATGATCCCCTCTGTCCCTCAGAAGTCCCTCGGGTGCATCTTCTGAAAATCTTGGATGCCCTTCTTCCTCAGAGGGTGCGGCTGCTGGACTGCCGCTGGCTAAGCTACTACTCTCTCCACTGTAGTCATGGCCAGATCAATGCCCCGACTAAACTCTGCTGTCTTCCTCTGTTGTTGCTGCTGCTGGCCCTCTATGAACTGTCGAAAAAACGTGAACTGCTGAACTATGTTAACTGTCCCCGAAGGCGGCTGCTGCTGCTGAATCGCCTCCGGAATTACCGGACTCGGCCTATGTGCCACAGGTGGAGGGGATCCTCCGAAAGTAGCTGAAACACCTACCCCAGCTGGCATGACTGGGGTTGCGGTACTGGGGGCTGGCTGCTGAGTATGAGAGGTGGCAGACCTCTCATCGGCGTCCCCCTGGCCCTGGCGATGTGATCTCGTCTCAACCATCCTAGAGATAGATCAAAGGAAACAATTGCTGAGAATGAGTCAAAATAGAAAAGGAGGACAGTTTTATTCAAAGGAAGACAATAAGCAGCAAAATTTAGATATACAGAATCTGATAAAGAGTTTTTCCTAATGTGATTGAGTACCTTCAAAATTTTTCTATTCCTACTGCAGGCTGCAGTGATACTCTAGTTCAAATACCACTACATTTCTAATCTGGACCTGCATGGGCCACCACTAAAAATGTGTCATGATCTGCACCCACTGTGAGGGTACGAGAACGTAACAACGCCCAGCTTATGCCGTAGTGTCGACGGTAGAACGTTGTCCTAGGTCACATATATCTAACAGTTTATAAGGTACATGTACACTTTATACACTCCGAATGGAGGTGACATAAATAAGTATAACTCAATCACAGCTAAGGAAGATAGTACTGAACGATAGAATAGATAAAACTCAGAATCCACATATAAATATACAAAACAGAGAGATAGCTGAAACTAAGATAACATCTCCACAAATCCAGAGTACAACTCCAATAAATACAAATGTAACATAACATGAAAGTAAATAGAACTAGCCTAGCTAACTAGCCTAGTCTATAGGGGTAGTGTCCTCAGCAAGTGCTGGGTCCTCCTGAGAGTCCAGCTCAAGTGTGTCGTCTATGCCTGCTCCGTAATAGGTGGCACACAGCTCCTCGAAGTCATCTGTAATATTTCAACCGGTCCAGTCAGGACTGGAGCGAGCACAGTACATCTCACGCAGTTCATATCATGACAAAAATATAATACAAGCAATAGAGTAAGATACATGAAATGCTGAAGAGTATACATGAGTGAAAAGAGAAGACTGTAATGAAATATCTACTATAAGTAAAGAGCTACAGTGAACTAGTGATTTAGAGTACAAGCTAGACATCTGAACGGCTTGATAATAAACATGAGAGGTCGCACATGACTACACTACTTTAGAAATTGTTCACATGACTATTTATACTCCCCCGTACCCCAATCAAAACACAATGATCCGTTCAAGTTATGTTATTGCACATGATATTCACATAGGGGCCCATAAATGGGTGCACATGAATATAAACATGGGGGCTCCGTGATCATGAGAGTACATGAATCACGAGAGTTCACATGAATGGTGGAAGCACAAGAATACATGATGAGAGTGAAACGCATATGACATGATGTATCTGATGCTCCCGAGGGGGATAACATCGTATGAAAAGATCCATACAGTACTAATCCGTGTTTCCATCGTCTCAGCATCAAGTAAAATAATCTAGAGCAAGAAAATACTCCTAGCAAGTATGAAAAGGTCAAAGAATATACTCGCCTGATGTCCTGAATATCCAGAAGAAAATACTGCCTGAGGAGTAGTTTCTGGCTCCTAATCAGAACAGCACAAATCACAACATGTCCAGCTAAAAAAATAAGATACTATGATACAGTCTACATGATATTAGGTCAATCCTAGACCAAAGTCAACCTTGGTCAACATCAGTCAACTAAATGGTCAAAGTTAGGTCAACTAGGTTAATCTAGACTCAAAGAAGTCTAACTAGGCCTAAACAGTCTACCTTAGCTAGTACACACCATACACTAGTCTATAGGGTATTACACATGTGTGTATTTCATACACACAAACCACCCATGAGTACCCTAGGCTATGTCATCTAGGTTATAGGCCATAGGCCATATCCCATAGGCAAATAGCCATACCCTAGGCTATATCACATATATGCCTAAACACCATATTCCATATATATCACTATATATACATATATGTATACCAATAGCAATATACATAGCAATATACATATCATATTATAAAAAAAAATATGTATACCAATAGCAATATACATATCATATTATAAATTTACATCTCACACATATATATTCACATTATATATATACACATAGAGAGAGCTTGTAAATAAGCAAATATGTGTGTGTGTGTGTGTATTTACATGTAATAGAGTGTGTAGACAGTTAGTGTCATGTAATGTTTCTCAGATTTTGTAACAGGGAATGTGAAAACAGTGTACAGGCAAGCAATTGATAGTAGTTATTTCTCAGGATTTCATTGTATGTGTGTGAGTGTATATGAGTGTAGGGGTTAGCATTCAAGTGATACTGTGTGTGTACCTGAGTGTTAAACAGTGTGTAGGAAAATGAATCAGTGTACAAGATACTTAAGTGACAGTTGAATGTAACCCAGGAATTCAAGACAGTGATACATGGTGTCTCAGTTCAAGTGACAGGAAGTAAGACAGTGTGTGGAAGCATGCAATTCAGTTTGATACCAACCTAGTATCTTAATTCAGGAAACCAAAATAGTGTTCATCCTAATCTCAGGTTCATGTGTGTGTGTAAGACAAGATATAAATTAGTGTGTGTGTATAGTGTCTCAGGATTTGAAGAACAGGGAAGTGAGAGTGTCAATCCCAGGTGAATCAAGTGACAGTGCTAAACAAGTAATCTCAGGTTTACATAACACAAATGAATCATGACATAAATTAGCCTATTAAATCTCAGGAATCCAAGAATCATAATCTCAGTTTTAAATTAAATGAACATTCAACAGGGAGGAAATCATCTCATGGTATAAACTAACCTAACCCATCATATGAATTCGAGTAAATTTTAACCAACTAATACCAAGAATTGAATCCTAGCATGATATCTAAATGTACAGAAATTAAACTATAGCTAAACACATGATATCAATTCATTAAAATGAAAGGGGAATGGAGAACAGTGAATTAATATGTATAAGTGACATTTCAGTCATATTGCAATTCGAACTCTTTTCCATCAATTTATCACAACCAATTGATTCCTACCACCTAAACATGTTATCTAATGTTCAGACATTAATCCTTAACTAAATTACATGATATAAATAACATTAAAATGTAATTTAAAAGGAAGAACAGTGAATAAACTCACTGATACATCACTGTATCAGTCGAATGGGGAAGTCCCCATTCTAACATTCAATTTAACAATTAATAAATAGAATTATGGTTGGTAATGAACAATCAATATGTGCTCGTGCTATTTGTAAAGTATCGTGTCCAAAAATAGGACACAAATGTGTCTAAAACACTTCTCAAACTAGTGTACAATGAACTGGTTCTGTGACTGTGCACCCATGTCTAGTGCGAGTCAATTTCCTCACCCGACACGGATCCAAAGGACACATGTTCCTGGGGGTGTCATGTCAGACACTACCCTAAGACCTGTATCAAATTTCACGTGTCCACGTGCCCTAGATTAGTCGCACGGACACGCGAGTAGCAGGACAAAACTGTCCAGTGTGCACGGTCGTGTCCACAGGTTCGATATGACACCAAAACGACACAAAATCACCTCAGTCACTTAGAAACACCTAAGCGACACTAAAACATGAATTTCTATTCAAAAACATATTAAAAACACGATCAAAATGCCCACTGTGGTATTTCGTCGAACACCTACGCCTCTACACTGATACATGTCTGATACGGACACGTAAAGGACACGAAAAGACACAAATCCTATTCCTGCAGTTAGGAGACACCTAGGGCTTTGAATCCATACAAAGAAATCAAAATTTGATGGAGGGAATAGAAATTTACCTATAGGTGTTGTTCCTTTAAGAAAGCTTCACAAATGAGATCCCCTCTAGCTAGCTCAAGGCCCCAAATTATCTCAAACCTGTCAATAGTCTCCATGAACAGTAGGAGAACACTAATTAGGTCACCATGGAAGAAGTTTGAATGGAAAAGGATTTATATTGATTAAAATAGGAAGCATTAAATGAAGAACAAACCTCTTCTCTAGAAAAATGAAAGAATAGATAAAAAGAGGCACTAACTTTGGGAGGGATTATATAGGGATAGGTGCCCTATGTGGCCGGCCATCAATGCTAGGTTTAGGGTTTTGGAGAAATCAATCTAAGGGCTCTCATTCCATCTAGTATATCCAATGGCCTAAAATCTAGTTTTCCTTTCTAGTCAAGTTGCAACCTAGTTGTTCTATCTAGTCATGACTTAACCAAAACTAAACAATACTAACTAATACTAGTCATGACTAACTAAGACTAGCTATGGCTAATCTAGGTTAGGTCCAATCTAGGCTAGGGCTAATCTTAATCACATGGAAATTAATTAAATAATATTTAAATCACACCATTCCAAATAATTATATTAAATTCCAAATAATATATATTAAATTCAAATAAATTCAAAATAACAAAAATACCCTCAATTAGAAATGTGGTAGTAATACATGATGATGCAGGACACCCCTTAGCACCCTATTATCACCGAGTTCGAGGATGTATTCCCCGAGGAATTGCCAGGACTGCGCCTGACCGAGACATTGAGTTTTCTATTGAGCTTATTCCGGAAGTCGAGCCTATTTTATCTCGAGTCTATCAGCTAGCGCCCAAAGAGTTGGTAGAGATGAAGACGCAGATTGATGAGTTATTGGAGAAAGGCTTTATTCGTGCCAGTGCGTCACTGTGGGGAGCATCCATTCTTTTTGTGCCTAAGAAAGATGGGACCGTGCGCATGTGCATCGACTAAAGAGCATTAAATGCAGTGACAGTGAAGAACAAGTATCCATTGCTGCGTATAGACGATCTATTTGATCAACTGAGTGGGGCAAAATTATTCTCGAAGATCGACTTACGATCAGGCTATCACCAATTGAAGGTTCGGAAGGAGGACATTGCAAAGACGGATTTTTGATCAAGGTATGGACACTACGAGTTCTTGGTCATGTCTTTCGGTTTGACCAATGCTTTCGCAGTTTTCATAAATTTAATAAACAAGATCTTTCACCAGTAATTGGATAAATTTGTAGTAGTCTTTATAGATAATATCTTTGTTGGCCCATTGGTCGTATGGTCAACCTGATTTTAATAATTGATCAAACTCTGTCTGGATATACGAAGCTAGTCGGGACATCTCGGACTCTTGAACATGATCAAGAATGGCTATCCACTGAATTCAAGACCGAAGATCTGTTTGCCTACTCGAGTCTGTAATTCCTTATGCAATGTATTTTTTATTTTATTTGAGTCTAGGAATATGTTGTACACCGAGTCGTACTGGCAAATAGGCTACCCTTAAATGAGTTCAAAATGTTTTTAAAATGTCCTTTCAAAACAAAAAGGTTTTCAAAAAGGTTTTCAAAAATCACCAAAAAGCTTTTTAAAACCCTAACTAAACCCTGACAGAACTCGGACCGAGTTCGGCCAGAGTTCGGCCAGAGTTCGGTTGGTGGCCGTTGTGATTTTGAATCCTTGTTACTTGGTCCTCCTGCAATTACGAATTTGACCGAGATTTGCTCATAGAGTTCTGCCCGAATTCTGCCCGAATTCTGTCAGAAATCTGCCTTTGGAACACCTATAAATAGAGAAGGATTTCGATCATTTCAACTACTCATTTACTTTTAATCTTCTCTCTATCTAAAGCTTTCAGTCTTCCAAAGAGTTTTCTAGAGCTTTCAATTTCAGATCCCAAGCCAATTACAATCCTCTAGTAGATTTGCCAGTGCGGTACGGTCTAGAAGTTTCTGAGAGATTGTAATCAGAAGGCTTGATTGAAGAATACCTCTTCATATTTGAAGTTGGACGAGTTCTTCGTATCAAAGCTCGCGTTGTAGAAGTTGCAAGGACGTTGTAAGAAAACTTGCGGTTTTTCCAATAGTAGATTCAACTGGTAGCAAGAGTTCTACCGACTGGATTAGTCCTCAACAGAAGGAAACCAGTATACATTACTGTCTTTGCGTTTGCTCTCTTAACTCTGTCTTTACTTTATTTTAGTTGTGATTAATATTCTGTGATTGTGCTGCTAACATTTTTTAATTAGCATTATTCCGCTGCCAATTTACCCCCCTCTAGAGTATTACGTTTTACTATTTCGTTCCTACAATTGGTATCAGAGCGGAGGTTACAGGTAAAGCAAAGGTAACAGTACAATTATTTATTCATTTTAATTAACTGTTATATAGATCACAGTACAACACATGGCAACTGTAAAATTCACAAGTGAAGGCCAGGCCACAAACAGACCCCTACTGTTTGATGGTACGAACTATACCTATTGGAAAATACGGATGAGTTTTTTCTTGAAATCACTTGACTTTGATTTATGGTCTATTGTTCTTGATGGCTATCAAAAGCCACCTCGTATAAATATTGATGGAGTTTTAGTTGAAAAACCCCATAGCTGATATACAGAGGAAGAAAAGAAAAGGGCCAGTCTTGACGCACGTGCCATTAATGCTCTTTTTTGTGCTTTAGACAGAACTGAATTTAACAGGGTGCCTATCTGCACAACGGCTAATGAAGTGTGGAAGCTACTTGAAGTCACACATGAAGGCACGACTCAAGTCAAAGAATCTAAAGTCAGCAGACTTACTCAAGAGTATGCGGTGTTCAAGATGAAGCCCAACGAAACAGTTACTCAGATGTTCGAGAGGTTCTTGGATATTATAAATCCTTTGTCCTTTCTAGGCAAAGAGTACAGTAACCATGAAAATATTCGCAAACTCCTGCGAGCACTTACCAAGAACTGGATTCCGAAGGCTACTACAATCATTGAAGGGAACGATCTCACAACTATGTCCCTCAAAGTACTCATGGGTAAGCTACTCACTCATGAACTGGAGCTACAAGATTTTGAAGAGCCTGCACCAAAGGAGAAGACGATTGCTTTCAAGGCTCAGCACAGAAAAGCTGCTGAAGGTGACTCAGACAGCAGTGAATCTGATGCTGAAGATCAAGCACTCCTAGCAAGAAAATTCAAAAGATTCATGAGATATGAGAAGAGAGCCAAAGAAAACAACAGCAGCAACAACTGGTATCAAGATGACGCTGTCTGTTATGGCTGCAAGAAGAAGGGACATATGAAGAAGGATTGTCCTACAAACTCATCATCAAACAAGAAGAGCAACAGGTATGAAAAAGAGAACCTGAAGAAATTAACATCTAGGAGATATGCCAATACCAGCATATGGCATGAAAGTGAAGCCATCGACTCAGAAGACGAACAATCAGAAGACGCTGCAAACGTATGCTCTATGGCATCCGATCAGGTACCTACTGAACTTGTAGTTGATACTTATGATGACTTCACTTTTGAGCAATTAGGAGATGCCTTCAGTGACCTGATGACTGATTACAGGAAACTGCGTAGCAAGTATCAGACCTTTAAGAAGGTACTCAAAGAGTACAAAGGTGAAATAGGTAGACTTACTGACCTACTAGCTGAGGTTAGAGATAATGTTAGTGAGTCTGGTGAGCTTTCTTTAACAAAGCTCTTATTACACGAGACTACCAAGTCATCTTAAGAGAAAGACAAAATTATTAACCAACTCAAGGAAGAACTTTCTATAGAGAAGAAAAGTCTTCGATGTGCACAAATCAGAATGGAATCACTCACTTCTGATTATACTAAGTTGTATGACACTTCCAAAAGATTGGAAATTAGGTTAGAAAAACAGCCTGAGCCTGCTGCTTCCTACCCTAACACGTGTCACTTACCAAAAAATTGAAACATTCCCAAGCCAAATACTGTCAGACCTAACCCTATCAAACCTTTACCCCAAAAGGTTAAGCCCAAACAAGATTATAGGTATGCTTTCTTCTATACTAGAAAACCTAAACCTACCAACCATGCACACCACTCAGCTTTCAACACTCGACATGCACAATGTCATTATTGTGGCCTCATTGGTCATATTTCATCTGTATGTAGAATAAAAAGCTTGTTGATTTAAATATTTATGCTTGGATACCAAAGGCTAACATTTCAGGACCCTACAAGAAATGGGTACCAAAAGTTTCATCTGCAAACTGTTTTGTAGGTGGAACACCCTTCACATACTAGAAGCAAATGGATTCTCGACAGCGGTTGCTCACGGCATATGACCGGTGACGCTACCCTATTTGCAACACTGTCGAAGAAAAAGAAGGAAGGCTATGTCTCCTTCGGTAATAACTTGAAAGGGTATTTTATTGGTATCAGTAATGTTGGTAAGTCTTCCTATCCTGTGATTAAGGATGTCTGTCTAGTTACCGAGTTGAAACATAATCTACTCAGCATAAGTCACCTAGCTGATCATAGTTATGGAATCAACTTTGGCAAAGACAAATATACTATAGTTGATAGCTCAACTGGTAGTACTATCTTTGAAGGTATCAGGAAAGACAATATATATGTTTTCTATTTGTTAGAAGAAACTAACATTTCAGGTAGATGCTTAATGGCCAAGAGTGATAAGAGTCATCTGTGGCATATGAGAGTCGGTCACGCTAATATGGATACGATCTCAAGATTATCCACAAAGAAACTAGTACGCGATTTACCGGATATTACATTCAAGAAGGATTCGGTATGCAGCCAATGTGAAAAGAACAAAGCTACCAGATCCACATTCAAGTCAGTAAACGCAGTATGTACTACTAGACCTCTATAATTGTTTTATATGGACTTATTTGGTTCTAGCAGAGTTGCTAGCCTCGGAGGTAAGCTTTATGCTTTCGTAATTGTAGATGATTTCTTTAGATACACGTGGGTATACTTCTTGACACGCAAGAATGATACATTATCCGAATTTGTCGCCTTTTGCAAGAAAGTACAGAATAAAAAAGGTTACATGATCACTCGTATCAGAAGTGATCATGGAGGCGAATTCGAGAATACTAATTTTGAGCAATTTTATGACACACACGATTTTGTACATGAGTTCTCCTGCCCTAGGACTCCACAACAAAATGGAGTTGTGGAACGTAAGAACAGAACTCTAACCGAAATGGCCTGAGTAATGTTAAACCAGTTTAGTCTACCCAAATATCTCTGGGCTGAAGCTGTCAATACAACTTGCTTTGTTCTCAATAGAGTTCTAATTCGACCCAAATCGAAGAAGACTCCATTTGAGTTATGGTTTGATAAAATTCCATATGTTTCATACTTTAGAATATTTGGCTGTAAATGCTTTATTCTTAATACAAAAGACAATTTGGGAAAATTTGATAAAAAGGCCGATGAAGGTATATTTTTAGGTTATGCGGCCAAGAGCAAAGGATACAGAGTCTTCAACAAATGAACCATGATCATCGAAGAGTCAATCAACATCACTTTTGATAAACTAAATCAAATGACTATCGATGACAGTGATGAAGATCTGACTGCATCAAGCTCAACATCAGCTGATCCTCAACCAAGTTCTGCACTAGCTGAACCTCCTAGAGAAGATCCAGGAACCAGCTACCTTCAGAATCTACCGAAAAGGTTGAAATTTATAGCTGATCATCCAAAAGATTTGGTAATTGGTGATATTACCAAAGGAGTAAGTACTCGTACATCCAGTAGAGATATTGTTTCTAGTGTTGCATTTATTTCACAGCTAGAACCCAAAACTATTGATGAAGCATGTAGTGATAGTTTTTGGATAGATGCTATGCAAGAGGAATTAAACCAATTTGAACGGAATCAAGTTTGGGAACTTGTTCCCAGGCCTATTGATCATCCGGTCATTGGCACCCGTTGGGTATTCTGAAATAAACTAAATGAGAATGGTTTAGTGACTCGTAATAAGGCTCGACTCGTAGCTCAAGGATACAATCAAAAAGAAGGTATCGACTACGATGAGACTTATGCCCCAGTTGTGAGATTAGAATTCATTCGCATGTTATGTGCATTTGCATGTTTTCATGATTTTAAACTATTTCAAATGGATGTCAAGAGTGCTTTTTTAAATAGTTTTATAAAAGAAGAAGTTTTTGTAGCACAACCTCCAGGTTTTATGGATTTCAAAAACCCTGATCATGTTTTCAAGTTGAAGAAAGCCTTATACGGTTTAAAACAAGCCCCTCGTGCTTGGTATGATCGTCTAAGCTCTTTTCTACTTGACAATAGTTTTTCAAAAGGCAAGGTTGACACTACACTGTTTATTAAGTCCTTTAATGGTAAACTTCTTTTAATTCAAATCTATGTTGATGATATTATATTTGGATCTACTGATGAATCTCTGTGTCAAGAATTTTCTAAGTGTATGCAGAATGAGTTTGAGATGAGCATGATGGGAGAGCTGAAATTCTTTCTCGGATTGCAAATCAAACAAACTGATAATGGGACATTTATAAATCAAGCCAACTACACAAAAGACTTGCTAAAGAAGTTTGATCTGGACAATGTCAAACCTATTGGCACTCCAATGGCAACTTCAACAAAGCTTGATTCAGATGAACAAGGCAAGCCAGTCGACACACGTAAGTATCGAGGTATGATTGGTAGTTTACTTTATTTAACTGCTAGTCGTCCAGATATAATGTTTAGTGTTTGCCTGTGTGCACGTTTTCAAGCTAACTCAAAGGAATCACATCTGTCCGCAGTTAAGCGTATCTTTCGATACCTTAAAGGCACTTCTTCTGTTGGCTTGTGGTATCCCAAAACTAAGTCCTTTGACCTTATTGGTTATTCGGATGCAGATTTTGCTGGATGCAAAGTTGATAGAAAAAGTACAAGTAGCACATGTCATTTCTTAGACAAGGCTTTAGTCTCATGGTTTAGTAAAAAGCAAAATTTTGTAGGCCTATCAACAACAGAGGCTGAGTACATCGCCACAGGACGTTGTTGTGCTCAGATTTTATGGATGAAATAAACCCTAGAAGACTATGATTTATTTTACACACATATTCCTATTTTCTGTGATAACACGAGCACTATTAATTTGACTAAGAATCCAGTATGTCACTCTCGTACTAAATATATCGAGATTCGACATCACTTTCTTAGAGATCATCATCAAAATGGAGATATAAATCTTGTGTACATAGATACTGAAAATCAACTAGCTGACATCTTCACTAAACCTCTAGCGGAAGAACGTTTCAATTATTTACGTCAAGAATTAGGAATTTTGGACGTCAATAATATTAATTAATTTTGTTTTATGATTATATATCATTATGCAAAAACTGTGTTAGAGACAAGCCAATAAAGAGTCTGTCTGTCACCACAACTATGGTTGAAGCGAAGCGGTACTTAAGAGTTCCCCGGTGAACCTCCGCTAGCTGGGACAGTACTCCTACAGCTAATCTGAAACAGTCGCTGTGTAACGACATTTAATCTATAAAATAATATTAATTATGTTAATTGAAGTTGAAATGACTAAACTTTGAATTAAATATTTGAAATGAGACAATGAAAAAGAATGGCAAAAATCAACTATAAAGAACCCTAGGCGAATTCGGCCAGAGCTCTGACCGAATTCGGCCCGAGTTCGGTTGAGGGTGTCAGGTTATATATACAGAACCCGAGAAGCCTTTCTTCTTCATTGCTTCCAAACTACATCATAACAGCAGCAGCAGCCGCGAAGGAGCCCCGAACCCTAGCTTTTCACCACCCTCCTTCTTCCAATCCAGGTGGTGAAATCAATCTAAAATTTGGATTCGTGCGGAGTTCGTCGTTCTCTTCGACATACTTTGATTTCGGGAGGTATAACTCCATCTTTGTCCACTTTTCAATTAGTGCATTTTTACTTCAATTTGCACAAATGGCACCCAAATTCAATCCTTCAAAGAGGATGAAGACGAACCCCAGTGAGGAAGGGTCATCTTCGCATCCGCATACGGATTCCCTCTTCTCGTCGGTCCAAACGAGCGACGGCACGTTCGACGGGTTTTTCTTTCAAACCCTAGACCAAGCCCTACTGTGGTATGGAGACTTCTCCATGAGATCCATATGCACAGGCGCTCCAGTTAAATGGACTGTATTTCCTGATCATCGTCATTTCTTTGAGATATTAGGGTTACATCTTTTTGTTAAAATCTGCTTCCCTATAGCAACTAATGCCATTAGATTATTTTATTACAATCTCATATTAAACACTTTTGATATGAACACTCGTGTTGGAGGTATTGATATCAATTTCAATGATGACCGCTTAGCAGAGATCCTTGGTATCCCTAACGAAGGTGAACCGCTAGTTGACATTACTGAATTTGATTTTCCCGAAGGCACGACACTCGCCAGTTTCAAAGCGGAACTCTGTGCACCTGATAGAGTACGTTCTGGAAAGTTCAAGGCTAACAACCTGAACTTGTTTAACTATGAATTGCATCGCATCATCTATTCCACTATCCTTCCAAAATCCACTTCAAAGGATGATGTGACTTCTCTTGAGCTGTCCGCCATGTACCATATTCTTAAGGGGATTCTATTTTCTGCTCCTAAGACTATGATTCAGATGATGGGTCGTTGTCGTACAAGAGATAGAAATCTCTCTTATGCGATGATTCTCCCACACATCTTTCAGCGCTTCGATGTCGATCTGTCGACTTGTACTCAGGACCCTGAGCCCAAGTTTCTTCAGTTATCTCGTCGTAGCATGACTGCTTCAGCTCCACCTCCTGCTCCTCCTACTGCACCTCCTCCTCCACCTCATCAGTATGCCATGACATTTGAGGGCATACATCAGCATTTATCTGCTTTGCACGTCTCGATGACGGACATGGCTCGTGAACGTGAGTTCTGCGACGTCACCCGTTATCAGGCGATTGCAAATTCCTTAGCTGATCTTCGTTTTGCCCAGACTGGTCATTCAGTCGGTTCCATCCCTAGAGATCCAGCTTTCTCTGGTTACCGCTGTGAGGATGAGGCTGTTCATGCCTACTTCCAGTCCGGTAACACCTATGATTGGTACCGTACACCTCGTGACTTTGTTGGTGAGTTCTATGCTGGCGCCCCTCCTCATCCTTCTGGCGCTGGTACCTCTGGAGCTGGTCCTTCAGGACATGCTGGTCGAGCTGATGATGATGATGAGGATAATGATGAGGATATGTGACTATATGATTTTGAGTGATATTTTATTGTGCACTTGGAAATGCTCCGACATTCCAAGTTATTATCAGTACTTTTTGATTATTATTAGCACTTTCTAGTTTGCTTCAGTACTCTTTTATTTTCATGGACATGTTTATTATGCCTCATTTTATGGCATTCCAGTTTATTTCAGCACTATGTTTCAGTTTCAGTTTATGATAGCACTATCTCATTATATTGCTTCATTCTTTATAACTGCCTGTGAAATTACATGCCTGTGATGATTTTTTTCGCTTTCTGCGACAATACATGCCTGTGATATTTCTCTAGTTTTATGCCTTATTTCTTTTATGTGTTTTCTCACTATTTGTTACTTGTACATTGATTGCGGGAGAGCTTTATCTTTTGTAATTATTTTGCTAAGTGACAAAGGGGGAGAAAAATTAAAAGATCTAACATTTTTTTTGAGATAATACAGGATATGAACAATTCTACTTTTTGATATTTTGAACAAGCTTAATGTTATATCATTCATAGTTTGTCAATTATCAAAATGGGAAAGATTGTTGGCCCATTGGTCATATGGTCAACCTGATTTTAATAATTGATCAAACTCTGTCTGGATATACGAAGCTAGTTGGGACATCTCGGACTCTTGAACATGATCAAGAATGGCTATCCACTGAATTCAAGACCGAAGATCTGTTTGCCTACTCGAGTCTGTAATTCCTTATGCAATGTATTTTTCATTTTATTTGAGTCTAGAAATATGTTGTACACCGAGTCGTACTGGCAAATAGGCTACCCTTAAATGAGTTCAAAATGTTTTTAAAATGTCCTTTCAAAAAGGTTTACAAAAAGGTTTTCAAAAAGATTTTCAAAAATCACCAAAAAGCTTTTTAAAACCCTAACTAAACCCTGACAGAACTCGGACCGAGTTCGCCCATAGTTCGGTTGGTAGCCGTTGTGATTTTGAATCCTTGTTACTTGGTCCTCCTGCAGTTGCAAATTTGACCGAGATTTGCTCATAGAGTTCTGCCCGAATTCTGTCAGAAATCTGCCTTTGGAACACCTATAAATAGAGAAGGATTTCGATCATTTCAACTCACTCATTTACTTTCAATCTTCTCTTTATCTAAAGCTTTCAGTCTTCCAAAGAGTTTTCTAGAGCCTTCAATTTCAGATCCCAAGCCAATTACAATCCTCTAGTCGATTTGCCAGTGCGGTACGGTCTAGAAGTTTCTGAGAGATTGTAATCAGAAGGCTTGATTGAAGAATACCTCTTCATATTTGAAGTTGGACGAGTTCTTCGTATCAAAGCTCGCGTTGTAGAAGTTGCAAGGACTTCGTAAGAAAACTTGCAGTTTTTCCAATAGTGGATTCAACTGGTAGCAAGAGTTCTACCGACTGGATTAGTCCTCAACAGAGGAAAACCAGTATACATCGCTGTCTTTGCGTTTGCTCTCTTAACTTTGTCTTTACTTTATTTTAGTTGTGATTAATATTCTGTGATTGTGTAGCATTATTCCGCTGCCAACTCTATTCACCCCCCCTCTAGAGTATTACGCTTCACTATTTCGTTCCTACAATCTTGATTTACTCCGAGAGTCAAGTGGAGCATGAGCAGCATCTACGGCTAGTTTTAGGAACATTGAGGAATGAGAGACTCTTTGCGAAGTTTAGCAAGTATGATTTCTATCTCAAAGAGGTTTCATTTCTTGGTTATGTTGTTACGGGTGATGGTATATCAGTAGAGCCAGAGAAGATCACAGCAGTCAAATCATGGCCAGCTCCACATCAGCTTCTGAGGTGAGAAGTTTTCTCGAACTTGCGGGATAGTACCGACGGTTCGTAGAAGATTTCTCTCGAATAGCGGGGCCTATGACTCGACTAACTTGCAAGGATCAGGAATTTGTATGGACAAACGAGTGTCAAGCCGTATTTGACGAGTTGAAGAAGCGATTGACCGCAACACCGATCTTGACACTACCATCGGGCCCGGGAGGATTTGCGATCTACAGTGACGCATCCGAGAAGGGATTAGGATGTGTATTGATGCAACACGGACGTGTAATAGCCTATGCATCGCGATAATTGAGGGTATACGAGAAGAATTATCCGACCCATGATCTAGAGCTCGTAGCGGTTATCTTTGCTTTGAAGCTATGGAGACACTACTTGTACGGCGAGAAGGTTTATATCTACAATGATCATAAGAGCCTCAGGTACGTGTTCACACAAAAGGAGTTGAATATGCGACAGCAACGTTGGTTGGAGTTGATGAAGGATTATGAGATCGAGCTACATTATCCTCCGGGCAAGGCTAATGTCGTGGCAGACGTATTAAGCCGTAAGCCCATGGCACACTTTTTGACTAGGCAAAAGGAGTTGATTAGAGACTTGGAGCAGCTTGGTATTGAGGTAGTATTGCCTGGAGTCGATGGCGTATTAGCCAACCTCCAAGTGCAATCATCATTGGTAGAGCACATTAAGGCAGCATTGCCCACTAATGCTTGATTTTGGCAGCTCAGAGAGAGGACTGAAGCAGGAGAGCAGACGGGATTGAGGATCCATCCCGATAGGACATTACGATGTGGTGATCGTATTTATGTTCCTAATGGAGAGTTGCGACAGAAGCTGATGGCAGAGGCTCACAGTTTGACTTACTCTATTCATCCCGGAGGAACTAAGATGTATTGCGACTTACGACAGTATTATTGGTGGCACGGAATGAAGTGAGAGATAGCTCATTTTGTTGCCAAGTGCTTGGTATGTCAACAAGTGAAGGCAGAGAACCAGAGGACAGCTGGACTGTTGCAGCCGCTACCCATTCCCGAGTGGAAGTGGGAGCACATTACTATAGATTTCGTCATGGGTTTTCCTCACAGTCCTAGGGGACGTGACGTAGTGTGGATGATTGTTTATAGACTTACAAAGTCAGCCCATTTCTTACCTTTTAGAGTGGGCCAGTCGACAGAGGTATTGGCAGAGATGTATATGGAGCAGATTGTCAGATTACACGCTGTGCCTGTTAGTATTGTGTCAGACCGTGACTCGAGATTTAGCTTGCACTTTTGGAGGAGCATGCAAGAGAGTTTGGGCACCCGATTGAAGTTTAGCAAATCATACCATCCGCAGACAGACGGCCAGTCGGAGCGTACCATTCAGACACTAGAGGATATATTGAGAGCATGCATGCTTGACTTTGGCGGTTCATGGGAGGACCATCTTCATCTTCTTGAGTTTTTCTACAATAATAGCTATCAAGCGAGCATTCAGATGGCTCCGTTTGAAACATTGTATGGTAGAAAGTGCCGGTCTCCTGTTTGTTGGAGTGACATAGGAGAGCGACAGCTATTGGGTCCCGAGTTAGTCTTGAGCACAGTGGAGACAGTAAAGAAAATCTAGGGCCACCTGCGAGCAGCACAGGATTGTCAGAAGCAGTGGGCAGATAATCGTCGTCGACCTTTGGAGTTCAAAGAGGGCGACCATGTGTTCTTGAAGATATCCCCCACTAGAGGTACGATTCGATTCGGATGACGTGGCAAGTTGAGTCCAAGGTACATCGGGCCTTTCAATGTCTTGGAACGTGTTGGAGAGGTCGCTTATAGATTAGCTTTGCCACCGTCGCTAGAGGGAGTGCATGATGTATTCCATGTATCTCAGCTGAGGAGGTACGTGGCAGACAGCAATCATGTGCTTGATTACTCCGAGATCACAGTTGGACCGAGTTTGTCGTACGAAGAGCAACCAGTAGGTATCCTCGATCGTCGAGTGAAGGTATTGCGGAATCAGTCTATTCCATTGGTTCGCATGGCATGGAAGCACCATTCGTCAGAAGAGTCTACTTGGGAGCGCGAGGACGATATCCAAAATCGCTACCCGCATTTGTTCGTTGACGAAGGTATGTCTTACATTTTAAAGCTCTTGCATTTAATCCTCCGACCTTAGTTTAATTTCGAGGACGAAATTTTTTTCAAGTTAGGTAGGATGTAAACCCCCAATATTTTCTAACTATTTTAGTGCTTTAAAAAATTATTTTGATATATTAGTTAGAATTAAAGAGGTAATTGGTATATATGTATGAAATTATATATATATATATATATATATATATATATATATATATATATATATATATATATATATTGTAAGCCCCTGATTTTTCAAATCTATTTTAATTAGTGTTAATTAATTTTTAATGTCAATTATAGCCTTAAATAATTTTTAGGAATTTTTAGGAATTTTTCTATAATTTTTAAATGATTTTAAATGAGTTTTAAAATACAAAAATATCATTTTATAATTTATTTAAATATTTTAATAGCATTATGTAATTTTCTGAATTGTTTGAATAGTGTTTTGTAATTTTTAGAATTGTTTATATATTAGTTTGCAATTAATAATTTGTTATTAGTGCGGAGTGCAAATTATCATTTGCATTTTACCCTGTTTAGGACCTAAATGTAAATTTCTAAAAATCGGGGACCTAACTGCTAAACTCTCTCTCTCTCCCCAACCACTCCCGTTGACTCCCCCCGACCGACGACTGCCCGACGTCTCCACCGCCCTGCCCCCGCCTTTCCCGGCCAGCCCGACCGCCCTAACCCCTCTATAAAACTCCCCTCTTTTCCCCCCTACTGAACCCTAACCCTAAATCCTCTCCGCCACCCTCCACGACCACCTTTCCTCCCCGAAACCCTAGCCGCAACCCTAGCTCCGACGATCTCCTCCGCCACCCCCACAGCGGCCAACACCCCCAACCACCGCCACCACTAAGTTCGTCTCGACGAGGCGAGTCGATCGCCACCCGAACGCCACGACGCCACGACGCCAACGCCCCCAGCCGCCGTTCGCCCTCTCGAAACCCTTCTTCTTCGCCGGACACGTAAGTAGCGGACTCGAATCGTGTCGTGCGTGTCTCATTTTCACGCACGAGACTCGCCAGGACACGACGAACCTCATGCTGTGCTCGGACACGCAAGCCCGAGCTCGTACGTGTCGTGCATAGCACGGACACGTAGTTTCCTGTGTCCCAAACTGTCCGGACACAGGCTCGCATTTTTTTTTTATATTATGTCACCTAATCAGAAATAAAACTAACCCTAATCCTATCTCTAACAAAACTAACGGGCTGACCCCCTGGCCAGCCCGACCCGCTTAAGTCTCCCCCCCCGCTGAGCCGAGTTCGAATCCCCCCCCCTTTTGCTGTTGTGTATTTTTCTTTTCTTTTCCTTTTCTTTTTCTTTTTCTTTTGTTTTTATATATAATTATGTATATAAATATATGTATACATATATTTGTGTATATATGTATATGTATTATTATACATACTATATTTAGGTATATATAGTTGCTGTTTTTTATATATATATATATATATATATATATGTATACTTCATTATTTATATGTATATATATATTATGTATACATATATATTTATGTATATATATATTTCTTTGTGTATATATATTATCATATATATATACTATTATATGTATATGTATACATTAATTTTGTATATATATATATATATTAAATGGTTAAGTATTTTCTTATATGTATGTATATATACATATATTTGTATATATATATATATACAATAATCTAGTTAAACATTTTCCTATATATATATAAATATCCCTATATTTATATATATATATATATTATTTCCTATGTATATTTTACTTAGCTTAGTGTAAAATAATTATATAAAATAATGTTCATACTTTTATAGTTGATATGTAAAACTTTACCTTATTAAAATATTAATATTTATTTTGCATTTCTACCACTTAGTATTTTCTGTATATTTAAATTACTGCAACCATTTGATGTCCAAGCCTAGCATGGGTATTTGGGCTCAAATGTGTTTTCACACATTCAAGGCCTGTACAAGTCATATTGGACTTGATTCATGGCCTTGGGTCCTGTATTTGAACTTTGGTTCAAATTATATACATGGACAAAATACGCAGATAATTAATTATTGTGTGCATTGCTGTTTTGATTTTCTAAAAATACTTAAAGTATTGCTAAAATTATGGAAAAATGGTTTTTAGATACTTTGTTAAGTTAGCTAATTTAGTATAATTTTTGTAGTATTTAAATTACTGTTTTGCCGCTAGTTTGGCATATGAAACCAAAACTCACTTTCTGTATACTTAGGAAAAACTGATTTTTATAAAATATTTGTACTGGTTAATAAATTCCAGAAAAATTATAATAAATTTCTATAGTTAGCAAGGATCGTTTTGGTACTTTGTTTTATGCAAAACTAGGCTTTTTGCCTATCTCTAAAATTGTTAGAACACAATGATCTTTTGATTTATTTATTGATTAATTACGACTTGTAGCTTTTTGTGTTATTTGGAGTTTTAGTCGTGTTGAACCCCATCCCTCACTAGTGTAAAGACCCTAGAAAGTTAGTTAACATAGTGTGTCACCCCCACATTGGTCTCCTATGCCAAGTCATCATTTTGGCTAGGTGCCCAGTCACAAGTCGTGTCGCACCAATTAGTGTTCTAGTATTTTAGCTTAGTGTAAAAGCTAAGTTATTGTATTTATTTCTACAGTGACGAGTTACCAGACATCCATAGCACATTTATCGCAGCTTGTTTTACTTTGCTAGAGGCAAGTACATCTACATACTCATTTACTGTCTTTTAATGCTAGAACATGTATTAACCATGTTAATTGCTGATCCTTGGGGTAGCAAGTTAAAACGTCACATGTTGTACTTTCCATTACTACCATGCTTAGAACTATCTTGATGTATCTCTCACATGATTAGAATATGGGTATGGGAAAACTGATAGTAAAGTACGTGATCATGCCCCCCCTATATAGTACCGAGCAATTTTTCATTTTATATGTTACAGCGCCGTAGGCCTTACTTACCAAGGCAGATTTGTGCGTATGTACATCTCTCGCCCTATCACTTGTACGGAAGTACATTTTATTATGTGCCACAGCACATTGTATACCTATTGACCGATCACGTACCTGCTACAGTTTTAAACATTACATATACATCTGTCTCTATGACATATGTATCCTTGCCATGATAGATTATGATGACATGATTGTGATACGACATGAGATAGATGCCATGTTCCCTATGTTACTATGATACTGTGATCCCAGTTGTACCATGATGACATGTTTCCAGTATTCCTGTTTTATAGACTTATCACACCATGATCCTTGTTGTACATCTCTTTCATTATATGTTCAGTACTTTAGTTGTAGAGGTTGTACTTGCTCCCGTCCTGACAGGATAACGTTGTAGGTATACTTACTGAGGAGGAGTTGCTCTGTGATTCGTATTATGGAGTCACTGCCGAGGACCCGGTTTTGCCATACGAGGATGTTCCTGCGGGGAGACTCGTCTAGTTTGCGTAGCTGCTTGGGATACTTAGTGTAGTCATGTATTAGACTATACCATTTTGTAACTGGACATGTATCCAGTTTTACATTTCAGTTTACTTGTACTTGGATATTTCACTATATACGACGACTTTTGTGTTTGGAGCATTTATGATTCTTCTTCACTTATAGAACTGTTAGCACATTTAGTCTTGTCTTGTTATCTCTAGAACAGCTTACTGCGCTTTATCTTAAGCGTAGGCTGGACATGGCTCGGCCCGGCCCAACAATTTGGGTAACGGGTCGTGACATATATATATATATATATATATATATATATATATATATATATATATATATGTAGAATTGGGTTGCATGATATTTTTAATGGTTAATAAATATAGTCTACAATTATTATAAAAAAATTTTGTTACATATTTACAATTTATAGGATTTTTGTTGTTACATATTTACAATTTATAGGATTTTTGTGATTGCATTCATATATATATATATATATATATATATATATATATATATATATATATATATATATATATATATATATAATATACAGTTATATATGGTAGTTTTAAAAAAAAGTAAACAATTGGTACTGCAGCCGAAGCTGCAATACTCTCTAATTCCCGATCCCCTTTTGTTCTGTGTGTTGAATGAAGATGCAAAGCATATTTTAATTCAAATTATTATTCAAATGTTCCAACACCTTAATCCCTAGTCCAAACCTATCTGTATGGAAACCGAACCCACATCAAACTCAAGTGGCCGCAGCACAATTCGAATCAGACTCGGATGGATGGCTATATAAGCGCCGCAAAATTTTTTTAAGGAAAACCCTAACCAAGGTATCGCAGAGCACAGAGCCAATCCTGAGCCTTCTTCCACCCACGAAGAACTACCCTAGCCGCTGATAGTGCCATACCACCGCGCGAACGCTGCCGGCCATCCCAGGCCGACCGCACCAATGGAGCAATCCCAGTTTAGCCAACAGCAAGGTACCCCTTTTCTGATCCTCCTTTGTTCATGCACGCTCGAAGATTTCCTAAATTATAAACTCCTATGATAAGCCTATATGAAATCCTACAAACTCCTTCAAATAGAATCCTGAGAACCCCAAGGGATTGCTCGAGAAATCGAGGCAAAGTTGCCCCAAAAGTTGTTTGAAAACAGAGTATGAACCTAGTTTCAAAACCCAACTAGGAAGCCAAATTTTGGATCGAATATTAGATTTCATGACAAACTAATTAGTAAAAGTTAAAGACAACATAACTAATAGTAAAATGCACTTCGTAGTTTTACATTTCGATTACTATTCAGAAAGTTATTCATTGTCGACCTTGCGAGAAAAACTGTTTTTAAAACAGTAAAACTTTAGAATTCTGTCTAATACGGCGTACGTTTCGACAAATCGGGCGACGTGGTCGCACGCTATATGCATTGAAAGATGCGTATGGACGTTGCTTACGTGTGGGAACTGACGGAACTCAGTTTCGTCACATGTGTGCGACGAAATCAGTCCGTATCCGTCAAGATACCCCGTATCGTCAATTTGCAAACTTTGCCCTAACTTCGTGTACAGTCGTCGATTCGAGACGAAACTTGCGCCAGTAGGTCCAAATCAAAATTCTGGTCCTGTGTGCCAAGTTTGATTTGATTCTGAGGAGGTCGAATCGAAACCCTTTTTGGCGGTCCCGTGACCCACTCAAACGGGCAATTTTGTGCACGGCTCATCGGAATCAAAAACTGGACATACCGTTGAGTTCCTCTCCTCAAACTGAATCTGTGGACATGTAGTTTAACGACTTTAGAGACCATAGACTTTGGCACGCATTTCGGTACGAAGCGGGTCCAACGGTGGATATCGTTTTGACCCAAAATTATAATTTTGCCCCTATTCCAGAATTAGACTTTTGGACAGGCGTTTTCTAGGTATATCTTTTTCACTGAGATCATTTTTGATGTTTGTTTCAGCGCCTGGTGTCATCTGTAATTTGTGAGTTTTGTGTTGACGCTTGCTACTCTTGGATTGCCCTCCTCGCACCACATGCAAGTATACCTTGCCATAGATTCTGATTGTGCTCATTTATTTTCAGTATATTTTATTATTGCATATTTCTTTCTCTTATTTGTTATTTTGTTTATATTGTGCGTCCAAGTCACACTTGGGTGCGGACGACTAGATTTAGTCATTTTCGTTATTTTATTTCTATTATGCATGTCGACCTAGAGTTAGACGACCACCTTATGAGTGTGGGATATTTTCATATCTCCTATGGCCTTGATACATGTGTATCAAGGGATGAGTGAGTTCATGTAGGACACGGACCTGCATATGCGACTGGCTATCGATAAGTATGGGTCATACAACAGATAGAAGGTAATTGCTACTAGTGTGTTTAGTTAGAAGCCGTTGCAGTTGCCAACTGGACAGGCTGTGGATACATCTTGGACAGGAGCATTGGGGGGAGGAGACAGCTACTAGCGTAGGGGCTACATTTATTTTTACACACTTTATGGGTCGATAGTGACTCGTATGAGCGCTACTTTCTGCCCCTGGCCGATAACGACTCGGATGAGCGCTACTTACTGCCACTCTTTATTTATTCTACTGATCCTACAGCCCCTGCGTAGAACGTTTTCCTCAAAGTGCATCTCACATAGACGGATAGGAGATCCTATAGAGTCATAGTTGCATATTTTACACATTCAGTTACTTGGCATGTTTTATGTATCTTATTACGTCCCTCTGAGGACCTGGTGATCTCTCCAGGATTAGACGAGCAGGACTATCCCGAGGAGTACGATGCAGCATTGGATCCATCATACATCGGTGATGAGGCATCTTCTTCTCACACTTAGTTTTTATTCTTTATTATCTGAGACCATGTATTGGACATCTTTTATCATCTTTCTTGCTGTTTGAGGAGGTTGGACTCCGTTTAGTTGAGACTATTTTTTAGCTGTTTGGAGTGGAAATGTCCACCTGGCTATATTTTGACATTATTATTTATCTTATTTAGTAGACTTTTTTATATTCTCTATGTTGAGCTGTGGATGAGATTTAGTTATATTATTGTGGCTTATTATGTATCATTATTACAGCTTATGTACCAATACGGGAATTACCATATATTGGTGTATTCTTCGTGTAAGTACAGCTGGCATATCTACGTACTTTGTCCTACATATATTGGAACTGGAGCATTACAACACAACTGGTCAAAGAGATCATCGATCCATGACAGTAGATACTTGTTCTTGATCGTAAGGTTGTTGAGTGCCCTGTAGTCGATACACATCCGTACCGTACCGTACCATCCTTCTTCGGTACAAAAAACACCGGTACACCCCATGGTGAAGAAGTAGATCGGATGAAGCCCTTGTCCTGCAACTCATCCACCTGTTTCTTCAACTCCACCAACTCGCTGTTGTTTACCCTATAGACGTGCTAAGATATCGGCTCTGCGACAGGAACTAAGTCTATAGAGAACTCAACGTCTATGTCCGGTGGTAGTTATGGCAAGTCCTCCGGAAAGACATCCATGAACTCTACTATTAATGGATGTGGCATTGTCTGCTCCTCAATTGAAACTCCGCAGAAGACTCCGCTGCTCTGCTCTGCCTCCCGTTTGGCGAACTAGAACTCTGGCTCTTCTGGCGGACGGAAAAGAACTATGTCGCCACGACAATCTATACTAGCATGGTGCATGCTCAACCAATCCATCCTGAGTACTATATCATAGTTTGATAGTGGCATTACTAGCAGACTCACAGCCAGTTTTTGGCCTTCCAAAACTACTGTCTGATCCTTACAAATATTACCGACGAGGATGATGCCACCTCGGTCATGATCTTACAAGTCCTAGGCAACGATTCAGAAGCAAGATGGTGTCTAATAGAAAAAGATACTGACACAAAGCTATGGAAAGCCCTAGAATCAAACAATACGAAAGCGAAAAAGGAGTCGAGAAGAATAGAACATGTAATCAGCTCTCCAATAGCCTCTGCATCTTCCACTGCCATGGAGAATGCTCGCCCCTGCTGGCATCCCCTGGCCTGCTGTTGGTGCTGAATGAACCTCTGCTGCTGCGTCTGCAGGGCTGGTTCCTTCTGCTGGCCTACTCGAGCTTTGGCTCCTCCTATCTGAACTGTGCGTCCAAAAGCCTGGGGACACTCCCTCAGCTGGTGCTCTGATGAACCACAGAGTAGGCACCTGCCTAACCACTTCCTGCAATCATTCTACATGTGTTCTAACTTCTTACAGAAAGGGAAACTGGTGGTCTGTTGCTGCCTTGGGGTCTGCTGCTGCTGTACCTGCTGAAAAGATACCCGATCCTATCCCTGAGGCTGCTGCTGGAACTGCCTCTGCTGGTACTGCTGCTGGAAGTGGGGCCTCTTGGTCAGACCTCCGCTGTTACTGGCTCCGTGAAAGTCCTGTCCTCTCCTCAGTTTCGGCCTTAGGTCATCTTATGCTGCTATAGCTCATGCTAGGATCTTTGCGAAAGTAGCATCCCAGTCACTCTTGGTCAAGGATCGGACCTCCCTGATCAAACCTCTACGGAACTTCCTCGCCTTCGTCGTCTCGCTCAGATCCTCAATAAATCTGCTCAGCCGGCAGAACTCTCCAACATACTCCTCGACTGTCTGGTTCCCCTGAACCAGACTCCCGAACTGCTGCTCTATGCCTCCCAGTGCTACGTCTGGGAAGAAATTCTCCTTGAACAACTTCTTGAAGGTGGCCCAAGTTTGTCCCTCAGTACCCACTCTAGGGTATTTCTGATACCAAGTGCGGGCCAGGTCCTGCATCTGGCTGCCTGTCGCCTCGATCTGAAGTCCGACTGGTATCTCTGCCAGTCAGAATATCTCCTTGATATGCTCGATCTAATCAAAGGCATATAAGATCCCCTATGTGCTTCGAAAGTCCCTAGGACGCATCTTTTGGAACTCTTGGATGCCTGGCGTCCACTGCTGAAACTGCTGGATCTGGCCTTCCTGCGGCTGTGCAGTTACCCGTTCCACGGTCGTCCTGACCAGCTAGTAGGCCTTATTTATGCCCTAACGGAAGTCAGCAGTCTGGCACTGATGCTGCTGCTGATGTGACTCCAAGATACTCTCCACAAAGAAAAAAAGGTGTACAGCGTCAACCAATCCCGCAGGTGGCTGCTGCTGCTGCTGAAGCACCTCAAGAATAACTAGGGTCTACGTCCAAAATGGTGGAGGTGCTCCCCTGAAATCTTCAGAGGCTCCAACATGAGTAGGTACTAGGGGAGCTGTTGTCTCATGTCCCTGCTGAACTGGGCGAGAAGTGGCAGACCTCTCTGACGTACTCCCATGTTGGGGTGCTGCGATCGTGTCTCAATTACCATCCTGGAGACAGATCAAACAAGGAATCAATATTGAGAAAGAAGCGACACAATCAAAGGAGGACAGTTATTTCAAAAGAAAGCAATTATCAGCAAGAGTTTAAATGACAGGAATTTAGATAAAAGTTTTTACTAAATGTGATTGAATACCTCAAAACTATATCCTATATCCTACTGCAGGCTGTAATGATACTCTAGTTCGAATACCACTACAAAAACTAGACCTATATGGGCTGCCACTAAAAATGTGTAACGACCCGCACCCAGTGTAGGGGTACGAGAAGTGGGTACGTCCAGCCTACGTCACAGTGTCGACGGTAGAACGTTGTCCTAGATCACAACATCTAGCACAGTATAAATATAACCCCACAAGATATACTCTCCGAACGGAGGACAATATAAAAGGTACAACTCAATCACAATCTAACGTAGAAATAGCACGATATAATAGATATGAAATCTCCAAAAGAAGTACAAACAGTAGAGAAATAAGTCTAAGTGTCTATACGACACAACAACAACATCCAAAAATAATGCATCTCAGAAATATCAAAATAAGACAAGACAACAAGAAATAAAATTATCTAGCTAACTAGCCTAGACTAAAGGGATGGTGTCATCAACTGCGGTAGGGTCCTCCTGTGGAATCAGCTCACAGGTATCATCTATGTGGGCTCTGTCGTACGTGGTATAGAAGTCCTCATCGTCCTCTATAATATTTTCAATAGGTCCAGTCAGGACAGGAACGAGCACAATACATCTCATGCAGTTCATATCGTGACAGAAAATATAAAGCATGCAAAAGAGTATGATACATGAACTATAAGAAGAAGATGTACATAAAAACAAAAAAAGATATTTATAAATTGGAAATATATACATGATAAGTAAGAACTATAAGTAACTAGTGATTTAGAGCACAATATGGTTATACAAACAAGATTGTGTTACACATGAATAAACTATGGAATTTTACATAAATACCAACTGGGGATAATGATCCACATAACCACTTCTACTCACCCATGCCCCAATCAATACACAATAATCCATTCAAGTTATGTTACGTACATGATTTCACGTGGGCTCAATAAATAAGGGCACATGAATAATATACATGATGATCTCAGTGAATATGAGAGTACATGAATCACATCAGTGCACATGAATAGTGAAAGCACAGGAATACATGATGTACGTGAAAAGCACATGACATGAAGTATCCGATGCTCCCGAAGGGGATAACATCTCATGAAAAGATCCATATAGTACCAATCCGTGTTAACATCGTGACAGCATCAAGTAAAGTGATCTAAAGCAAGAATATAAGTCCTAGCAAGTATAAAATGATCAAAGAATGTACTTGCCTGATATCCTGAATGTCCGATGAGAATATATGCCAAAATTAGAGTAACTGAGTCCTATTTAAAGCAACACGGGTCACAATATATCCACGATGGTAAAAATAAAGTTTACAATGCATTCTATATGATTCTAGATTAATCTAGACCAAAGTCAACTCTTGGTCAACTCTGGTCAACTATACAGTCAAACTAAGTCAACTATAGTCAACTGTGGTCAAACTATCTAAGGTTTTGTCAACAATGGTTAACAAGTCGAGGTTAGTCAATTCAAGGTCATTCTGGGAGAAAGTCAACCCTTGGTCAACTCCGGTCAACCCTGGTCAACTATTATGGTCAAACTATGTCAACCCTAAGTCAAATAGTCTATTATTCCAAACTTAGGTCAAACTCAAGTTATCTAGTCAAATCTAGTCCTAACCAATGTCTAGGTATAAATATATATCATATATATACACATATATCTAAACCAAGACTATACTACAAAGTACATGGCCTATAGCCCATATCACATAGCAATACCAAGGTATAACATGAATATACCACATATTATATATACAATGTATATACAAACACAATCCACATCATATATAACTATACCTACAATACATACATTAGCTATATACATATACTTATATATATATATATATATATAAATATATATATATATATATATATATATATATATATATATATATATATGTGGAGAGCGGGATCTGGCCTTGCTCCCTCTGGCCGGAGCGCGCCCGATCCTCGAGTTCACCTCCACCCCCCCACCCCGCGCGCCAGGGCGGTGGCCGGACGCCATCCGGCATCCCCCTTCTCGTCGCGGGCCCCCCGTCCTTCTAGGCCATCCCGGTCTCGACGGATGGCTGGGCTTCCCCCGGCCGCTCTTTCCGTGGGGCGCCTCTCCTTCTGCCGGATGCCCGTGGTGCGGTGGCGCCCTCTCCCTCTTCCCCATTTTGCGGAGCAGCCGGCGCCTTCGGCATCGTAGGCGTCGTCGAGCTCGACGCCCTCCGTCTTCTTTGGCCCCCTCACTCCTCGGCCCAGGTCCGTCGACCTCTGCCGGAGCTGCCGCCGTCTCCGCATCCGTGCTGCCCCCCCGCGACAGTCGCAGGCCCTCTCTCCGTTCCCCCCGCCCGGGATCCACCCCCCTCTCCCCTGGTGCTCGGCTTCCCGGAGCCTTCCCCCGCTCCGACCGGATCGCCCGCCCTAGCGGTTGCCCATCCCCCATCTCCTTCCCAATCTACACCACCCTCCTTGGCTCCCCTCCCGGCGCCCCCCATCCCTCCGGATGCGGCCTTTCTACCAGAGCTCCCTCCCGCAGAGGCTCCTCCCGTCTCGGTCTCCCCACCGGCGTCTCTCCCCGCTTCGGCCGTGGGCGTCATCCCGGAGCTTCTTTCCTCCATGCCTCCCTCGGGCCCGCCTTCCGTCGCCCACCCCGCCCAGCCTCTCTCCTCTTCGGCGGGGGCCTACTGGCAAGACCCGTCTACCCTGCCGTGGTACTGGGTCTCCGCCCCAGCCCAGCCGGCCGT